>JAMPIV010017018.1:535000-625380 GCA_024509875.1 Oreohelix idahoensis
ATCAACATGAATACATGAGCGACATCTCTCACCAACTTTCAGTACCATTTTAGAGTTGTCTTTCTTTCTTAAAACGTCATTGAGTATTCTCTGACACGTTTTCATGTATGTGATAAGTAAAACAAATTACTTTATACTGAAAATAATTGTCTATCTCTTATCTTTAAAATGTGATAACGAAAATTAAAATGGTGTATATTATTCATGAAATATAAATTTTTAAAGTGTGTGTACATAATTTTGAACACCCTCATATAAATCGAGAGTGAAAGAGGCAGGGAGAAAGGGGCGGGGGGGGGGGAGTAGAGAAAGGAAGAGCGAATGGGTTTTTCCCATGGTGACAGCTGAAAATTCCAATTACAATTTGACACTTGTATGGGTTTGACATTTCATTGAAGGACGGATGGTTTCAAGCAGTTCGATCATGATAAACTTCAGTGCGACAATCGATGAGAACGCTTACAGTTCAGTAATAATATTGTGACTGTCCAATTGGCTAAGCGGTTAGAGTGCTGACATCTGGCAGCAAAGTTATTGGGCTCCGACACCGAAACCTGGTAGCCTCACGCTCCAATCTACTAAGCTGAAAATGGGCTTATGACTGCACTTGAATTAGGAAGGGCAAAAGCAGCTAGGAAGGGAATTGTTCACCCTGACATCTCAAAGCTGGCTCTAGTACAGTGAAGTCTATAACACTACACAACCCTTCGACGGTATCTGCTATTTGTCAACCTTTACTTTTATTTTTTTTAAATGTTAATATTCTCATAAGACTACAGTATACAATATATATATATATATATATATATATATATATATATATATATATATATATATATATATATATATATATATATATATATATATATATATATATATATACAGTAGAACCTCTATAAGTTGACCACCCAAGGGACTGTAGCAAACCGGTCAACATAATCAGATGCCTGACAGCCTCTTCTTTTGGAGTCTCATCAATTTCTGTGTCATCGTCACTTGCTTCTTCAACTTCATCAGCTGCTTCATGCACTGTTATGCTTGTCTGTACTTCGGTCAATATCGCTTGGAAAATTCCTTGTGGGTCACGTTCATTACAGGTTGCCACCTCATCATCCATTGCAACAAAACCTTCAAAATCTACTCCTTCGAATTCTGCCATTGGCGATGGACTGTCCAATGGGGCTAAAACGTCATGCTCTTGGGTTGTGACAAATCCACATTTCTTGAAACACTTCTGTATCGTTTCCGGCTGAACTTTATTCCAACCAGAACTGATCCAGAGGACAGCATCCAGAGCGTTAACTGATGCAGCGGATGAAGTTGCTTCCACAGGCGGACCATAGATCTGTGTTTTAGTAATGACCCACTGCAGGAGCTGGGCCCGGTAGTGCATTTTAAATGTTTTGATGATGCCTTGGTCAAGAGGTTGGGTTTTTGAGGTCGTGTTTGGAGGCAGAAATTTCAGTGTCACGTTTGTGAGATGTTCCACTTGTGGGTGGCCAGGACAGTTGTCTACTGTCAGTAGAATAAACCGTTTCTTCTTCTTCATTTCTCGGTCGATGCCCCTTACTCACTCCTCAAATAGAGCGCCAGTCATCCATGCGGATTTGTTTGATCTCCAAATGACGGGGAGGTCTTCGGGCTTCAGGTTCTTGAATGCGCGTGGCTTTGCCGATTTACCAATCACCAAGGGCTTAAGTTTCTCTCCGGTTGAGCTAGCGCAAAGCATAACTGTGAAACATTCTTTGGAAAGTTTTCCGCTCTTGCATTTGTCACCCTTCATGGCGAGGCTCCTGTCAGGCATCGCCTTGAAAAAGAGTCCGCACTCGTCAGCATTAAAGATGTCGTCGTCTTTGAAGCCTCTGGCGAAGTAAGGAAACTTTTTGATGAACTCTTCCACAGCTTCTACTGGAACTTCATTGGATTCACCACACAACACTTTCTGGGAGATCGCGTGTCGCAGTTTAAATTTCTCGAGCCAACCACTTGATGCTTGAAAATCTTCTGCCACCCCGAATTCCGTTGCAAATTTTTTAGCAACTTCTTGAATCATCGGCCCGGAGATTCGGGCGTTAACTGCCCTCATTTGTTTGAACCAGTTTAATGTGGCTTCATTGACTTCATCTAGGGGAATTTTCCTCCTTTTCCGCTGTAGATCTCCGCTTTCCTTACCACATCTCTCCAAGTACTCATGTTTACGTTTTTGGATGTTGCTAACTGTGGTCTTGCTAACCCCAAAATGTTCTGCCGTAATCAAAGAGGTTAGGTGATAAGTGCAGATGTGATGAAAGGGAAATGATCTTGGGAAATACGTGTTGAGTAGAGTTAATTTTGGGTTAGAGTACTTGCTTACAGATTGGTATGGATTTGTTTAAAGATATCTCCTCTTAGTTTCGTGGAAGACAGTATGTCAGATAGCAGGTGAACTCTGGTCATAATGTACTGTTTCTGAACTGTTTTTGAGTGATGTGTGAATAGCTCTCGCGGCTAGTGTCCGCAGGGATTTTTGAGAGCAGTGTTAAGAGAACAGTAGATTCTCGTGACTGTGTGAACGGGGTGTGTTCCCGTGGGTTCAGTCTATGCAGGGTTTTTGACTGAGGTGGTCAGCCCTAAGGTGTTTTTTGGATAATGGATGCCTGCGCAGGGCTATAGAGATTTTGTAGGCCTTGATTATTATATATCTGCCGTAGATGCAGTATTTGTGCACTGATGTGAAGTATAGAGATTTTGTAGGCCTTGATTATTATATATCTGCCGTAGATGCAGTATTTGTGCACTGATGTGAAGTATAGAGATTTTGTAGGCCTTGATTATTATATATCTGCCGTAGATGCAGTATTTGTGCACTGATGTGAAGTATAGAGATTTTGTAGGCCTTGATTATTATATATCTGCCGTAGATGCAGTATTTGTGCACTGATGTGAAGTATAGAGATTTTGTAGGCCTTGATTATTATATATCTGCCGTAGATGCAGTATTTGTGCACTGATGTGAAGTATAGAGATTTTGTAGGCCTTGATTATTATATATCTGCCGTAGATGCAGTATTTGTGCACTGATGTGAAGTACTTGATTATTATATATCTGCCGTAGATGCAGTATTTGTGCACTGATGTGAAGTATAGAGATTTTGTAGGCCTTGATTATTATATATCTGCCGTAGATGCAGTATTTGTGCACTGATGTGAAGTATAGAGATTTTGTAGGCCTTGATTATTATATATCTGCCGTAGATGCAGTATTTGTACACTGATGTGAAGTATAGAGATTTTGTAGGCCTTGATTATTATATATCTGCCGTAGATGCAGTATTTGTGCACTGATGTGAAGTGTAGAGATTTTGTAGGCCATGATTATTATATAACTGCCGTAGATGCAGTCCTTGTGCACTGATGTGGAGTAGAGATTTTGTAGGCCTTGATTATTATATATCTGCCGTAGATGCAGTATTTGTGCACTGATGTGAAGTATAGAGATTTTGTAGGCCTTGATGATTATATAACTGCCGTAGATGCAGTATTTGTGCACTGATGTGGAGTAGAGATTTTGTAGGCCATGATTATTATATAACTGCCGTAGACGCAGTCTTTGTGCACTGATGTGAGGAGTAGAGATTTTGTAGGCCAGGATGTGTAAGGGCCGTATGGTGTGTTAACTACATTATGAAGATTCATGTTTCGATGTAACTGTATTCGTCTAGATCTACGTGATGTTATAATTGTAATAAACCATGGTTAAAATATCATCAGACGTTACACCATTCCATGACTTGGTGTGTGCGCTACTGTGAGTGACTGTCCCAAACCACACTCACCTTCTTCACCATAATTAATTACATATAACATTTGGATTCTCCTTCACTAAAAAAAAGCCTTTAATTATCAGTGGTGGACCAAACCAACGGGTCGTAACACCCACATTACATTCGCGTAACAAGAGGGTAAATTAGGTCAGATTCTGGACCAGTCATTACAAGTGGGAACACTGAACTGTGTTATGTTTGGCTCTGTGTGGGCGTGGCTTAATTCAACTGTACACAGGTATCAGCTGACTGCGCATATCCATCCTCATATCTTGGCGTGTTGTAGCAACTAAACTGACTTTATCAGTTGGTTTCCATATCAAACAGCTGTTATCTGATAGCGACATTGATGCCATAATTGTTACAGTGCTTGTTCCAGTCTTTCCATATGCAGATTCAACTATAGGTGCAGTATTTTGGAGAGTTCGTCTGCACGTATACCTCAAGTGTGATTGCGGGGTTGCTGTGATCGGTTCCTGTCGTCTGATGCATTGTTGAGGACATACTGTACAGTGGCAGGGATTTGGAGACAAGAGTGCCTAGTCCTTGTACCTTTTCTGCAGTTGAGGGTTTTAGCGTCAGAACTTTGTGATATCCAGTGTGTTAGCGAAAGGGTCAGGATTACCTTCAGTTAAGTGCTTTTGTTGTGTGTAAATGTTGCCACTTCTGTCCATGTCAACGAGCCTCAATCTGCACTATCCTATTCTATTGATAACTATTGTTGTTGTTGTCGATAATTATATCGATTAATTATAGAATATGATGATGTACAGGGATTGATGATACAATATTTGAGATCTAAACTTGATTTGGTATAATGAAAGTTTAATTAAGACATATATGGTTGACTAAGTAAACAAGTCACAATGGATTCTGATACAGATCCGGAGGATATGAGACCTGTATTAGAGTATCTGTTTCAGGAAGGAACAGATTATCAGGGATTAAAAGGCCCAGAGCTTGAGTCACATGTTATGGACAAGTTTTTGGTCTCTGCATCGAGATCTCTAAGAGAGTTTGCTAATGAGAGATTTCAGTCAATTCCTCATGTGAGTATGGCTGAGGATCTGGCAAGGTTATTGGTTTTGGACCTTCGTCTGTTCTTGGACAATTATATTAGTATAAAACGTGTTAACATATTGAAGAGTATTCGTACGTTATTGCTCGACGGCATCCATAGTGACCAGAAAGAAGAGTTAAGGGATGAGAAGCAAATAGGAGACATAAAACAGAGTACACAGGAGCTAAGGGAAAGTTGCTTAAAAAGTACTACTGAAGTGAATAAGCTGCAGGAAAAAGTGACTAAACTTACAGGTGATTTATGTAAATCTAATTCTGAGCTTGCTTGTGTTCGAGCAAAATTAGACTCGGCATTGTGCAAAATTAAAGAGATGGAAGCTCAGATTGGGAAAAAAAATGGCGAAATTAGAAATCTGACTCAAAAAGTTCAAGAGAAGAAGGAGATTTGTGGTTGCCAAATTAAAGAAAAGGATACCATATCCCTAGAGAAGGTTGATAGGCTTACGAATAGTCATGATATTGAGATTGAGAGGATTGATAAAGAGAGAGTGAAAGAATTAATGGTGGAGAAAGACAAATTGATTAAGATTGAAAATTTGCTAGCAGAGGAAAGCTGCAAGGTCTTAAAAGCGGAGAGTTTAAACAAGAAATTAAGTGAACAGATTGCACTTAAGGACTTTGAGATTGTAGAAGCAAGAAGAAGAATAAATGGTCTGCTTGACGTAGTCTTGAATAGCAATATGTGGTCTTCCGTCAGTGTTGGCGATGATAGACAGAAAGTTTCTTATCATCAGAACACTAAAGCAAAAAGCCAGCCTTATACACTTTTTGCGGATTCTACGGTCAAGAATGGTGGACATAGATCTTTCCGTGGGAGATATAACTTCTCACGCAATACAGATGATTCCAATGATAATGATTGCTGGCGGCAGAATAACAAAGGAAAATCTACAGTAATATCCAGTCCTGTAGATAAGGAAAGAAACAGTGCTAAATCTCAAGTCAGTGTGTTAAAAACCAACAGCGTATTTATTGACAGATCTGATAAATTGGTTACAAGTAACAAACATACTACTGCTTGTTCCATGAAGGAAACAAATGTTGTGAAAAAAAAATAAAGAGATTGTCAAACCTTCTAGTCATACCCAGTCAAGGCAGTGTGACTCATTTTTTAAACACATTGCCACAAGCAAAGAAAAAAAATAATTTTGATAGGAGACATAACCCTAAGGTTATAAAGTACCAAGGGAGTTCATCCTACGGTAACGTTTCTTCTCCCAAAAACAAGAAAAAATGTGACAGATCTCAACATTGTGATTCTAAAAGTTTAGAAAACTATAGCAGAAGTAATTATATGAAAGTTCATCAGTCTAGTAATAATTTTTCTGCTAAAAAGTCAGTTCTATCTGATGGACATTTTTATCTGGGAAGAAGTATTAAGAATAACTATTGTAACTGGGATTTAAATCAGTACAACGGTGTTAATAGAGCAAATAACAATGCTCTCAAAAGAAATTATACAGATCGCAACCAGGTTAGCTGTGCTCCACATAAGAGCAAGATTATTATTAATCAGAGTAATAGGAACGGTAATAGGTTCTTAAATGCTTTTGCTTGTCATGCTGATAGGTTTGAGAGATCATCTCGGTCTTGTGAAGGTAGTAAATTTTTTTCAGCCTACCGCACTGACAACTGTGAATTATAGGTCAGGTTGTCCCTGGGACGTCTATGTTGTCTGCTATGTGACGAGAGTTGTTGACATCGCAGGAGGGCCACAACCTTACACCACGGAGTTCGGGTAATTGTGTAGTGAACTTTTCCGTGTTTCCTCATAATCTTACCATGGATTAAAATAGATATTTTCATTTGTATTGTCTCACAGCGAGCGACTTTGCGAGGGGAATCACCATTCTAATTTTACATTACCTGGGAGAGATGTAGATCACTGTGTACCATTTATCCATTCAAGCGAGCCTAGACAGTACGTTAACCCACCGTGTCATGATGTCACCTTGCGTGTTGATGAGATGTTCGCAAGACCTCGAAGGAATTTTTTTTTTTTTTTTTTTAAAGGTCCTGTTTATTTTTTGTTCTGTTTACAAACACTGAATGTTATTGTATTCTTTAGTATAGAACTTTATATGTTGTTAATGAAATATTATGTAATCTTTGTAACATTTGATTGCCATAATTATTTGTTGGTTGTTACTTATATGACTGTATTTTAATTATGCATTAAATAATTTCTATGCACAAACTTATTTACTGAGACAATGTAATAGTCATTTTCATAGATAGTCCTGAGTGTTTATTCACTACTTAAAATTTTGTTTTGTTTTTTTCATCATGGATTTGATACCATGTTTAATTAACATATTTATATACAGATTATTTGAATTAATTGTTTAGTGAAAGGTAATTTTAAACATAACTTGTATGTATTATTAATGATTTTTCGTTGAAGTTAAGGACGTATTCTGAAACTTGGTTTCCATTTTTTCTCAATTATGACATTTGATAATTTAAACGATTCGATTTTTTTTGTCAGCTAGAATTAACTTAAATTTCCTATTAAATTAAGTGGGTAGAATTAACAGCGACGGCTGATACTCTTGTTCATTTAAAGAATTTAAATATCTGATTATAATACATAGTTAAGATAAATAATATTACACTTATATATATATTTATAACTTCGTTTGTAGTTAACATTTTATTACCCAATGTGACGTTTCTTTGATGTATTTTTTTTTTTAAAAAAAGAAGAGAAAAAAAAAAAACTTACACGTTTTGATGTGTGTCTATTTAAAGATAAGATTATTTTTATGTTACTCAGCTAATTTAATTGTTAGTTATTAATTATAGCTACATATTACTTAGAAATAAAAAAATACTATTTTTATTTAACCTAAAGAGAAGAAACATTTTTTGTATTGTAAATTTTTGGAAAATGTGTTTTGAACATTGTGATATTTATTTTTTTCTGCGCCAGCGCTAGATTGTATGTTAAGGTTACTATTATGTAGTGACATTAATTCTTTGAAAATGTTGTGATGTTTGGATGTATTTTTTGGTTGTTAGCGCTTGACTATGCGTCAATGCGGAACTTGTGTTATCGTTAATAATTTTTTGTTTGGGTGATATTTGATGTAATTTATTTTTAGTTATGTATAAGTTTATAATTTAGTTAAATTACTTATTATGCTGTGCTTGTCATAAGCTTTCTTTTTTGTGTTAGTATATAAATATACTTTAGAATTTTTGTATTTTACATTACGTTGTTGCATTTGGATAGTTATTGTTAGGTGTTGTTACCAACTTTCTTTACATTTGCATCTTTACTGTCATCTCTCTTTGTTGACTATTCGTCATTTTTTTACATCTTTTCTGTTGTCTTTTCAGTATTGTCTGATATTTTGTTTATGCTTCCGTGTTTCATCTTTGATGTCATTCATACTTCTAGTATACTTTTTTCGTGTTACGCTATTTATACTTTCATTCTTTGTAGTGTTAAGTTAATTATATGACTTTAGATAATGTAATTGGTTCTTATAGTTCTATTTGTTTTACATGTATGGAATTGTTGTCTTCATTGTCATCTTATGATTCTATTTGATTCTTATCATATTCCCATTTCATATTTTGTCTTTTCTCGTATGATAATTTATTTTCTGTTTAGTTTGTACTATGTATACTTAATTTGGGTTTTGTATTAGATTAATTTTTATTTTGGTATGCTTGAATGATTATGTTGGATGATTTAGTCGTTATCTTACATTTATTGATGATATTTTTGTAGATGTGATATGTTCTCTTGTGTAGGTATATTTTTGTAGGTAATTGATAGAACTTCATTAATTTTTTAAAAAATTTTTGGGAATTAATTTAAGAGGTATCTGATATAACTTCATTGACCGTTAAATTTTTGGGAGTTAATTTTCAACAAAAAAAAAAATGATATAATCATTTTTTTCCCCCTGGGAGTGTGGCAAACTGATAAGTGCAGATGTGATGAAAGGGAAATGATCTTGGGAAATACGTGTTGAGTAGAGTTAATTTTGGGTTAGAGTACTTGCTTACAGATTGGTATGGATTTGTTTAAAGATATCTCCTCTTAGTTTCGTGGAAGACAGTATGTCAGATAGCAGGTGAACTCTGGTCATAATGTACTGTTTCTGAACTGTTTTTGAGTGATGTGTGAATAGCTCTCGCGGCTAGTGTCCGCAGGGATTTTTTGAGAGCAGTGTTAAGAGAACAGTAGATTCTCGTGACTGTGTGAAACGGGGTGTGTTCCCGTGGGTTCAGTGTGTGCAGGGTTTTTGACTGAGGTGGTCAGCCCTAAGGTGTTTTTTGGATAATGTATGCCTGCGCAGGGCTATAGAGATTTTGTAGGCCTTGATTATTATATATCTGCCGTAGATGCAGTATTTGTGCACTGATGTGAAGTATAGAGATTTTGTAGGCCTTGATTATTATATATCTGCCGTAGATGCAGTATTTGTGCACTGATGTGAAGTATAGAGATTTTGTAGGCCTTGATTATTATATATCTGCCGTAGATGCAGTATTTGTGCACTGATGTGAAGTATAGAGATTTTGTAGGCCTTGATTATTATATATCTGCCGTAGATGCAGTATTTGTGCACTGATGTGAAGTATAGAGATTTTGTAGGCCTTGATTATTATATATCTGCCGTAGATGCAGTATTTGTGCACTGATGTGAAGTATAGAGATTTTGTAGGCCTTGATTATTATATATCTGCCGTAGATGCAGTATTTGTGCACTGATGTGAAGTATAGAGATTTTGTAGGCCTTGATTATTATATATCTGCCGTAGATGCAGTATTTGTGCACTGATGTGAAGTATAGAGATTTTGTAGGCCTTGATTATTATATATCTGCCGTAGATGCAGTATTTGTGCACTGATGTGAAGTATAGAGATTTTGTAGGCCTTGATTATTATATATCTGCCGTAGATGCAGTATTTGTGCACTGATGTGAAGTATAGAGATTTTGTAGGCCTTGATTATTATATATCTGCCGTAGATGCAGTATTTGTGCACTGATGTGAAGTATAGAGATTTTGTAGGCCTTGATTATTATATATCTGCCGTAGATGCAGTATTTGTACACTGATGTGAAGTATAGAGATTTGGTAGGCCTTGATTATTATATATCTGCCGTAGATGCAGTATTTGTGCACTGATGTGAAGTATAGAGATTTTGTAGGCCATGATTATTATATAACTGCCGTAGATGCAGTATTTGTGCACTGATGTGGAGTAGAGATTTTGTAGGCCTTGATTATTATATATCTGCCGTAGATGCAGTATTTGTGCACTGATGTGAAGTATAGAGATTTTGTAGGCCTTGATGATTATATAACTGCCGTAGATGCAGTATTTGTGCACTGATGTGGAGTAGAGATTTTGTAGGCCATGATTATTATATAACTGCCGTAGACGCAGTCTTTGTGCACTGATGTGAGGAGTAGAGATTTTGTAGGCCAGGATGTGTAAGGGCCGTATGGTGTGTTAACTACATTATGAAGATTCATGTTTCGATGTAACTGTATTCGTCTAGATCTACGTGATGTTATAATTGTAATAAACCATGGTTAAAATATCATCAGACGTTACACCATTCCATGACTTGGTGTGTGCGCTACTGTGAGTGACTGTCCCAAACCACACTCACCTTCTTCACCATAATTAATTACATATAACATTTGGATTCTCCTTCACTAAAGGTGGTCAACTTATAGAGGTCGTCTTCCATTGAGTAGGCCTACATGTGGTGCGTGTCCGGTCTATGAAAATGTGGTCAACTTCGGGAGGTGGTCAATGTAGGGAGGTGGTCAACTATATATATATAAACAAATATATATTTTGTGTCCTTGTTGCCTGCTTGTAACTGTGGCTGGCGAAGGGTGAAAGCCGAAACGTCCCATGTTTCCATTGTACCGTTAATTTGTTAAACTAAATAAACTAATTCAATACCGTTTTATTTGTTGATATATACATATATTTATATTTATTTCCTTACCAGTTTTACAGCGGCCCCATATTTTATTTGCTTACACCATAAGACTATATTAACTGATTTTGAAAAATGCCAACACAAACAAGTTACAACTTTGTATAAGCCTGTCTTAGTTTAAGATTAACAAACTGTTGGAGATTGATAGCATAAACATTGAGAAAATCTAATGATAGCATAAACATTGAGGAAATCTAATGATAGCATTTGTGGTGGTGTACAGTGGTTTTTAAAAAATACATTTGAATAAGTAAAATTGCCGTTAGGCATTGGTGCTTTTGAATTTAATTCCCGTCTTATGACGGGCTTTTACACTAGTTAACTAAATAATAAGTTGTCTACGTGTAGTATACAATCGTTAGTGAAATAAAAGGTACATGGTATGGAACCACAGGTGGATGGGGCGAAATGAATGTGAAGGTCATGAACTGGAATATTATATTTAAAAAGAAAAAAAATGATATAAAAGTGCAAAGCAGCACGATAGACTGAAAAAAGCACGACAGAGAAAAGGAGATGTGGGAAATGGAAACACAAAGAGAATTGACTGTAATGTTCTTTATTCGTAATTTACTTTTGTTCTGTAAAAAGCCGAATCGAATTTTTCATTGATGTCGATGCTCAGGGCGCTGGAAGATATTATTGATATTAAGAATTTCTAACCATCGAAAACCAATAATCGATTTCTCCACCTTTTAATGTTATTTACCGGTAATTTGGCATTTGATTGAGT
The DNA here is from genome assembly GCA_024509875.1 of Oreohelix idahoensis. Taxonomy (NCBI): domain Eukaryota; kingdom Metazoa; phylum Mollusca; class Gastropoda; order Stylommatophora; family Oreohelicidae; genus Oreohelix; species Oreohelix idahoensis. The sequence continues at coordinate 546,599 of JAMPIV010017018.1, forward strand.
ATGTGAATATTTGTTTTATTTGGCCTTGTTTACTTGTTTTGCTGTAATGTGTTTTATCGAATCGTTCATATTGTTTACATCAACTATTGCTTTCATGTTGGAGTATTATTTCAGTGTTATGTTGTTATTGGTTATAACTTGATTTCTGAGGTTGCAGTTTTTAAATTCACGTGTGTGAAATCATACATAAATCTTGGGAGCAGTATAGAACACAGTTGGAGGACAGATATGGATATTTTTTTTTTTTTAAAGAGAAAAAAACCACCGAAGGCAAGAGGAGCTATCATTGCACTTGTAAATACATTGTTATTACCACTGTTATTACCATTGTTAATCAGAATAGACATCATTGAACACCGCGTAAACCCATAGGTCCGCTGGGAGGACAACATTAGACAATCTTTGAAGGACCGAGGACTAGAATGGAACCAGGCCAGGAGGAAGACAGCCGATAGGATAGTCTGGCGCTCTCTCTTCCAAATCTCTACACCTCACGGTAGAAGGGGAACGACTAAGTAAGTAAGTAAGTAAACCCATAGGTGCTCAGTCTCCCTCTTTAAACGTCCAAGAGTATGAGTGCTAACTGTTCCTGTAGCGCGCTTGTTGCAAATACGCCGGATGCATCCTCTCATACGCCCAACCCTGCTAGTCTTACGTATGATGCCAAATTCCAGCAATCGTAGCTTTGTTGATTCCTATATATCAGTGTCGTCCGCTATCAGGCGAGCATTACATGTTTTTAGTATTTCTCCCTCATCAATATCCAATATCTCCGCTATGGTGCTCCAGAAGCTAATCTGTCTGCTCTCTCATTGCCACGTACCACATCATGGCCTGGACTGTACATGCACACCAGTTCCTGAAGATTCGAGGCTTCTATGAATGTTTTCTATTCACACCGGAGCCAGCCATTGTGTATCTTTCGTAGCATGGACCCAATAACTGCCCTGGTTGATGGAGTTTCAGACAGCCGCTTCATTGCTACATGCGGATAGTGACAGACAGAAGACACCCCCTGCATATGGAAATCAAAAGTAATCGTACAACGCATACTATGAATTTTCAAATGAAACATCCAGCTAATTTTACTTTTGTGTTTGTTCTGCAACGCTGAGATAAAAAAAAAAAATACAAAAAAAAAAAAAAAAAGTGACAGACTTTCATAACAATACGCGTGCGAAGAACTGAAATTGTATGATATGATCGAATAAAGCGGAACTCGTGGAAAGAAGCAGAAAAACCCCAGTGAAACCATTGGCAAGGACAAGAGACGCTGGGGTTTGATAAGACACACATTAAGAAAACCAGTTGATAGCATTACAGCACAGTCCCTGTTCTGGGATTCCCCGTTTGAGAGAAATAGCGGGAGAATGTTACGCACAGATCATTTTTTCTAAGTCATTGTATGATCATTTTTTCCTAAAGACATTGTATGATCATTTTTTGCTAAAGACATTGTATTATTAGATTGACTGAAATGTATACTTTAATTTTTTCGGTCAAAGCTACATAACTCTGGATATTGAGAGTGTCATTTAAAATGATGTTACCTCCTCTTGTGTCGAGACACGGTCGGTTCACATTTTTATTAACGAAGTGTGACCATTCTCCTTATTTGGTAGTATCGGTCAACTGTTGTTGGAATGTCTGAAACCTGTGTTGAGGTCTCTGTTCATGTCCAAATAAGGCTCGATCTAGTTAAATCTTATCTCGAATGTTCCTAGATCGTCTGGTTTGTTTGACTATTCAAGTGTATTAGTTGATCTTATCTCGAATGTTCCTAAGACTATTCAAGTGTAGAGGTTCTGCGCATGTCCGGACGAGAGGCGTCTGGGAATTCTTCTTTGTCTGGGAGTCGATGAAAGATTGTGAAGCAGAGAAGACGTGTTCCGGCGTCTCTGTGATTTTGTTAGGGAATTAGGAGCCTTTTTGTGAGTTAGTTAGCTTACAAGGTCCTTCCCTTGAGTATTCTAAAACGCCTGGAGGCGTATGTTTTCTGTGGTGTGGATTTTCGAACGAAGGTAACACCTCATTTACATCCAATCTGTAACTTTACTTATGTTTGACAATGGTCGATCTCTGCTCACGTATACATTACAGAAAGGAAGGTTCTTCTAATAGATGACACGCCCCAGGTATCTTCATACCTGAGATCTATATGTAACGGGTCATACTCAGCCCGAAGGACAGTTCGTTGTTCTATGAACGTCGCTGTGTGTCAGCGTTTATGCCTACATCAAGGTTAGACTTGGGAATGCCTGTAAAGGTCAGTTCGACCTGTACTCCTCAATGCTATTTCTCGTGCAAACGATAACGGACTTATTTATTACACCTGATCTGCCAGTATCAGGAGAGGAGTAATGATTATTATGTATGTGCACTGATGAACTGCAGCTGACACTGTTGCACTATTGATAGTAAGGAATATTAATGCATCCAGCTCTGTGCCATATTATTTAGACAGAGTTGTGAATAATAACTTTATGACACTGTGAACCTTGAACTGTTGTTTACGCTATGGCTGATGAGGATTGGATCCTACATGAATATCAGTTGGCACCAATATTATTTCTGAATGCTACAATTGTTGAACTGTGATGTCTTATGACGTATGTAACGTGACTGTCATTGTGGTGTGCAATAAAATGGTATATAAACGTCACGAGCAGTTTACCATTTCTATGACTTTGCATGTCATTTTGCCTGTGCTGTACCCTGTGGACTATCCAACTACTTTACACACGGCAACAATAAAAACCAGATAGGACACCCTACAATACAACCACAATCTACCCGGTGTCGATAGGGGTGGTACTTCCAGTCAGCCTAAATCCACCCTTATCATTTCATGGTGGGCCAGTTCTGGTCTTATCATTTCATGGTGGCCAATAGTTGGTTTATACTGGTACCAGCTCTTAAGGGGGTCAACAAACCCAGACATCATCATCAGACTACAAGACAACATTACAGCTTCAACTACTACCTTCCATGAAATTTTTTGGAAGTACCCGGCGTTACTGACAGTTGGTAATATTTTGAAACTATCCGGCGCTGCTCGGCGGTATTGCATTTTTCCTAAGAGAGAAGGACAAGTACCGAGCGAATCGATTTCCTGATCAGTAAGGAAGAAGGTCAAGTGCCGTAACAACTGTTCCGGTATCAGAAGCTCATTTTCCAGCGTCATGGCTGTCTATAGGAGCAGATGTTGATCAACGTTGGATCATTATCCTCAGAATGCTGATCTCAACCTGTTCTGCGCCGTGCTGACGTTTGGACACATAGAAGTTAAGTGGCCTGTTTTGTTTGTGAACTGTGCCCTTATGTTCTAACTGAGCCTTCTGTCTCACGCTTTTCACTCTGTTTACATGCTACATGTTTATATGTTATATGTTATTTGTATATTTATAGGTTTATATTTCAGCGGGTTTCGGTTGGGTGGTGTCTTTCAGTAGAAGATACCACGTCACAGAGGTTTCTACTGTTAGCGTTTTCTTTAGGGACTGTGCAAATTTCCTATTGTGAAATTTGCTAGCGACAAACGTTGCTATATTTGTTTAGTTGTGACGAGTTGTGCTTTATTTTCGTTGTTTTTTGTAATTTTTTTTTCTGTTTTTTAGTTCCGATTTCATTTGTTTGTATTTGTAGGTCTCCCCTTTTCTATTATTCAGTTCTATACACCATTTTTTGTTTATACATTGTGACGTCATTTGTTTGTGTACATTCTTCGCATTTTGTCATCACATTCTTTGTGATATTTTCCTTTTAGTTCTGCTGTTTATTTAGTTGACTTATGCGAATGTTTTCGTATTGACTTTGATCTTTGTTGTTGTTTACATTGACTTTGATCTTTGTTATTGTTTACATTGACTTTGATCTTTGTTATTGTTTACATTGTCTTTGTTCTTTGTTATTGTTTACATAGTTCTTGAGTAATTAGCTTTCACTATTGTTACATATTTGCTCATGCACTATTGATTTATAGTGCACTTATCATAACTAACTAGTGGATTTGTTCATGCACTATTACATTGTGCAGTTATGATAAATAACTGATTGATTTGTGTTTATGCACTAATTTGTGTAGTGCACTGATGAGTAAGAAGTGACTTGTGATATTATTATACATTTGATAATACAAGTTTGGTGTCAAAGGTGTTTCCCACAGAGATTGGGTTAAACATTGGGATTATACAAGTACTTTATTAAGTCTTGTTACTATTAAGGTTGAAATAAGATAATTAATATTTCAGATTTGGTGACTCATAATATTAGACATAATGTCTACACTTGATTACTTTATTGAACAAGGGAAATCCCTTGGCAAGACAGGTGATAAGTTGGAAGAATTTGCGACTACTCAATATGATAAGGCATTAAAGATGGAAGCTGAGCAAATGAAATTGCAGATGCAGGTGGAGGAAAAAAGATTCCAAATGGAAATGGAAAAACAAAAAAGGGAAGCAGAAGCAAAAGCTGAAGAGAAAAGACTACAGATTGAGACTGAAAACAAAAAACTTGAAAGAGAGGCGGAAGATAAAAGACTTGAAAAAGAAGCTGAGAATAAAAGACTAGAAATAGAGACTGAAAATAAGAGACTTCAGGCTGAGGCTGAAGAGAAAAAGTTACAAAGAGAGGCTGAAGAAAGAAGGTTACAAAGAGAGGCTGATGAGAGAAAAGCAAAAATGGAGCATGAAGAAAAACTCTTAGCTTCGGAGTTAGAAAAGTTAAAGTTGATGAACTTGGGTAATGCTAATGATCCAAATAAGGTGTCACCTTCTAATAAGTCTAATGCTGTTGATTTCAAGCGTAATCTACCAGCATTCAATGCTTCCATTGACGATATAACGTTTTATCTAGAGAGATTTGAACGTTCATGTAGAATACATAACTTGGATAAATCACTTTACGTGTTTCATTTGTCCAAAATACTTAAAGGTGATGCTTTGACTATGTTAGGCATGGTAGATGAACCTGACAGGGACAATTATGAGATTGTCAGGGCTGTTTTGTTAAAGAAATACCAACTAAACGAAGACGGCTATCGTCTTCAATTTAAAAATATGTTGCCTGAAACTGGAGTAGAATTCTCTGAATTCATATCAAAGATACGTATTACTTTTACACGTTGGGTTGAGTTGTCTAAGACAGAACATACGTATGAAGCACTTATGGACTTACTGCTAAGAGACAAAATAATGTCTTCTGTCAATGAATCTTTTCTTTCTTTTCTTCACGAGCATAAGCCTAAAAACGTAAAAGAAATGGAAGACTACTGTTGCCAGTATGTAACTGCGCATCCTCATGTAACCATTAGCAACTCTAAAGTAAAAGAAGATCTGCCAGTTGCTTCGGCAGCACCTTATGGCCCAAATTTCATGCGTAAATTTCAGGGTAGCTAACAAAATGTTAATAAGAAGAGTAACCGTAATTATGCTCAGAATCATAGTGATCAATTTCAGGGTGATTCTTCTTCGCAGAACTGGAGACAACCTGATACTCCACGGTATACTACTCCCTATAATTTTAGACATTTTCACAAAGGTAATCAGTATAGAGGCAAATCTTTTTCTCGGAGACCTCAAAACCAATATAATAGAGGTTCTCAACAGTATAGAAATGGTAATGACAGTTATAGAAACTGGAATTCAAACCAGGATAACAACTACAGTAGAGAGTTTAATGATAATTGCAGAGACAATAATGGTCGCGGTAGATCGCAACATAAAAGAAAAAGATATCAACAGGCAAACTCTGTACAACAAGAATCTCAGGGAGCAGATAAACTGGTTAATGATAATAAAGACCATAATGCTATCGGATGTTCATCTTTTGATTTTGGTAGAGCAAATAAATGTATCCAATGCAGTACTTTATTTGACCCGACTACCGTAACAACTTTAAGCTGTGGTCATCCTCTTCCCGCTCTTCCTGCTAATGCTGCGCATGACGGGAGGGGTTCTCTTATACTACATAAGGGTCTTGTGAATAGTAATCCAGTCTCAGTTTTGTTTGATTCTGGATGTACTACTGTTGGTGTTAGGCAATCTCTTGTAAATCCATCCTGTGCTACAGGAAAGGTCATCAAATGTGTTACATTTGGTGGCACTTTGGAAAAGTATCCTACAGCCATAATACATATTGCTACTCCTTTCTTTACGGGAGATGTCCACGCGTGTCTTCTTCCAAACCCTATTGCGGACCTTATTATTGGTCGTATTCACGGAGTTAGGGAATGTACCCCACAGCAAATTGCTGTTTGGGAAGAGCAAAACATCGAAGCTACCAATGCGGTGGTCACAAGAGCACATGCTCTGGATCCACCTCAAACTTCATTAACTAATAATGAGGAAGTAGATAGCCAAAATAGTCACTTGATTATTTCACGTGACTCATTTATAAAATTGCAAGAAGAAGATCCTTCTTTACAAAAATTCTTCATTCTAGCAAAGAAAGGTGATCCAAATCAGAATACTAATAGAAAGTCTTGGATTTCTATGAAGAACGGCGTACTTGTGCGTATGGTACAAGACTCGTCTACGTCCACTCATTCACAAATTCTTGTGCCTAAGAGTATGAGATTGCAAATATTGCAACATGCTCATGACTCGCAATGTGCTGGACATATGGGTTTTTCCCGTACAAAGTCGAGGGTTCTTGCGGCTTTCTTATGGCCATTTGTGAGCAAGGACATACGAATTTACTGTCGTTCTTGCAAAGTATGTCAGGAGGTCAAATCTAAGGGACCACGACATGCTGCGCCTATCCAGGCTGCTGACATTCCTATTCGCCCTTTTCAAAAAATGGCAATAGATATTATCGGTCCTTTTAGAATTAAGTCAGCCAGAGGACATCAATTTATCCTTACATGTGTCGATATGTGCACACGTTGGCCAGAGGCTATACCTCTCAAGAGCATCTCAACTGCTGATGTCGCAGACGCTCTTTGGCTGATATTTTCTCGCTTGGGTTTCCCCGGAGAAATATTATCAGACCATGGCACTCAACTTATATCAGACACTATGTCACAGGTAATGTCTATGCTACATGTTAAAAGGTCTCTCAGCAGTATCTATCACCCAATGTCTAATGGGTTAGTTGAGCGTTTGAATAGGACACTAAAAACTTTACTTGGGAAAATAACTGAGGATCATCCTCAGGATTGGGACAGGGTTTTACCCGCGGCTCTCTTTGCGTATAGAGAGGTCCCCAATGAACACACAGGGTTTTCTCCTTTTGAACTTGTCTTTGGCGCGCAACCGCGTGGCCCTATGTCTTTACTACACGATCTTATCACTGCCGATAATATTAGCGATGAGACTCAATCTTCTTATGAGTATGTCATTGCTCTTAGGCAAAAGATCATCGAGGCATGCAAACTAGCAACTTCTTCATCCGAATTTGCTAAAGAAAAGGCAAGGCAGTTTGCAAATAAAAATAGATGTCTACGACAACTTTGTCCAGGTGACAAAGCTCTCGTTCTTCTTCCTTCAAGGGAGAACAGACTTCTTATTGCATGGAAAGGTCCGTATGCAATAGTCTCCAAGATTTCCGATGTCGACTATATAGTCGATATTGATGGAAAGCATAAGACTTTCCACATAAATATGCTCACGGAATTTCATGAAAGACCTGACTATTTGCAGCCTATTTTCCAGGCAACGGACAATTCTCCAGTACCTCATGGTCATTACTCATCCCTGTCAGTTATACAGGATGAGGAAACTACTTTTTCTGATGTCAATCTTCCACTTCCTATGGTCCCACTTCATTCGACGGAATCTTGGAAAAACGTTACCGTTTCTCCTAATCTGTCCGCTGAGGAACATCGACAAGTTTCTTCGATGTTGCAAACATTTCAGGATGTCCTTACAGACATCCCGGGACACACACATGTCATCGAACATGACATTGTGCTAACTGATCATAATCCTATCAGAGTCAGACCCTATCCGATACCTATCCATTTTCAGTCACAAGTCGAAAAAGAATTGGATGAAATGATTCGATTGGAAATCATTGAACCATCTACTTCAGCATACTCTTCGTCTATGGTTATTGTTCGAAAGAAGGATAATAACATTCGCATTTGCGTAGATTATCGCAAATTGAACCAAGTTACGAAGTTCGATGCTGAACCTATGCCTTCATTGGAAGAGCTACTAAATAAACTTTCTAATTCTAGGTTCTTTACCAAACTAGACTTGTCTAAAGGTTATTGGCAAGTTCCTTTAACTGAACGTGCCAAACTTTTACAGCTTTTTCTACACCTAGGGGTTTATTCCAATGGAATTTCATGCCTTTTGGTCTTATGAACGCCCCTGCTACATTCGTACGCATGATGCGGCGAATTCTCGCATATCGTACAGATGTCATAGCATACTTAGACGATATCTGTCTGTTCAGTGATTCCTGGGAAGATCACTATTTGGGTTTATACGAATTGCTGTCTACTCTTCGCGAGTATAACTTGACTGCAAAACCCTCTAAAGCTTTTATAGGATTTAGTGAGATTTCTTTCCTGGGTCATCGGGTTGGTCATGGTCTTTTAAAGACAGAGGACCACAATGTTTCAAAAATACTTAACATTTCTGTCCCTAAGACGAAGAAACAGGTGCGGAGTCTCTTAGGTTTGATCCAATTTTACGGACGATTCATTCCGAATCTGTCCTCCATTATGGCACCGCTTTCGACTTTATTGAAGAAAGGATCGCCTAATCTGATCCGCTGGTCTCAAGAGTATCAATCCTCATTGGACCAGGTGAAAACTCTATTTTCATCTCCACCTATCCTTAGGTTACCTACTATTGAAAAGACTTTTGTTCTTCGAAGTGACGCCTCGTCAACTGGGATTGGGGCAGCACTTATGCAGGAGTATTCTGATACTCTGCATCCGGTGATGTATATCTCTAGGAAATTAAATGCTGCAGAAAAGAATTACTCGGTTTTAGACCGTGAATTATTGGCTATGGTATGGTCTATTCTGAAGTTACAAAGATTTCTTCTAGGCGCACATTTCATTGTGGAAACCGACCAGAAAGCTCTTACTGCTATTCAGAGCAAAAACTTGAAGAGCTCGAGGTCTACTCGATATGCCATAGCTCTTCAACCATTTCATTTCACGGTGCGAGCTATCCGTGGTTCGGATAATGTGATGGCAGACATTCTGTCCAGGTGCCCACACGATTCCACATAATTCTTCTGTCATATATATTTCCTGATATACAATTCAATACTATAATGACATATTAGCACATATTTTCTCACTTTTTGGGAATTTATAACGTTGTACCATGTAATTTTTTTTGTAAGAAGGCTTAGTTAGCGATATACGGGCCAAAAGATCACATGGCCACATTTAGTTGTTATATTTTAATGATTGCATTAAGAGATTTAACATTTGTCTTAAAGATTTGTGTTATTGATATTTTCGCAGCATATCATTGAAGTCTGCGAGATTTTGTACATTGTGGAACTTTGAAGTTATCTAGTCCTGTCTTGGATTGGGAGCGGATGATGTCCACATCTTCTTGTATTTATGTCTACGAGAAACAGCACATGTATTAGTAATTATTTATAATCCATTATATAATGTACTCTTTGTTTAAATATGTGTTATATTATATTGCGGTATATTGGTATATTACACCGCTGTTTGCACAACACTTAATTGTATAATACTATGATAATATATTTAATTTCATAGATGTGTATGAGTATAATTTGACTTTCATTGTGATATTGCCATCACTGTGGCGTGTGTGTTGGTGGCGCCTTCCTGGAATATATACGCGTATACGTAGATAATTTTTTTTTCTCTAAGGATCTGAGATAGCTAGCCTCATTTTTAGGCAATATATCCGCGCATCATACGTGCGTTGGGAGCCTTGGGTTTTCTTCCGGCTCCAGGATTCAAAAAAAAATGTGTTTAATTTTTTTTCCCGGGAGGGTGCGGTAATGTTACGCACAGATCATTTTTTATAAGTCATTGTATGATCATTTTTTCCTAAAGACATTGTATGATCATTTTTTGCTAAAGACATTGTATTATTAGATTGACTGAAATGTATACTTTAATTTTTTCGGTCAAAGCTACATAACTCTGGATATTGAGAGTGTCATTTAAAATGATGTTACCTCCTCTTGTGTCGAGACACGGTCGGTCCACATTTTTATTAACGAAGTGTGACCATTCTCCTTATTTGGTAGTATCGGTCAACTGTTGTTGGAATGTCTGAAACCTGTGTTGAGGTCTCTGTTCATGTCCAAATAAGGCTCGATCTAGTTAAATCTTATCTCGAATGTTCCTAGATCGTCTGGTTTGTTTGACTATTCAAGTGTAGAGGTTCTGCGCATGTCCGGACGAGAGGCGTCTGGGAATTCTTCTTTGCCTGGGAGTCGATGAAAGATTGTGAAGCAGAGAAGACGTGTTCCGGCGTCTCTGTGATTTTGTTAGGGAATTAGGAGCCTTTTTGTGAGTTAGTTAGCTTACAAGGTCCTTCCCTTGAGTATTCTAAAACGCCTGGAGGCGTATGTTTTCTGTGGTGTGGATTTTCGAACGAAGGTAATACCTCATTTACATCCAATCTGTAACTTTACTTATGTTTGACAATGGTCGATCTCTGCTCACGTATACATTACAGAAAGGAAGGTTCTTCTAATAGATGACACGCCCCAGGTATCTTCATACCTGAGATCTATATGTAACGGGTCATACTCAGCCCGAAGGACAGTTCGTTGTTCTATGAACGTCGCTGTGTGTCAGCGTTTATGCCTACATCAAGGTTAGACTTGGGAATGCCTGTACTCCTCAATGCTATTTCTCGTGCAAACGATAACGGACTTATTTATTACACCTGATCTGCCAGTATCAGGAGAGGAGTAATGATTATTATGTATGTGCACTGATGAACTGCAGCTGACACTGTTGCACTATTGATAGTAATGAATATTAATGCATCCAGCTCTGTGCCATATTATTTAGACAGAGTTATGAATAATAACTTTATGACACTGTGAACCTTGAACTGTTGTTTACTCTATGACTGATGAGGATTGGATCCTACATGAATATCAGTTGGCACCAATATTATTTCTGAATGCTACAATTGTTGAACTGTGATGTCTTATGACGTATGTAACGTGACTGTCATTGTGGTGTGCAATAAATGGTATATAAACGTCACGAGCAGTTTACCATTTCTATGACTTTGCATGTCATTTTGCCTGTGCTGTACCCTGTGGACTATCCAACTACTTACACACGGCAACAATAAAAACCAGATAGGACACCCTACAATACAACCACAATCTACCCGGTGTCGATAGGGGTGGTACTTCCAGTCAGCCTAAATCCACCCTTATCAGAGATCCACAGAATAAAACAAACACACACACAAACACATGGAGACAAGAAGTGGACACGAACATAGAAGGGGTATAAAAGGCATGAAAAACCTTGAACAGAACGCACAGAATAAAGCTTGTATATACTTAGTCCTGACAGCAAGGTATTTCTTCTCCTTCTTCTTCGTACACTTTCAGACGTCCACTTGAATGTTTTCAAAGAAAGCAGTAGTCAGTTTGAGGCTATTTGCATCTCCATCGAGCTTTTCCACGAATGGTATTAGTGTCGGCTATATGCGTTTTCTCTGTTCCACATATGTTGAGCATCTTGGAAGCAGATTTTCAGCAGTCATTTTATCAGTGCCACAGTTACACTGATCGGTAGTTCCTATCTTTAGCTTGTTGAATAGATGGTATCACAATCTGTTGTGGCCAGTGTTGAATAGATGGTATCTCAATCTGTTGTGGCCAGTGTTGAATAGATGGTATCTCAATCTGTTGTGGCCAGTGTTGAATAGATGGTATCTCAATCTGTTGTGGCCAGTGTTGAATAGATGGTATCTCAATCTGTTGTGGCCAGTGTTGAATAGATGGTATCTCAATCTGTTGTGGCCAGTGTTGAATAGATGGTATCTCAATCTGTTGTGGCCAGTGTTAGATGGTATCTCAATCTGTTGTGGCCAGTGTTGAATAGATGGTATCTCAATCTGTTGTGGCCAGTGTTGAATAGATGGTATCTCAATCTGTTGTGGCCAGTGTTGAATAGATGGTATCTCAATCTGTTGTGGCCAGTGTTGAATAGATGGTATCTCAATCTGTTGTGGCCAGTGTTGAATAGATGGTATCTCAATCTGTTGTGGCCAGTGTTGAATAGATGGTATCTCAATCTGTTGTGGCCAGTGTTGAATAGATGGTATCTCAATCTCAATCTGTTGTGGCCAGTGTTGAATAGATGGTATCTCAATCTGTTGTGGCCAGTGTTGAATAGATGGTATCTCAATCTGTTGTGGCCAGTGTTGAATAGATGGTATCTCAACCTGTTGTGGCCCGTGCGGAGTCTGAAGATTACTACTTGTTCTCTTCTGTTGACCTGGTAGTATGCATCATTCTGTGTGTGACCTTGATGCTCTACATCCCATTTGTTTCTGTATCTGATTCTGATAAAACTCTTTGCCTCCTCGAAAGTTATGCTTACATCAGGCTGAGGTAGCTTTTGTTTTTTTTTTTTGTTTTTTAACTGCTAAAAGACTTTTCCTGCCACAGAAGTGCGTAAGAAAGTGTTATTATTATTATTTCATTTTCCACCAAGAATGTATGGACATAAGCGAGAATGTGTTTATGTAATTTTTGTATTGATGATTGATGACACATTCAAAAATACAGATTAATTGTAGACGGATTGACCGCATGAGTTAGTGTCGGTATACAGAATTTATTTATTTTTATTTATTGTTTTATTTATTTTATTTTATTATTACTTTTTTCCCCCAATTACTAGCTTGTTTGTTTCAAAAAAAAAAAAAAACCTACTCATTTTTTTATTATGATTGCATACTGTAAATGAATGCTGTTATGGTAACTTTATAATGTTGCATGCCTTTAAATTAATGCTTAAAGCATCATGTGGGAATGAAAGGATATAGTATGCAAGATTAATGAGAGTGGAAGGGCAGAATGTTAGACGGGCCTGCGCGCCCAATTCTTTACCCTTCGAAAATAAAGTTTGTTCGTTCGTTCTTTCGTTCCACTTTTTTTTGCCAATCTGTCCGTCTCTTCATTGCCGGTGATGTTACAGTGAGATAGATATTTCATATTTAGGTATTTAATATAACCAACGGATGCAGTATCTAGGTTGAATGGAGTGCGCCTGGCCAAAAGGAGGCAAAATTTAATCAGAAGGTTTGTTATGTTTTTGTTGAGGACGTGCTCCATGGAAGGGATTAATTGATTGACAAGTAATTAGCAACCGAAGCTGTAGCTAGAGATAGGAGAATGCGCAAGAGGAAGGTGGATAGACAATTTGATTAAATTTGCCATGAAGAGAACTGCGATAGCTAAAGCAACGCTCTTCTTACGGGATCGGAAGCGGCTTCTCCCCATGCCTCTTCTGTTAATGATGCATTGAAGCAGCAGCTATTACTATTTGTTGCATCGGCTTCTGCTGAATCATAGAATAGACTTCACTTGTGTCATTGGTTGCTTATTTGTGTTCCTTTTGGTTTGAACTACCTGCCCTATTTGCTTCCGAGACCAGTTTTTTTTTTTACTGCAGTACCCGGTCACTTACCAGACGATGCATCTATCGACCCGGCTGACAGGCTTGAGGTCTTGACCTTTATTTTTAATAATGTTCACAACATTCGCCTGCTCCCATCTCTTAACCATCTGATATGTTAATCGATTGTATCATCTGTTTATACGTCGTTTTAAGAAAGCGATCCGTTTAGCTCCCTTGTTGTCGGTCCGTACGTAACGAAATCTGAGTCGCTACACTTGCCGACCTTCTGTTATTATTAGCCCAAGTATTATAATATACTTTTCACTCTGTTATTTGTTTGTCAGCCACTGTTACACGCCTGTGAGTGTATTTACTTCTCTGCTTATCTGCAAAGCTTCAGCTCACTGACCGTAGGCTTCGAACTATAAGACTTAATATGAAATCATAATCCCTGTTCATCTCAGAAGTGCATCTATTTATCATCTAGTTAGTCTGGAATCGTTTGTTGCCCCATTTCAGTTTGGAGATGGAGAGTCATATTCCCACCTTTTTTTTTTTTAAGTTGTTAAAATTATTGTCGCCATAGTATTTTTGACGTTAACAAATAGTATATTACGAGTAAGTCAACCGCCAAAACAAGATGGAAGTAACTACGCTGTGCTCTTTCTGCTGCATGCCCATATGGCGGCACTAAATTCTCATGTGGTCATTTCATTAATTTCCATTTAATGACATTTCCGATAGTAGCTTCATCTTAGATGAGCTATGAGGCCTCACTGGCTCTATATTTTAAAACTCGGCTGAAAATGACCCGATAATTATGAAAGTTTGTGACAATTATGATAACAATATCCCTTTTCGAATTTCGTGTCTCAAATTTCGCGCAACGAATTTTACGTCTTGCAGGTGCCGCTGCATACAACTGTAATTCGACTGCTGCAAAATGGCGTTCTCTGGAGAAGAAAAAACACCAATGAAATTTCTTCGACAAAACAAAAATTATGGTGCGAAACGACTTCTTGAGGAGTTTCCACACAAAGGATGGACTTTAGGCGGACTGACATATCTTTTGCAAAAGATAGACCCTAATCGGTTGCTGCGAGCAAAAACAACTTTCAGCAAATTAGTAATGGTTTCTGTTGGTGTCTCATCACTGAGCCGCACTGGAATTCATTTTTGTTCAACCGGGTATCAAGATAGATGGCGATTACTACCGCAACGAACTGCTGATGAAGTGCCTTCTTCCTAACATGAGGGAAATGTCAGAATTCTTCATCTTCCAGCAAGACGGCGCGCATGCTCCTCGTGTTAGGGATACAGTTACGCTGCTCACTCAGGAGACACCTAAATTCATCGAACCGAACTTTTGGCCACCAAATAGTCCAGATCTTAACCCCGTGGACTATGGGATTTGGGGCGTTTTCCAAGAGAATGTCTACCGAAAGGAAATAGGCAATGTGGATGAGCTAAGAGAGCGGATAAAGCAGGCATGGGATGGGCTAGAACAGCGCACCATTGACGCGTCAGTGAGAAAGTGGCACTCCCGACTTCGCGCATGTGTTGCAGCAAGCGGCGGACATTTTGAGCACCATCTGAAATAAGCAAAATGTAGGAAAACATTTTCTCACCATTTTTACCAAATTTCATAATAATCGGGTCATTTTCGGCCGAGTTTTAAAAATATATAAAGGTCTTGGGTTTCTTAGCCTCACGGTGTATATATACGAGGGCTGTCCGGAAAAGAACCGGCCATAATTAATATTAGAACAACCGTTTGCGCGACATCGATGTAACTTGGCAGCCAAATAGAGTGGCCTGTTATGCACATACGTGTGCAATGTTGACGTTGCTGCACCAATCCGTACGACCGTTAAAAGCCGTTTAGTGAGCACGTGCACTGTGTGGTCGTCGCATTCAAAATGGCTGAACGAGTAGAGCAAAGAATCTGCATCAAATTTTGCGTCAAGCTTCAACATTCCTCCACGGAAACTATTACGATGATTCAGAAGGCTTTTGGAGACGATGCAATGACTGCTACACAAATAAAGGTGTGGCACAAACGCTTCAAAGATGGTCGAGAATCTGTTGAGTGTGATCCCATGTCTGGAAGTCCTGCAACAAGCAGAACACCGAAAAATGTTGAACGTGTACGGGCTGCAATCAACAATGATCGGCGACTGACAGTGCGAGAACTAGAAAAAGATCTGGGAATTCTAAAAACTATTATATCCGAGATTCTGACCCAGGATCTGGGTATGAGACGTGTCGTGGCAAAATTCATTCCGCGGATTCTGCTACCAGAGCAGAAGGAATTTCGTGCCACAGTTGCTAATGATTTGCTTCAAACTGCAACCAATAACCCAGATTTCATGAAGAAAGTCATAACCGGAGATGAATCGTGGATCTACTGCTATGATCCAGAAACGAAGCCTCAGTCGTCTCAGTGGAAGTCGCCTGGTTTTCCACGCCCGAAGTAAGGTGATTGATAAGGTGTTTCTGCTGTGATGTTACTGCTTTCATAAGGTTATACTGGACACATAAACGAATGGTCAACTCGTTCCGACACAGTGCTGACATCGAGTGAGAATGTGTACAGTTCTGTTGAGTTGACAAGTCACTCACTCAATCATAGTTAGAAGTCAATAAAGGGTAGACTGCTGATGACGTTTCATACATTTAATAATGGACGTACACTTCGACATCACGATTACAGTCACTTGAACAGGTTGGCAAAAATCATCGTATACTTGAAAAAAACGGGTGACAATATCAGATGTGCATTTATGTGGCATGTAAATATAATGGAACGATAGTAGACAAGCACTCAATATTCTGGTTGTCTATCGTCTCATGCTTCAACTGACTAATCGCGTCAGTTAAGGTGGATACATAATCATCAACAATGGTTCACTGTCAGAACCTTCTCCTGGCTAAGTTTCTCAAGCCGTAAATTCATCAAATGTTTATAGCAACAATGTTAAACCACAGTAGTGGGTTTTCATAATATATAGATCTCTGTACCATCATCAGATAATAGGACCTTTTCTGTTCTCCGACGATGATCCGCTTACAATGGCGGGATCCAAAAAATGGCTCTCCTCCGTGAACTTCGCTCACCCAGGATGATGAAAAATTATGAAGCAGAATTAATTCGTAATTCGTACATAAATGTCCTCATTGGGCTTCTATACATTTCTGCTATCAATAAGGCTGGTTACATCAAGTAATCTAGTGCTGCTAGATAACACGTCATCTTCATCTGTAGTCAACAATCCTAGATGTACGATAATACGTCTCCCATCTAGGCTTAGCAAAAAAGTTCAGCAAAAAGGTTTTGGTTTTACCTGGCTTTAGGAAAACACACACAAGCGAATAACGCACGCCATTCCTTGGCGTTAATAATGATCATTAGGAGAATCTCTGATACTACAGTCATACAGAGAAACAATCTCCTTCCTAGAATAAATCACAGAGATCAATCTTCAGACAATCTAGTCGAACCAGCCCATAGCAGCGATGACATGACAGCAGCTTCTTTGTCGACACCCCAAATCGACGCATGCGCAGAAATGCCTTTGACCCCAGAGTTCAGCTCAAAAAATAGACCGACATAGAAATACAAAGATACAAAGATATAAGACCGAATCACCTTAGATAGTCAAGGAATAAATATAAATTCGGGCCATAAACATTTTAAGCAAGACCAATCTGTATCTGGCCATACCAGACGCAAAATGACGTAAATCTAGTATTCATACGCCTGATTGTGACACAAGAAAAGATAACCCATATAACCGAATATAACATCGATCAATCAGGGTTCTGTCCCTTAGACTAAGAATCATTGATTCTCAAATAAAATACTTTTCATCAGACAAATAGTTATACTTTACATTTGTATGCCTACCAACAGTAATCTGTGCGCAACAGTGATGTTAAGGATACTTTTGAACAGAATAAAACAGAAATCAGAAGAAATCTTGTCCGAGGAACAGGTTGGCTTTAGACCAAAATGAAGTACGTCAGAACAAATCTTCAATATTAGATTACTGATCGAAAAACATCTCCAGCATCAACACGATTTATGCCATAACTTCATCGATTTCACAAAAGCCTTCGATCGAGTCTGGCATGAAGGCTTATGGCAAATAATGAGAAAATTCAATTTTGATACCAACATCATAGATATCATTGAAGCACTATACAAGGACGCAAGCAGTGCTGTTTTTGCAAGCAATGACAATGGAGAATTTTTCAAAACAACTGTAGGAGTTCGCCAGGGATGTATCATGTCTCCAGTGCTCTTTAACATATATCTAGAACATATTATGCAGGAGGCTCTCTACGATTATAAAACAACCATATCGATTGGAGGCCGACCTCTTTACAATCTACGTTTTGCTGATGATATCGATCTGATTGCTGGAACAGAATCAAAACTTCAAGACCTTACGTCTAGATTGGAGAAAGTAACAAGAACGTATGGGATGGAAATTAATATAGAAAAAAGCAAGATATTGGTGAATAGCCATAAGAAACATGTTCCGACCAACATTACGTTAAATGGGCAAACGTTAGAAGAAGTTAACACCTTTAAATATCTCGAGTCCACTATATGTAGTGATGGAAGATCAAGTAAAGAAATCAAGACAAGACTTGAGATGGCCTCAGCTGCCATGACAAGGCTGAATGTGATCTGGAAAAGTAACATCAGTTTTCCTGTGAAGATCAAATTATACAAATCACTTGTATTATCTATTCTCTTGTATGGGTGTGAGGGCTGGACACTCACTGCAGATACGGAGCGAAGGATTCAGGCTTTCGAGCATAAATATTATAGAAGAATTTTGCGCATTTGCTATAAAGAGCAAAAAACAAATGTCTATGTTAGAGAGAAGATAAACACCTATGCAGGCCACCAAGAACCACTTTTGTCAGTAGTAAAACGTCGAAAGCTTGCCTGGTTTGGGCATGTAACTCGTCATGACTCCCTTTCGAAAACGATCCTCCAGGGAACAGTCGAAAGTAAACGGAGAAGAGGAAGGCAAAGAAAATCCTGGGCTGATAACATCAAAGAATGGACAGGACACGGTTTTTCCATACTTGTACGCATTGCTGAGGATAGAGAGCAGTGGAGGACCTTGTCTGCTGATGCTTCCACCATGGCACCCCTACGACCCATGACGGGTTACGGGTTGAGATGAGATGATGAGTTAATATTGGAAATCAGTGAAGTCAACGCCGTTAAATCTTGACAGATTAAAGTGTACCAATGGGCCACGGAAAGGAAGACAAAGGAATAGTTCAGTCTGGGGATTATTATAAATTTGCCAGGTAAATTGACTTGACAATTAAATGGCCGTCAGTCTATTGATTAAGTACAGGAAAGAATAACAGCAATATTCAAGCGCAATAAAGACCGACCTAACCAGATGCTTACAATCATAGAATACGTGACAGAAATGACTTCCCAAATGAGGTTATCTGATCATCAGATGTATCCCCTCCCCGACAAGAGTTTCAGCCACATGTGGAGTCGCAGTCAGAGTCGGTACAAAATGTCCCGTTTGATCCATACAAGGGGGGGCGTGCTTAAACAATTTGAAATAACATTTTAAAGTAGTAGAACTCATAAAACCACTTGCTTGTTAAAGTACATTTATTTTTACATAATGTAGAAACATTTCGTTTGTTTCTCATTACAAATGGAAATTTGTTGGCACATTTAGAAAAAGCACACAATAAATGAAAATAAACTATATGTCAATTTTTCCATCATTGTTAAAATGAAAATATTTAGCCTCACGCAGTCAGTGGTGTGTATGTGTGGATGATTTGTTATCTTGTATTACTGTATGAATGAATGAATGAATAGTTTAACATGTAGTCTACGAAAGCCACGTATTTATTTATTCACACACATACAATACTTATATATATAACTCCATATAAGGGCATAATTTTATGCCATATCACTAGTAAAAAAACTGTAGTTGGGAGTTGGACTTCTAAAATTTCCGGAGTCGGAAAATGTTTGACCGACTCTCCAACCCCTAGCATCTCTCCAACCCCTAGCATCTCTCCAACCCCTATAGAGAACCAGTCCACGAGAGCCATGACTCGTAAGTGACATTCGAGTATTTATTTTAATTTTCTTTTCAACAACTGTGGTTTGAACCACAACACTTTGGTTGTTAGAGTGGTGTTATATACTTTAAAAAATGTACACGTTTAATTTTCGCCTAGGATACTCCAAATGTTGCATAATGTTCAGGTACATAAATCAGTGAACCGCAAACAGTTCCTGGGTCGACGCACCCAAATCATGAATTGGGTATCACAGCAACTCTGGGAAGGTTAACAGCGGCCGGCGTGATGCTGACCACAGTACCCCTAGTGTGCCGATGGTCAAGAAATTATGGGCCTAACACCATATTCCCAATATGCCAAAATGGGCGTGAACGGGATCCTTTATCTTTCTTTTAAAATGTTAATCAAAGAAGAAGTGACACAGAAACAAAGCGTTAGTTGTTTCCCATCGCTTGTCGACGTTAGATATTTGCGTGTATCATTGTTTGTTTGTTTCTTTGTGTGTTGTTTTGTGTGTCTGAGTTTTCTTATTGTGAGCATTCCTCTCCATCTTTTTTTTTTACCTTTCTATAGATATTCGAATGCTAGCATTTATTCATTCATACATTATCCCTCTACTCCCAAGGGAGCATATGTTTCCAACAAACGTATGTCAAGCCCTCTTGTCACGTGATATCAGCTCAAGCCCTCTTGTCACGTGTTATCACCTCAAGCCCTCTTGTCACGTGCTATCAGCTCAAGCCCACTTGTCACGTGATATCAGCTCTATCACTTTGTCACGTGATATCAGCTCAAGCCCTCCTGTCACGTGATATCAGCTCAAGCCCACTTGTCACGTGATATCAACTCAAGGCCTCTCCATATCTTCCTCATCATTGTCATTTTTTATGTCCGCCTCTGCTTTTCTTGCCTCGGGGATTCCAGAATAAGGGTTGCCTTACAATGCTATCAATATGTTTCCTCAGTCTGTGACCTATCCATCGCCAGCGTCTTCTTATCTCTTGTTCAACTGGCACTTGTGTGATTCTTGTCATCAGTTCTCCTTTGGTGGCCTTGTCACACCATTTTAATCCCTCTTTTCTAGGCAAGTAACCGTTTATGAAAATATGTTAATAAATATTACACACATAAAAATATGATAATAAATATTACACACATAAAAATATGATAATAAATATTACACACATAAAAATATGATAATAAATATTACACACATAAAAATATGATAATAAATATTACACACATAAAAATATGATAATAAATATTACACACATAAAGATATGTTAATAAATTTTACACACATAAAGATATGATAATAAATTTTACACACATAAAGATATGTCTTGGGCACTCGTGAGAAATAAAGAAGTAGAAAATTAGACAACAGAAAAACAACAGAAGTGAGAGGCTTACCGGAGAATCGAACCCAGGACCGGCACCACTGCTTAGCTACGGAAGCTAATGGCATTATCACCACTGCCAAGTAAGCACCACAAAAATAGTGCTTGGTGGACAGGGGTCATTAGACCGACTTTCAACATGTATCACCAGATATGTACATATTAGGCTGAATGACAATAGGTAGCTTCTTGATTCTGTTGATAATTTATACACCACATTTCAGAGCTGAACATTGACACTTTAGTTGACGTTTCTAAATATCATTATAATGTGCACATTATGTCATGCGTATACACCTGCTTCTAAGTGTACATATGTGCAGAAAGAAGTTAACACTATATGGGATTTTCAATAGCTAAAAGTGAAATATAAACCTAGAGATTGGTTGAAGGTCCTTATAAAAGCCTTACAAAAGATGAAGTGAGTTCCAAAGGAAGAACTACCATTGAGGAGTAAATTGTTCTAAATTTCATTATACTAGTTCCAGCTTTATGAGGTACCCCAGTTCCCTTCCTTCTTGCCTTTGCCTTCCTCAACTCAGGAAAAGAACAATGTGCCCATTTACAGCTAGGTAGAATGGAGCGTGACGCTACCAGGGTTCGGTCCCAGAACTAGGTAACTCTCTCGCGAGAGGAAAGCTCTCTAACTACTTAGCCAACAGAATGTACGTAAACAAAAAAGAATGTAAAAACAAATTAAGCAAAAACATATCAATGGTGAAGTTATCCATGAACAGTAAATACTATCACAGAAGATAAACTAGACGTCTATACAGACAAGACACAACAAGAGAAATCCATACTAGAATTGCTTTGGCAGCTAGCGCCTTCAATAGATTATCTAACATTTGGAAATTACGATCATTGAATATACATACCAAGCTTCGTCTGTTTAATTCAAATGTTATCTCAGTGTTAACATACGGCTGTGAGAGTTGGAAAATAACAAAATCATTGGAGAACAAGCTGAATACATTCGAGAACAAATGTCTTAGAAAACTCATGAAAATCAGTTGGAAAGAATTCAAGACTAATCGACAAATAAGAGAAGACTCTAGGCAGAAATATGTCTCCGACTATATAAGGAAAAGACGATGGTCATATTTCGGTCATGTCCTACGAATGCAAAACAACAGAATACCACTACAGGCGCTCACTTGGGTTCCTGAGGGTAAGAGGAAAAAAGGAAGACCAAAAGAAACACTCAGAAGAACAATAATAAGAGAAGGAAGAACGTTGGGCCTAAATAATGTGCAAGAGCTAAGAGGAGTGGCGTCACAACGAACAACCTGGAGAGCACTGGTTTCTGCCTTATGCGCCGTGTTTGGTGCTTAAAGAATTTATTATTATTATTATTATACAGACAAGAAAGATAACATAACAATGAATATGATAATGAAAAGACAATTCGTTCATACATTCCAAATACCACTACGGTGATGCAGAAACATAAATTAATACATGACAAATGTCCCAGACTTCAAGGTTGACAAAGAACCAGGAACATTGCGATTCTTGCCTATTTTTCGCGTTCTGGTGTCTGTTTGATTTGGGGCGGGGAAAGGGGGGGGGGGGGAATTCGCTCATGTATGTGTGTTTTCCCCCCGCTTTTTTCGTGTTGTATTAATTGTTTCCTACCTGAGATCTGTACATGACGTCGGTGTCACGCAGAGAAGTTACTCAAAAACGTTGGTTGTCATTTTTCTGTCATGGTAACTCTCTCTCTCTCTCTCTCTCTCTCTCTCTCTCTCTCTCTCTCTCTCTCTCTCTCTCTCTCTCTCTCTCTCTCTCTCTCTCTCCCCCCCCCCCCCCATTTGCTTGGTAGTTATAAATTTCATGTTATTGTAACCACTCATGTTTTGTTTTCATGACTTTAATTCTCATCACCATTGTCTTCTCGTCCTTACAATACTAATCTGAAACATTTACAATATTTACATTAGTAATTTATATTATGATAGTATTAACTCAACGTCCGATTGTCAGAGGGGTTAAAGCGTGCCTCTCACTGCAAAGTTACCAAGGTACCGTGCTCGAGACCTGGTAGCCGCTCCAGTATACCCAGCAGTAAATTGGTAGTTGACTCTACTCTTGAATTAGGTAGGCAAAGGCGGCGAGGAAGGGAACTGGTTACCTCGCTTCACAAAGCTAGACCTGGTATAGTTAAGTCTCTAACTCTTCGATTCCCTATGGCAGTATCTGCTATGTAATTACCTTTGCCTTAATATTAAACCACTGGGGATTTTACCTGTTCTCACGTTTACCGATTTTACCTGTTCTCACGATTACTGAGTCTCTATCTGGGACACAAACACTTTTAGCATCATAGCTACGCATTCTTTCGTCTCTTACTTTCTCTCTCTCTCTCTCTCTCTCTCTCTCTCTCTCTCTCTTTCTCTCTTCCTTCTTCCTGTTTTCTTCTCTCCTGATCAATCAATCACTGGTTTCACTCGGTTCAAAATCACATGCAAGATACTGCTGGATCTTCTCTTGACCACGACAATTCACATGAAGCCTTATACGTGGACAGACAGATAGACAGAGAGGCAGACAGACAGATCGATCAACCGACCGACCAACAGACAGAAAGACCGACAGACAGATAGATAGATAGATAGATAGATAGATAGATAGATAGATAGATAGATAGATAGATAGATAGATAGATAGATAGATAGATAGATAGACAAGCAGGCAGAAACAGCAAGACCGACCGACCGACAGACAGACTGCCTGACTGACTGACTGATTGATTGATTGATTGATTGAGAACGAAAGACAGAGCTTGGACGGGATAACATGATAGAATATTTACTAAATCAGGTAAATGAACTTTCATATGTAAATAAACTTTACGTAATTGTTAAAATAGATATCTGCGCAGTAATATAGACAGAGTTGGAGCGACAGACAATGATATCAAAATAAGGATACAAAAAAGCGAGAGGAGCTTTCATATGCAGAACAAGAGACTTGGTCCAACACGAAAATAAGAATCTTCAACTTAAATGTCAAGTCAGTCCTATAGTATGGCTCTGAGACACGGAGAGCAACAAAAACAACAATCAAAAAGCTACAGACTTTTATAAACGGGTGCTTGCGTAGAATAGAAAAACTGAAATGGTATGACAAAGCCACAAATGTGGAATTGATGACCAGAACCAGACAAGTACCAGTGGAACAAGAGTTGAGAAGAATTCGCTGGCGATGGATAGGACACACATTGAGGAGACCTGTTGATAGCATTACAAGGCAGTCCTTGTTCTGAAATCCACAGGGAAAGAGAGGCAGAGGTAGACCAAAAATCACATGGAGAAGAGAACTGGAAAGAGGTGAAAATGATGAGGAAAACATGGAAAGAACTTGATCGGATGGCACAGGACAGAAAGACGTGGCATGTGTTTGTTGAAGGTCTATGCTCCTCGGGGAGCTAAAGGGTATTGATTGATTGATTGAATTGTTAAAATCGTATTTGGAGGATGATCGGAGAAAAATGACTAAATACACTCCTATTACTGGCAATGATTGATATTGGTCTAACCCTCTAATGAGTGCAGACCATGGGTTCTAATCTAGGAAACATTAAATTAAAGGTTGGCAGCTTCTTGTTACAAAATGTATTTAAATCTCGCGTGAAGAAGTCAACGAACTGGTTATATCAACTTTAATTTCACGTTAAAAGTATTCTTCAAAGGACGCGAAGAGCTTTCATTGTATTGGGAAATGCAATGAAATGAGAAGAAATGAAGCACAACGTAAAAATCGAAATCTTCAACTGACGGTACATGTCAAGTCTGTCCTTTTGTATGGTCGTGACACATGGAGAATAACTAAATAAAAAACAACCTGGAAGTTACACACTTTCATAAATGGGTGATGGTTTAGAATAGAAGGGTTGAAATGGTATCATTAGGTCACCAATGTGGATCTGATGACAAGAACCAGACAAGGTCACCAATGTGAAACTGATGACAAGAACCAGACAAGGTCACCAATGTGGAACTGATGACAAGAACCCGACAAGGTCACCAATGTGGAACTGATGACAAGAACCAGACAAGGTCACCAATGTGGAACTGATGACAAGAACCAGACAAGGTCACCAATGTGAAACTGATGACAAGATCCAGACAAGGTCACCAATGTGGAACTGATGACAAGAACCAGACAAGGTCACCAATGTGGAACTGATGACAAGAACCAGACAAGGTCACCAATGTGGAACTGATGACAAGAACCAGACAAGGTCACCAATGTGGAACTGATGACAAGAACCAGACAAGGTCACCAATGTGGAACTGATGACAAGAACCAGACAAGGTCACCAATCTGGAACTGATGACAAGAACCAGACAAGGTCACCAATGTGGAACTGATGACAAGAACCAGATGACAAGAACCAGGTCACCAATGTGGAACTGATGACAAGAACCAGACAAGGTCACCAATGTGGAACTGATGACAAGAACCAGACAAGGTCACCAATGTGGAACTGATGACAAGAACCAGACAAGGTCACCAATGTGGAACTGATGACAAGAACCAGACAAGGTCACCAATGTGGAACTGATGACAAGAACCAGACAAGGTCACCAATGTGGAACTGATGACAAGAACCAGACATCGGTGGGTCACCAATGTGGAACTGATGACAAGAACCAGACAAGGTCACCAATGTGGAACTGATGACAAGAACCAGACAAGGTCACCAATGTGGAACTGATGACAAGAACCAGACAAGGTCACCAATGTGGAACTGATGACAAGAACCAGACAAGGTCACCAATGTGGAACTGATGACAAGAACCAGACAAGGTCACCAATGTGGAACTGATGACAAGAACCAGACAAGGTCACCAATGTGGAACTGATGATAAGAACCAGACAAGGTCACTGTGACGTAGAGATATGAAAATTGAAGTCCCTGATTTGATGGATGATAAAGGATAGTAGTCTCGATTAGCATCGCAGCCCCTGGATTTGTGTGCAACACAATAGTCAACGTGGATTCCACGCGGGCTCATTAGCATGCACAATAGCAACGTGGAATTCTACAACGTGGGCTAATCAATATGATAAACAGTTTTCATGCGTGCATCCAGGACAGCGCTTTGTCTTAAAGGGGAGGTTAAGCCACGCCTTCTGCCTTACCTTAGAGCGATCTAATCAACTACCTCCTTCACCTTTCTTTCTTACTGCCTAGTAGGGCGTTGCCAAAGTCCAACGAGGAAAGCGGTTAACGATCAAAAAGGCAGTGGCGGTCCCAGAACGGACGAAGCAGTTTCACGCCGTCGTCTAACACTTCATTGTGAACCAGAGAATCGCTCGCAGACTGAGACGAACGGGGAATAGTCTAGCGGTAAGACAGTTGGGTAACAGAGCGGGGACTGGCGGCGCAGAATCAGAAAAGTTCCCTGATTTCAAAAAAGTTGTGAACTTTCGCGTGTCCCCCTGATCCTTCAATTCTTTAATTATATATTGAGACCACTGAAGAATGCGTTTATCATTTGCGCCAGAGAGTCTGAAGAAAGTACTAGCTATATAGAACAAGATTTCCTGTGCATATCTTCTATATTGGAGTCTAAAATTCATTCTGTTTGGCCAGTGGTAATATATTAGTTTCAAGTGATCAGTGGTCTAGTTCTTTCATTTTATTTCACTGGATTTTGTGTTAATTTAAACCTATTAAATAAACCCATCTAAAAGTTTCCAGTTGTTAATTAAATGATATATCTATACGTTATTTCCCAATATAATAGATGCTTAAATTTATTTAGAAGCCGAAAAGGGATTTATAACAAATTAATACAGTTTAGTTCTGTATATACGTGTGTTTTTAACCATTAGACTCGCGGAGAGTTTTTCTTAAATATATATAACTGAATATGCTAGTGTTTAAAAATAGTCTTAACTGTAAACTTAACGCGCTTCAGAATATGATTAGTATTGAGTGTATGATTTCATGTTTTCTATTTTGTCACATAGGATGATTATATACTTTTGCGTCCCAGCAATTATAGAGTCTTCCAGACTCCGTTCTTCTATTATCTAGAATTTTATGAACCTTTTAAATATAATCTTCTTGTGGCGGCCCTGTGCGGTCTCGCTCTCTAAATTTACATGAGATGAAGCAAACCAAGAACATTTAAAACTCAAAAAGCAATAAATTATGTAAAATAACTGGAGAAGAACAACTGCCAGAACCGATATATATATATATATATATATATATATATATATATATATATATATATATATATATATATATATATATATATATATATATATATATATATATATAATTTTTGCTGCTCTACTGTGGAGAAGAATATATTCTTGTACACTGACAGTCCTGTTGTTTTCCACTGGATTTAAACCCCCGAAGAAAAACATAACTCACTGGTCAGTCTTTGTCATCACGCTATAGAAGTTGCCCACCACCAGCGGCGAAATCCAGGAGACCACCACCTTCTCATAACTATACCGGTGCCAGTGCCATCCCATAGAAACTTTAGATAATAAATCAAAAAGGAACACTAATGCTTCACCTTCCAGCGATTACGGGAAAATTTGCTAAACGCCAAACCCGCTAGTCTGGGGCTGGAAAACGAAGGAAAAGACTCATACAGTTTGTTGAGCAATTACATGCCTGTTTGTGTTATTCTATTGAGTGCCAGATTCAACGATCGGTAAGTGAGAATGTGTGTGTGACTGATGTGATGGCCATCGCTAGCGTGCATGAATGAATGAGATATATTATCTAAACTTATAATTCTCTTTACTTGGTAAATATCCTTATACTGTATTCCTTGTATTGTTCTCTTTAAGTGGGGTTGCTTACCTTTTCTTATTTCCCCTCCCTTAATCTGCTTAGTCAAGGGAAGACTTGGAGAATACTAGGACTCTTTTCCTACACCCCATACTAAATATTGTAAAACCCCCCTATCAGAATAAATTAATCTATATTTTTGGGTTAAAGTATCTCTTTCTGATAACCCCTTGTCTTTGGACTGGGTTTTTTTGTCTATACAAGCGGGAAGGGCATATTGGGATACTACTCCTCAACCCCCCCCCCCCCCCCCCAATCCCCCACCTTGTTATTTGTATTTTTTCTGTAACTATGATCTTTGACTGTACCATGCTAAATGTTGTGATTTTGGTTTAATGATAATAAACACCATAAACCTTAAATTACTGTGTTGGCCGACCCATTACCCATATCTGTTATATGTAGTTTGTATTCATGTTTGTGTGTTTGAAGCACCAAATTGGTGTGTGTACATGAGTGTTGAGTAACTGGCAACAATTTTTTAGCCAGGAGAGGTTTAGGAGTCTACAGATAAATAAAATTGTCGTAAGATAGGCAGATCGGAGAAATTACCCGATTTCAGAGACTGTCCTTACTCTTTTCAGCACCCTTGGGAATCAACTATCCATTTCTTAACCCTTACTATCATAGAGCCTTCACCATCATTCTTCACTCGAACGGGACCGCTATTTCTAAGACCTATCTCAAATAAAATTACGACAAACTGATGACAAGAACCAGACAAGGTCACCAATGTGGAACTGATGACAGAAACCAGACAAGGTCACCAATGTGGAACTGATGACAGAAACCAGACAAGGTCACCAATGTGGAACTGATGACAAGAACCAGACAAGATCACCAATGTGGAACTGATGACAGAAACCAGACAAGGTCACCAATGTGGAACTGATGACAAGCACCAGACAAGGTCACCAATGTGGAACTGATGACAGAAACCAGACAAGGTCACCAATGTGGAACTGATGACAAGAACCAGACAAGGTCACCAATGTGGAACTGATGGCAGAAACCAGACAAGGTCACCAATGTGGAACTGATGACAGAAACCAGACAAGGTCACCAATGTGGAACTGATGACAAGCACCAGACAAGGTCACCAATGTAGAACTGATGACAAGAACCAGACAAGGTCACCAATGTGGAACTGATGACAAGAACCAGACAAGGTCACCAATGTGGAACTGATGACAAGCACCAGACAAGGTCACCAATGTAGAACTGATGACAAGAACCAGACAAGGTCACCAATGTGGAACTGATGACAGAAACCAGACAAATGCCAGTGAAACAAGAAGTGAAAAGAAGACGCTGGAGATGGATAGGACACGTAGTGAGGAAATCTGCTGCTAGCATTAACAGTTAGTCATTGTTCTGGAGTTCCCAGGATTTGAGGGAGAGCAAAAACGCATGAAGAAGACAACTAGAAACATAATGAACATGATAAGGAAGACATAGACAGACATTGAGCTGATGGCATACGACAGGAGGCCTTGGCAAACGACAGGAGGCCTTGGCATACGACAGGAGGCCTTGGCATACGTTTGTTGAAGCCCTATACTCCATAGGAAGCGGAGCGCTAATCACTAATTAACAGATTTAAAAAAAAATATGAATTGAAACGGTTTCAATCGAGTTTAACAGACAGACAGACAGACAGACAGACTGACTGATTGATTGATTGACTGACTGATTGACTAACTGACTGAGTGACTGACTGACTAATTGATTGATTGACTGATTGACTGATTCACAGATTGACTGACTGACTGATTGATTGATTGATTTACTGAGAAAGAGAACGAGAGACAGATCGTCAACTGGAAAATATTTATTAGGCATACATTTTAATCGCCAATTATTAATAGTCATGATTGTTTTAAAAATGTTTTTAAAAGCTTGGAAGAGGCAAATAAATTAGGTATTCAGATTTTATAATAATTAACAACAACACTTTCCAAAAAATCCTTTTGATTAAGAGGAAGATAAAAAGAGAGAGAGAGAGAGAGATAACTGTATAATTGTACACGAAGTGTTTTAATAACTTTATATCACAAAGTTTACATAGTAAACATTTATACGTTAACATAAGTAGTGTCATTAACATAATGACGTGTATCAAATTATGAAATTAATGAATAAGAAATTGACGGCAGGGTATCACCATCATTTCTGCACCCCCGCCCCCCCCCCCCCCCCCACCCGCCCTCCCCCCCCCCCCCGGCATGCAGCGTCAGGTTGAAGAACGCTTATCTTCTCATTAATGTCATGACGGAGATATAAAGTGGATCACAAAAACATCTGCTGCTTACCTTAGTCAGGTAATGATAAAAAAAAACACCAGTAGTTATTAGCCCACCTCGCTTTTGACAGCAGATCAAGAGTTAATGAGGCAGAACTTCAATAACTGGTTGTTATTGATGCAGGTTAGTTAAGAGTAGAAGACTACCACCAAAGCAGTAGTAGAAACCGTCTATGAGAAGGTCTATAAACAGTGGTATAAAAAACCCTAGTTACCTACTGCAGTGACGCGCGCCATTTTGTACCCGGATCTGTTTCAGTGATCATTTTGTCCTATAGTGTTCATGTCAGCGACAGCAATGCCATATATTTTTATTTGCGGGTTGTATTAGTTTAATTTACATTTTATAAAAATGTATTTTACTTGGTTCTCGTTTTCTTTCTTTTCTGTTCTTGTTCGTTAATCGCTGAAGAGGTTCTGGTGGTTGTAGCGTGTACAATTTAGTTGCCTTTTGTCCTAGTATGACGTATTTTCTACTTTCTGTTGGGCCAATAGCGGTAAAATGTTTGTGAAACTTTAAAAAGTACAAAGAAAGATAGCTGTATGCCAAGTTTTAGCTCTCCATATTGAGTGGATCATGGCGATTCTAAGCGTCAAAGATTTGAAACGCGACTAATATATAAAACTCTGGTGAAGTTAAATAAAAGTTATTTTAAAACCCACGCCTAGAACAGAGGAACAAAAAAGAACATTGACAAAACAAACAAAAAATACTCTGAGCCAAAGACAAAGTTAATAAAGATGAAAATGTTTCATGACAAAAACAACTAATAAAGACAGTATATGCACAAAACGTATATCACTTAAAGACTGGAAAGACCAGGAGAAACATGTACAGGTGTTACTCGATAAAAACATACACAAAGGCCTAAAACGTAAGGCTGAGTACATTTCCAGACAAAGTTATGGTAATTCCTGACTTCTGTTTTTTTTTTCTCTTAAGAACTGATATAATACATCTCACGCCTTCCAACAAGTTTTTGTGTGGGTTTTTTTAACCATTTCAGAAACGCTACAGGTAAAGCAATGACATTTAAACAATAGTAAAATACAACTGATTTGTTTCAAAATAACAACGACAACGGTGAAACACAACATACAACAAGGGAAACAAAGATAAACAATGAACAAATGTCACCAATGGAAACACAACGATCTCGTTATTGTTGATAACAACTGTTATCTCACCAAGACAGGTTACTTGTGTTTTGTTTTTTTTGGCATCTGTTTGACACTACTTGGTCAGTAATTTAGCTGTTGTTTTTTTGGCATCTGTTTGACACTACTTGGTCAGTAATTTCTCTTCTTTTTTTTGGCATCTGTTTGACACTACTTGGTCAGTAATTTAGCTGTTGTTGTTTTTTTTAGCTTTTTTCCCCTTGAGGAGCATTTTTAACTTGGAAATTAAATTGCTTCTTGTTATCGGTTGTATTTCCCCATTACCAAACTGTGTTTTTTTTAATCTGTTGTATAAAACGTTGGCTTTAGATAAGAAATACATTGAGGAAAACTGTTTACAGCACTAATGGCCAATATTTGTTTTGTTTTGGAAACCCAGGGTAAGAGAGATAAGGAATCTCCTGGATAAAAAAGATAAGGAATCCTCAGGGTTAGAGAGATAAGGAATCTTCAGGGTTAGAGAGATGAGGAATCTTCAGGATAAGAGAGATAAGGAATCTTCAGTGTAAGAGAGATAAGGATTCTTCAAGGTAAAAGAGATAAGGAATCTTCAGGATAAGAGAGATAAGGAATCGTCAGGGTAAGAGAGATAAGGAATCTTCAGGGTAAGAGAGATAATGAATCTTCAGGATTAGAGAGATAAGGAATCTCCAAAGTAATAGAGAATAGGAGTCTTCAGGCTAAGAGAAATAAGGAATCTTCATGGTAAGAGAGATAAGGAATCTTCAGGGTAAGAGAGATAAGGAATCTTCAGGGTTAGAGAGATAAGGAATCTCCACGGTAATAGAGATAAGGCATAATCAGGGTTAGAGAGATAATGAATCTTCAGGGTAAGAGAGATAAGGAATCTCCAGGGTAAGAGAGATAAGGAATCTCCAGGGTTAGAGAGATAATGAATCTCCAGGGTAAGATATACAGAAAATGCACGGAGAAGGGAATTAGAAATAAGCACAGAAGTAAAAAAAAAAGAAGACAAACGGTTTTAAACGGATGGCACAGGTTAGGAAGGGTTGACAATAATTTATGGAAGGCCCATGCTTCCTGGGGAGCTGATGAGTAATGATAAAATGCAGTAGATGAAACAAATAAATTTAAACAATGTTCAAATGCGTCCTGTATGGAAAGGAAGTTTTCTGAGCTAGCTGAATCCAACCACCACTGTACTTCTTTATTTATTCACCCACTTTCTTATCCGCTTTTTAGGATCGTAATATTCTCCCGACTAATATGAGGTTGTGCATGGCGCTAGCAACCTCATCATGTACAACTAATTGCCACAAAAACCGCCGCTGCCAGAGCATCTGACATTTTGGTGCAGGCTTCCTGCAAGGGGACCAGATGCAGTGAATGTATCCATGCTCCGAAAGAGGCGCAAAAAAGAATGATGATGATGATTTTCGCTTTATTTTTTTCCACGATACAGACATTGACAAATACAGACATTGACAAATACAGACATTGACAAATACAGACATTGACAAATACAGACATTGACAAATACAGACATTGACAAATACAGACATTGACAAATACAGACATTGACAAATACAGACATTGACAAAGACTTTGGTTGATAGAACGTGCTATATGTAGAAAGATACCCTAGATTTGCATACTGATAGTAATCAGCAACCCCAAAACAAAAACCATGGAGACATCATGAGTAGAAAACAGGCATCAGGTGTCTGCTGGTAGAAAAGGTCCTGGAGCAGGTCGACCACTTGAAATACCTTGGAGCTGTCATAGACTGGAAGGGAGGCATCAAAGAAGAGTTGGCTACTCGAAGAGCAAGCCATAAATCGAGGATTCCTCAGCAAAAGAGAAATTGGCAAGAAGACGAAGATGGCTGTACACCGCTCTAGCTATATTCCAGTCTTGATTTATGGATGCCAGTCATGGGCAATGGTTACAACCCACAAAAGCCAGCTCCAAACATCAGAAATGAGGTATATGAGGAAGGTGAAGTAACACGAAGACCCATGGTCCCCAACCAGATGGTATCTCAGGGCCTCAAAACCCATCCTCTGCAAGATCAAGTGGAACGGTTTGGCCTTGTCTGCAGAATCGAAGAAGATTGGCTACCACGACAATTATAGGAAACCATGAGCCAGTGATCCAGACCTCCAGGACGACCCAGAGTTCGCTGAGATGACAACGTTAGGCAATCTCTGAAGAACCGAGGATTAAATTGCAATCAGGCTAGGAGGAAGACAACCGATATGATAGTATGGCGCTCTCTCTCTCGCAAATCTCTACACTCCAAGGAAGAAGATGAACTACTAAGTAAGTAAGTAAGTAGATTTACATAACTCCACTAGGTTAAAAAATTATCTCTCTCCCCTCTGTCTCTCTCTCTGTCTCTCTCTCTCTTTCTCTCTCTGTCTCTCTCCCTCACTTTGAATCTACACACACACACATGAATCCTCCCACTTTAAACGATTCCATTTTTATGTATCCAACAAGTGTTTTTTTTTTGTTATGTTTGAACTCTGACCTCTACCAATGTTTCCAAACAACTTGTACGCTGTTTTCAATTTTCTGTTTTTGCTTTTCCAACTAAATGTTTTTATTTATTTATTTCACTTTTATACAAACCAAAAGCACCAAAATGTTTGAATTTTTTTTTTCATGCAAATAATCCGAACAGGAGATGAGAAAACCTGCACCATCTCGAAGACATATTTCTCCCTAAAATAATATTTTGAAGTTAAACTAACAGAACTTTGAGTACAAAATAATAAACATGGAGTTTTAGAAACGCTGACCTTAAAACCCGAAAACCCATGACAAAATAAACTACATGAAACAGGTGAAATCAGCTCCTGATCAGAATGAGATGCACCGACAATATGTCAATCATTTAAGAAATGTGTGAACAAACACTACAATTTACTTTGTCTATGCGAGAGACTTCTTTCCTGCTTCATGTAATGTATGTAAATACCCGCTGTACACCTTAGTTTTATTAACACTTTACTGATGATTAAATATCGACCACCCATTTCATCTGTTGATAAACATGTCAGAAAATAACTAGAAACAGCTAGAAATTGACTGGATCGAATCCCGGGAGCGTCTATTTATTTCTGCTAATTTTGTTGTTGACATATTACCTTCTTCTCTCTTTCTGTTCCTTTTTTTCCCTTCGAACACCTATCATTTACTTGTTTCGGTTATTTGTTTACAACAGGTGGGTAAGTACGTCTTTTTAAATTGGCAGGCTGACTAGCGCAATTTTTTTCCTTTAAAGCTGAAATTAGTTTGTCAGCCACCAAGCAGGTTGTCTAATTCATTTATTACCTTCCCACTAATTGTAACGCATTGGCTTTCAGTCAGTTTACACCAAGTTCTCCTCGCCTGTACCACACTCTAAAGTACTACTGAGCTTCAAGCAGGATTATATTTCCTTGTTTTATTATTTCATGTTCTCATTTGATTTTATTTGATTGTTAAATTTTATGTATTTATATTTCATTCTGTCAGGTTTTTTTTTATTTTTACCTACTTATATCTTGTAATATTTCCTGGCATCACCTGTGTTGTTTATTTTTTTCAACTGTCTGTATCGTTCATCTTATCTATGTTTCTCATCCTTTTACGTGTTTACAGTGACTCTAGTATTTTTCGTTTGACCTGTCTATATTCCTTGTCTCTGTCACCTGTTTGTAACTGTGGCTGACGAAGGGTGAACCCCGTTTTACCTGTATATCGTTAATTTGTAAAACGGAACACATAACATTTTTTAAAATTTATATTTTAAAATTCTTTCAATGTCTTCTCCATCCTATTTTTTAATGGTGGGTTAAAATAGAAGAATCGTATGTCTTAATAAGACAAAGGACAGATAATTCCCTACGTTGCGGCCACAAGAACAGCCGGTCAAGGACGATCGAACAAATTCAGAAAGGAAATAAAGCGACAGATAAGTGAGAAATGTGAAAAATAAACAAAAATAACAATACGTGCAGCAATATACGTGGCCCAAATAATTAATTATGTCTGTCAAGCTGTCCCAAGACGCTAATCTCGTACATATTTTTAAATCCCACTGCTGCCACCAGTGCACATCCTCCTTATTTATATAGTGTACGCAGATTCCAAATACATATTCTAAGACGGTTACATAGTCACACCTGAAGGCAAATTGTTGATCTTTATATACAGTCGTCCTAGAACATCAGTCATTCCCATAGTCAGTTATGACTGAAGGAGGCTACTAGTCTAAGAAAACTGTATATAAATAGGATAAACAGTTTGTTTTCAGGCCTGGTTATGTAACTGCAACGAAGTTTTGAGCTGTCGTTAAGGACCACTAAGTAAGACAATAAATGTGTTTTACTGTAGCATAACTTCTGTCAAGATCATAAATCAATCAATCAATCAATCAATCAATCAATCAATCAATCAATGCCCTTTAGCTCTCCAAAGAGCAGGGGCCCTCAACAAACACCTGCCAAGTCCTCCTGTCACGTGCCATCAGTTCAAGATTTTCCTCATCAATTTCACTTCTGTCTTCAGTTCTCCATCGCTAGCGTCTACGTCACATCTCTGGTCACACTGGCACTTTTCTGATCGGTACCAGAGTCGGAAGTGTACCCGTCTAAAAGGCGCCCACACGATAGGCACGCCAAACGAGAGGAGCGGCCCTTCACAGACTCCAAGAGTACGACCAACACCTCACTCAACGCGGCCCAACAACAACAAGAGCGTGCAGTTGATTATTACCAGAATGAGAATAATGTAGAACAACGTTTGTAACAACGACACACTAAAAAATAGACCAAAGGATATGAACACGTAATACAAAATAAAAAATGGTTCTACCGTTTTCAAAGTTGCGTTTACAATTTGTTGTTCGCTAGAACTTCAGTGACAAGTCTTGATGCTGTAGTCGATTTTATTTCAACTGGTACTGAAAACAAAAATCCAAAAGTTTAAGCCTCACAAGCTGTATTTAAATCTGTGTCTCTCTCTATCTCTCCCTCTCTCTTTTCGCTCTATCTTATTGTGATAGGGTGAGCGAGATGATGATGATGATTATGTTGTGATGTGTGATCACTCTCCTGCTTACACTCGCACCGACCCGAACAACAATAAAACTCTTGATTCTAGAGGCAGGGGCTATATTTATTTTTACAACCCATTCAGTGACTAAGCAAACATTAAACAAATAAACTAGCGAACATAGCAAAACAAAACAAAACAAACACCCAACAGTGCCTGATTGCTAATCTGAAGAAGCAAACAAAGCGACGAATAGTTAAAATCATAGTAGTTAAATAATCTTACTCTCACCTGCCAAACAGTCCTTCCACGTGTACTACCTGACACCCTCAACTATCACACACGCACACACTCATGCGTGTCGTCCAGTGCGACTAGTATGGTGTTGTGCATGAGGCTGGCAACCTCACCATGTAACATCGGTTGCTACCGAAACCACTACTGCACGAGCATATGAATACTTCATGCAGAGGCAAACCACACTGGTGGCCCCATGCTCCCACAGGAGCGGAGAAGAGAAATATATATCTCCAAGTGAGCCCACGTGCTCTCGCAAACCATTCTTCACATTACAATAATTAAATAATAATCAACTGGACATAAAATAATATTCAACTATCTGTACAACAAATACTCTCAATAATGAGAATAAACCACCACCCCGCAACTGCTCCATTTCAGTATTCATTCCTGCATTCTGAACATGTCGTAAATGACGACTGGTGCGCCTGGCAACAAGCATGTCGTATATGACCCCTGATGAGATTGGGAACTCATCATATGAAACACATTGTTACAGAAACAACCCTCGTAATAGCATAGAAATGCTTCTTGTGAGCCTGTAATGGACACCAGCTGCATTGGTGTTTCCATGCTCCGCCGGGAGCAAACATAGAAACACCTGTCTCAACGTGCCTTACGCCTTACGCACGCTCTCCAGAAATCTAAATACATATTCTCACTTCAAAGTAACCCACCAAAGATAAACAGTAGGATATTGATAAGTAGGCTATCGTGAAATACACTTCAATGCTCTTACATAAAGAATAAAATATAATTATTCTCGACTTAAACCAAACTGGAACTAAATACACAACGTGTCACATGGCGTAACATTATAGGTTTACCACGCGGGGCGTGTTATTCGCCGCTTTTTATACAGTCCTCGCCACGTGGCTACAATCTTGCTATTGTTAATCTTATCTAAATTCCAGTGAAATAGCTGCTTCTCTATCCAGTTTCATGTATAAAACACTCTTACTAAATTTGCCCTTCTCTGATGAATGGAATACTTGATACTAAACTCTTACATATGTGATTTGGTCTTAACACTAGTGAAATATATCCACACATTATTTCCACTCAATTATATTTCAAGACTAAATCATAATGCCCTAAAAAGACATTTCCTTTGGGAACACATCTAATCTATTTATTTCATTAAACATTAAAATAGCCACATCGATATTATTTCAGAATTATATAAAACTAATTCTAATTTAAATTAACTCACGTGTCATGTCTTTGTGTTCTTCTGTGTGGGTACACAGGGCGCCTCGCTTTGTTCTCTCTTGTCTGGACTGATACTTAAAAAGGGCCGCTGCTGGTTATCGCATTCTTTATATAGGCCCTATGGCGCATCACTCACTTACTGCGCTCTGGGCGTATTAATCTTGGCTACTTAAATATCACACGCGATTATCGCTTTAGGAATAGCGAAAACACAAATAAGACTCACAATTATCAAATATTACACACGACTACCACATATAACACATCACAACTAATTCTCAGGCTTTATTATGGCCTAAACTAATATATCTTCATGAAAACTTTTCACATCCTAGAATGCTTCGCGCACATCGAAAATAATCTGCCTAGAAACAGGTAGGAGGCGGGCGTCTCCTTTTCGGCCCCATCACATTATTTATTTCTCCGTCTCTCAATTTCTCCCAATTTAAACAATAATCTCTCTCTCTTATCTTTATCCAACTTTTTCTCTCTCTCCCAATCTATCCCGGTTTTAACAATATTCTCTCTCTCTCTTTCTCTTATTCTCTATTAGGTCACCAAGAGCTGACGCTCAGTGACAGTGGATCAAAGAAGAAGAAGAAGAAGAAGAATCTCTATCTCACTTGTTCTCTCTCTTTCCCAATTTCTCCCATTTTAAACAATGTTCCCTCTTTCTCTTTCGCTTTTTCTCTCTTACCTTATTTCTTCCAGTTTTAACAATGTCCCCTCTCTCTCTCTTTCTCTTTCTCTCTATCTCGCTTTTTCTCTCTTTCCTAATTTCTTCCAGTTTTAACAATGTCAGTAGGGATTCATAAAAACTTCAGATATCCTTACTGTGCCTCTGAGATTATGCTGTTTCGGAACTCTCGCATGAAATATCATATAATTTTCCTTATTCGATAATGACAAAGGTGCCATAATTTAGCAGTAAACCATGACGTAACGAAACTATTATTAACTTCGTAACATAATTAACCCTTGCTAAACTCTGCAATCAGGTTTGCAATATAAGTGCTTAGTAGTTCTTTTGTGTGCTTTGATCCGGGATCTCCAAACAGTCAGGCATGCATAACTACCACTAATTAAAAGCCCACTGTTTATTTCTCAACACACCGTGATGTGACACATGCCAGATAAAACAATTCCCTTGTTTGAAAAGTGGCGAAGTTTGAAAAAGGTGCGCAATTCTTGGCACTGCACGGCGAGCTGTATGAACCTTAAGCAAAGCATAAACTGTTTGGAGATGTCAGAGACTTGAACCGACTACTGCCTCTATTAGAGTCATTAATGTGGAAGTCTGAGGACGAACGAGGAGGAAGAAGAAGAAACACAACAAAAAGTATACACATTTAAGGATATATCAGCAACAAGATTAAGAAGATTCCCTCTGTGTGTAAGCAAGAAGTTAACTAATTATGTCTGCTTACCCTAGACCGGGGATCCGGAAACGGTCTATCCCGTTCTACCGGTAGATATCAACGTGGTAATTTGGTAGATATTTAGATGACGGAAGAGGGAAACACATACAATTTTTACTGTAAGAAAATTCCGGGCTAGCCCTCTCCTACTGCCACTTAAAAGTGCGTTGATCCCAGGATTAATAGTACTTCTTCCACGTTCCTTGGGAAAATGCACGAGCCAGCTTACTAACAATTACTTTACTCATGAACTCCAAACGAGAGGAAGCCGACTTTCTTGTTCCCTTTGAAGTAAAATTGACACTGTGTAAAATATGACTTAGTTTAGATTGTCACCGCTCTGTAAATTGACACTGTGTAAAATATGACTTAGTTTAGATTGTCACCGCTCTGTAAATTGACACTGTGTAAAATATGACTTAGTTTAGATTGTCACCGCTCTGTAGATGGAAATAAAGGAAACAAATCTTCCGGCAGAGACAACAATCACTTATATACTGGATTTATTCCAAATTCCAAATACTTTGAAACCTGAATACAGACATGAATTTATCAAGGTAGATCTTTAGAAAACTTAGTATTTGTAGAGAAGATCCTCACAAATTTTGGGTTTCCAACTGATGCCGCACCGATTGACAGAGAGGTTAGAGTGCTGGTCTCTCGCGACACAGGTGCCGAAGTTCGATTCACGGTAACCACATGCACCAGTTTACCCAACTATAAATGGGTAACTGCATTTTCCCGAGTTAGGGAAGGAAAAGGCACAGAGGAAGAGAACTGATCACAGCATCTCTCAATGCTGAACCTAATATAGTAGAGTCTCTAACACTTCACTCCTCTATGGCAGTATCTTCTATGGGATTTACCTTTTACTGCTGCAGTAGACTGACAGAGTGAGGACAAAACATTTGGTATGAGATTTAGACTATTTAGGACGGGGAAAAAATGCTACAGATTTACAAATGAACAATACACCGGAAACATGCGTCGTTTCTTTTTTTTTTAACCCGTCACACTATCAGCGCAAACACAAAAAAAAACCAACTGCAGAGAGTCCAGATAAGGCATAGAATAACGAATACAATAAAACAAAAATACAGCATATGTGATAGGCGACTCAGTAATACGTTGATTTATTTATTTACTACTTTATTTAATGAAATAAACCAGCGATGAGTTTAAACTAGTGCCAACGAAGCTTATGACAGGACCGGAAGGGCACCCATTTGCAGTTCGATACATTGCGGTAGTATTTTTTTTTAAGTATTTTTATTTTATTATTAATTATTTGTCCTCGTGTACGTTGTATCCTTTGCCATGTACTCTTAGCCTTTCTATATTTTTCCTCAGTGTTTTCTGTCTGTGAATGGCTGACGAAGGAGGAAAATCCGAAATATCCCATGTTTCCAGTGTATTCATCTTTCGTAAAATTGATTACCGCACCATTACAGGTTTTTAAACGTTCTTTTATCAGTTTTGCTGTAACTTTCGTTTAACATTAAGACAATGTTTACAGCACAATTACTTTCTCTACAACCAGAATCATACGGGGGCGGGGGGAAATGGCTGATTTCTGTTTCTTTCATCTGTTTACCTGTTTCTGATTATCATTTATTTCCTCCTTGCCTGTTTTATGGCCTACCTATTTGCCTACCTACGTACTACCTGATTAATTACGTCATCGACAGCACACGTATTTATCTATTTAATAAGCAGCTTATTACTTATTGGCCATCGCTCCATGAATCCACCGACCAATTTACCTATCTCCTTACATCCACATCTACACAACTTTATGCGCTAACTCATATATATATACATATATAGCATGTAATGATGATCTGAATCTGGCGTTTATGGTATCCCATGTCTAAGTTCCACACCTGAGAAATTGCTTTGCAGTAGAGACGAATTAATTAACAACAATAATTTAACTTCAACCAGTATGTTTTCGTTTCTCTTAAACAATCAGCTGTACTAAAGTGCATCTTCCCTTAAAGCTTCTAACCCTTTTACATTTCTCGTTCATGTTTAGAACACTTTATAAATAAGTGAGTCTGCCAAATTTATCAATTTTGTAGTCCTTCACTTTAAAAAGTGAATGTTTGTATATTTAATTGGTGGTTTTTATGTTGAAGTTTTTTTATCATCCTTGAACTCAAACAAAAGAATATAAACATTTGTTTTAATTTTCGTCTGTATTTTTAAGGTGTGAGAAAGACGACTCACCTCACGCACTACAACACGCGCCTCTACTGTTTCCAATATTGAACACGGTGGGCCTCCAGACTGATTCTATACAGTTATGATAACCAAGTTAATATCGTATGTCTTTTAAATGTGATTACACAATGACAGGTGTGATTTAACATGTATTACAATGAAAATGTCCTTGTGTACTTCCCGGGATCTCTGAAGAAACAAAGCAAAAAAAGAACTACTTCACCCTCAGACAATTGACGCATGGTAACTAATATTAGATTGTGAATGGACACCTCATCACGTACAACAAACTGCCTTGAAAACCACAACTGCAAGAATGTTTGGCGGAGGCTTCCTGCAAGTGAACCAGCTGCTGTGGTAGTTCTTTGCCCCATAAGGAGTGCAAAAGGGTGAATAATAACAAGAATTAAAATTGTTCCAAAAAAATAGACAGAAAAAAAATTAAACAGGTGGCAGCAATCATTCCTGCCAAACTCCACTGTTTATCGATCGCAAAGGAAAAACAAAATCGCTCACTGTTGTTAATGAAACATTCTCTACATTTATTATAGTATCCTTAAATAAAAATTAGAATGCTAATCAGTGATCAGGGGATGAGAATAAGCTGCTGGCGATGGATAGGAACCCGCAGGGTAAGAGATTTTAAGGCAAACAGAAAAACACACGAGAAGAGAACTGAAGACATAAATTCAAGGGATGAGAAAGACAATGAAAAACCTTAAGCTGATGGCACGAGATAGGAGAACTTGGTTTAAGGTTGTCGAAGGCCTTGCTCTTTGGGCAGTTGAAGAGTGATCAATCAATCAATCAATCAATCAATCAATCAACGATCAGTAATATTTCTAGCGCATGTGATGGACGTCTTCAGTTTCCCATCGTGGATTGTCAAAAGCCAACCAGAACGTCCGAGTCATGGACGTAGACATGACACTCAGACTCCTCTCATCCTGGTGATGGCAAGCTGTTGCTATGCACGTCTGGTCTGGGTTAAGTAGGGTAACCGGAAACATCTAAAGTTTTTGGAGATCACTCCTATTCTTTCGCTGTTGACCCAGAACATAAGTGCAATTTACGATTTACGTGCGCTTTCTCGTGTGCATATTTCAGTGTGTATGTGTGTGTGTGTGTGTGTTTCGTTACGTTTTTTGCTATTTGTTTCACGAAGTCTGGCTATTTCTATTTTCACTAATGCTTGAATAAATTCTGATCTTCAAATTTGAAGGTTTTAACAATTTCAGTGATGCGGAGATTAAAAGCAATAAACAAACTGCGATTTAAAAATCTTGCCTAACTGCTATTACTGTTGATACATTTATGCATCCGTCCCTTCATATATCCATCCATTCAATCATCCTTATTTTAATCAATCAATCCAGATCCATATAGCCGCCAATCTCTATATTTTTCCTTCCCATCTACTTAACTATCTCCTTCTTTGTCCATTTTACTCTATCTATCTATCTATCTATCTATCTATCTATCTATCTATCTATCTATCTATCTATCTATCTATCTATCTATCTATCTATCTATCTATCTATCTATCTATCTATCTATCTATCTATCTATCTATCTATCTATCTATCTATCTATCTATCTATCTATCTAT
Source organism: Oreohelix idahoensis (assembly GCA_024509875.1). Lineage (NCBI taxonomy): Eukaryota > Metazoa > Mollusca > Gastropoda > Stylommatophora > Oreohelicidae > Oreohelix > Oreohelix idahoensis. The sequence goes on from JAMPIV010017018.1 coordinate 589,726, forward strand.
CTATCTATCTATCTATCTATCTATCTATCTATCTATCTATCTATCTATCTATCTATCTATCTGTCTGTCTATCAGTGTGTATGTATGTGTGTTATATTACTTAATGCAACGTTCATATTAGCTGCTTATTATTGCAGGTAATAAGGTTTTAATTAGAAATACTTTCACAAGTGTATTATCACATGGTAGAAGTATATTATCACATGGCAGAAGTGTATTATTACAGGGCAGAAGTGTATTATTACAGGGCAGAAGTGTATTATTACAGGGCAGAAGTGCCTTATTACAAGGCAGAAGTGTATTATTACAGGGCAGAAGTGCATTATTACAGGGCAGAAGTGTATTATTACAGGGCAGAAGCGCATTATTACAGGGCAGAAGTGTATTATTACAGGGCAGAAGTGTAAAACACAATAATGCTTATTTCTTTACCATAATAAAATAAAGTGTTCGTTAATCGTTCGTTCTTTATATTTCTCTCCTTTCTCCCACTCTTCTTTTATCATATGGCAACTAATTAAGGATATCTTTGTTAAACGGTATGATTGTTATTTGCTATTACAGTATGTCATTTTCCATCTCCAGGCTCTCTCTCTCCCTCTCACTCTCTCTCTCCCTCTCTCTCTCCCTCTCTCTCTCTCTCTCTCACAACACAACCAACATTATTATAGGAGACTCATTGCTAAATGGCATTCACAGCGATCGAATGTCAACAACACCAGGGGAACTAGTCACTGTTATACCATTACCTGGAGCCGGAATAGTAGGAGTTATCAATGAAATAAGCCGTCTCAACACAAACACCAACATAAAGAAAACAACAATACACGTAGGGATAAACGACAGCACAAATGGACACACTCTTAACCTATCAGACATCTCCAGAATGATTGACACCATAAAACAAAAATTTCCCAACACATCCACATATATTTCGTCAATTATTCCACCCAGCTATGGTAAAGCACGCCAAACTGTGGATATCAACAACAAGGTGCTTTACACTTTTTGTTCAAAGCATAACACGTCTTTCATAAACAACACACCCTTTTTCACATCTAAGTCAGGTGCGCCAAAAAAACTGCTATACAGAGATCAGGTACACACTTCTAAACTAGGGACCAGCTACCTAGCCAAAAAATTTAAAGTTTCCTCAGAGGACACACCAGAAACACACACATTCATTCACCAGGGACACAAATTATACACTTAACTTAGTAAACCCAGGCACAACAGCTCATAACCATCAATCACCGTCCTCAGCTGACAAGCAAGTATCTAAAAAAGCTACATTTAAGCCCACCTCCCACGCTAACCTTTATGACCAAATGTATCCGCCACTACCCACACAACAGTCCAGCCAGCTGCTAACTGCACAACAGACACCACTGGACAGATGGACAGATTGGACTACAAGTAACACCCATTCACTTAATCGCAACGCAGGAACTACAGCAAGAAAATGGGAGTTTTCTCACCCCGTCTCCACCCGCACAGAACGGAATTCTCACAGTCCATCCGTTTTACGGCAACTGACTCAATATAGTCCAGAAATATTAATGCAGGCTCTTCAGATGTCTATAAACGGCTCTACAGAACAAGATTAAAACCAAGCAACTTAAAACTGTTTTTTTTAAAACAAGTTTGCAGTGTAACATTCGACCTGACGCGTTCTCTTCGGAAGCACTTTAGTGACCTTTGTCCTGAGATAAAAGACATAGCTGATTATCAGCGTAGAACTTTTAACTGTCACTTTTGGATGTTAATATTTTTTTTTATTACATTGTCTGTTTAAACATTTCTTTCTGTTCGTCAGAGCAGGGCATATCTAAATTTGTTTCCGATTTAGTAATAACTCTATCGTATTAATACTATTGTTTTCTTATTATTATTATCTCTGTGCTTATTCCTCTCATTCCTACGCTCACCATTCTCTTTTACATCTTTTTTACATCTTTTATACATCTGCACCTTCGTTTTTTTCATATTGAGGAAAATTAGGAAATCCTCACAAAACTAACTAGCTAAGTCACAGCGTGGACCTTTAACTGTCCCGAAAAGATTAATTCTCTACATTGACTGTGGTTGAAGTAAAAATATTCCTTTTTGTTCGGAACAGACTGTATTTTAAGATAAAAACCACACTTTTTGCAGAGATTAAGATACTGTAAACAGTGTCCACGGACTCTAGCAGTGCATATTTTATTACTTGTCTACAATTTTGTATAAACCATTGTGTACCAATTTTATTGCTTCTTACTCATTCCTACTCCCCTCATTATTTCTTTCCTATTGACTATTATCATGTCCGAGTGCAAAAACTCTAATCAAAATATAGGCAATATCACTAATTCATGGCTTAAACTATCAGGGCTTAAAATTGGTCATTTAAACATTTACCACCTGCTAGGTAAGCTTTCTGAAGTCTCCACCTCCCTCCAACAAAACTTCCACATATTTGGTTTTTCTGAAACCCGTCTCAATGACAAAATTACAGATGACGAAATTAGGATTAACGGATTTACCACCATTCGCAGAGATCCTAACAGACAACATGAAACAGGGCTAGTCATATACATCTCAACATCTCTTCAGTACAGACGCCGTGATGATCTAGAACATACTGGCATTGAATGTTTATGGCTGGAAATAAAACTCCCCAACCTGACCCCCGTTTTAATTGGTTACCTGTACCGAAACCCTAGCTCTTCTACTGTATGGTTTGACACATTCTCACGAATGATGGACAACGTTTGGGCTTCTTCGAAGGAAATTATTCTACTGGGGGATTTCAATATTGACCTTCACAAACCGAACAACACGTGGAATGATATCACCATCTCATACAACCTCATACAGTTAATCAATCAACCCACGAGAGTAACAGACTCATCATCTACACTAATTGATCATATCTATACGACCTGCCCAGAAAACATTATAGAATGCACAGTCCCACAGACATCATTAAGTGACCACTATCCTATTTGCTGTACCTGGACGAGAAAGGGGTTTAAAGCATCTAAAACGGAACACATCACAGTCCATTACAGGAATTTCAAAAACTTTAACATTCAATTATTCCTACAAGACCTACAAATATCCCCTCTCTCATACGTGTACCAACTTCCGCATCCAGAAGAAGCCATAACATACTGGACACAAACTTTCAACAACGTATTCGACAAACATGTTCCTATAAAGCAGGTTCGGGTCAAAAACATCAGAAAGACCCCATGGATAACCAACGAAATACTATCAACAATGAGAGAGCGGGACGAAGCACATAAGCTCAAAGATTTCAGCAGGTATCGGCTGCTTAGAAACAAAGTACAATACCTCATTCGTCAGGAAAAGAAACTACATTTCAGAAAGATGATTCAAGATAAAGCAAACAGCAAAGAAGTCTGGGCAGCCATTAGAACACTAACACACAAATCAAAGTCACTAAACTCTTTACCAAAAAGCTGCTCCCTCACGGCAACTCATTTTAGCAACCACTTCAAAACAGAAATTAGCCTTCTCAAGTCGACACTAAAGCCAATGGACTGCGATATTAGTAAAATGGCAGCCTTCTGTAAACACTGAACACACCATAAAAGATCTAAGACATATTCCTTTTCTAACAGTACATGAAGTTCTCAAATATATCTTGGCATTAAAAAACTACAATTCATCTGGGCTTGATGGTATCAGCAATAAGATTCTACGTTACGCTGCGCCCATCATTTGCGACTCCTTAACCTATGTATACAACCAATGTATTGCACACAACTACTTCCCCACAGCATTTAAATTTGCCAAAGTGTACCCCCTCTATAAATCTGGCTCACATAGCGATCCCAACAGTTACAGACCAATATCCCTTCTATCATCTCTTTCAAAACCACTAGAGAAACACATTTACAACACCACATTTCAACACTTAACAACAAACAAACTGCTCATTGATAGCCAGTCAGGTTTCAGACCCAAACATTCCTGTCACACAGCGCTCACCAAAATGGCAGACAACTGGCTGTCGAACATAAATGATGGAAAATTATGTGGTGCTGTTTTTGTCGACTTCAAGAAAGCATTTGACATGATTGACCACACTATCTTGGTTCAAAAGTTGGAAACCCTCAGAATAGGCTCTAATCCACTAAACATCATCAAATCATTCCTGGCAGATCGACAACAGTTAGTGCTTCACAACAACTCGGCATCAGATTTCTCGAAGGTAGTTACAGGAGTACCGCAGGGCTCTATTCTTGGGCCCCTACTCTTCGCAATGTTCATCAACGACCTGCCACTACATCTAAAATATTCAACTTGTGACCTCTTTGCAGATGATTGTACTATCTACACTAGTGACAATGACTGCGTGGCACTTGAAATGACTCTTCAAAGCGATGTAGACAATCTAACAAAATGGAGTAATATGAATCGTATGCCAGTAAACACAACAAAAACGAAATCTATGTTGATTACCACCAGACAGAAACTCCTAAGCTGCACCAAAAGATCGCTACAGCTACACGCGGAATCAATACAAATTGAACATGTAACAGAACACAAAGTTCTGGGGATCACGATTGACCAGCACTTAACGTGGAACTCCCATGTACGGAATTTAACCAAACACATAGCACAAAAGACGTACCAGCTAGCCAAAATAAAACACTTCTTAGACGCAGACACTAGACTATTGTTCTACACCTCACATATACAGACACATCTAGATTACTGCTCTACACTATGGGATTGTTGCCCTGCTTCAACCTCGAAGAGACTGCACTCCCTGCAAAAGAGAGCAGTGCGTCTGATCACCGATAATCGCACGACACCACACACAAGGACAGGAAAAGAACCCAAAATACTGTCGCTAAAAAAAACGTCTTCTCTACAACAAAGCCAAGCTGACTCACACAATTCTATCTAACAATGCCCCGTCGTACCTAAGATCATTGTTTCAAACCAGTAAAAGGGAGGGACAACGATTACATCAGTTACGTCTGCCCAAACCTAGGATCGACCTGTTCAAAAAGAGTCTAGCCTACTCTGGTGCCTACTTATGGAACAGCCTTCCACACCACCTAAAAAGCCTACCTACACAATATTCTTTTAACAAAGCACTTTTCAAACACTTCCCCAACACTGATTATCTACCCCCATAGAAACAGTATTTGCCTGTCAACATCTCATCCATAGGTCAACATTTCTTTTCCTCTTCCGCTAATTTTTGTGTGTGAATATTTTGTTTTATATCCATGTAATATCATTATTATATTCACTTTAAAATATTATTATATAATGTAATGTATGTGTGAATGTACCCACATAATACTGTACTTTAGAAATGTGAGTCGTGAGAATGTACCCGCATACCAAAAATACAGATTAATTGTAGACGGATTGACCGCATGAGTGAGTGTCGGTATACAGAATTTATTTATTTTTATTTATTGTTTTATTTATTTTATTTTATTATTACTTTTTTCCCCCATTTACTAGCTTGTTTGTTTCAAAAAAAAAACCCTACTCATTTTTTTATTATTATGATTGCATACTGTAAATGAATGCTGTTATGGTAACTTTATAATGTTGCATGCCTTTAAATTAATGTTTAAAGCATCATGTGGGAATGAAAGAATATAGAATGCAAGATTAATGAGAGTGGAAGGGCAGAATGTTAGACGGGCCTGCGCGCCCAATTCTTTACCCTTCGAAAATAAAGTTCGTTCGTTCGTTCGTTCGTTCTCTCTCTCTCTCTCTCTCTCTCTCTCTCTCTCTCTCTCTCTCTCTCTCTGTGTGTGTGTGTAATGCCGAGAATTAAGTCCCTAAAAAGGATACACAGGAACACTGTCCGACGAAGCCAGGCAACGGTTTGCACCAGAGCAAGCGCATGTCCCGATATCATAATCGTCGTCTCGGGGGTTAAAATAACCTAGTTATCAAAGTTTACAAACGGCCGATCTCAGCCCCCTGTACGCTTTCTATAGCTAAATTTCAACGCGCGTAATCGAAATCACTGTAGACTTCATCTGTGAAAAGAGCTGATGTACAGGAAAGATTACTCAGTACGACAGCAAGCTCAAATATCGTCTGTTAATCGCCGAGTTATCTCCACAGTAATAAATGAAAGTTTGTTATCTCCATTACGACACCATTCATTACATCAAGATAACTCTCCCTTGCATGTAAAAATATATTTATACTTGCTGACGGCGATTCATATCTTTACGATAACAAATATAAACATGGGTAGAGGAGATCATTATGTTTGTTGGACTCTGAAAGCCCAAGCAGAGAAATGAGGATTGTAGAGAACGCATGAATGATAGTGGATTTGTGCCTGATGATTTGGAACAAAAAGGCATCATTTATTCCGAGACAGCTTGCGTTATGCAAATACATTATTCTGTTTTCTGTGCCGCATCTGAATCTTTGCTGCCTGTTGTTTGTTCCTTTCATGATACTTGCTAAACCTGTGTGATTAAATTAAGTGCACGTTTTTTAAAAAAAATAAGTACTCAGAAACCCAGCAGTAAATGGGTACCTAATTCTGCTCTTGAGTTAGAGACAGCGAGGAAAAGAACTGGTCGCCACAACTCATAAAAAATTGGACCCAGTATAGTGAAGTCTATAACACTTAACTCCCATTTGGCAGTATCTACTATTGAAATACCTACGCAGGAACCAAGACGATGTCCATACGTTCCAGCAAAGCAAACCTGTGGGTACCTAAATTCTTTTCAAAGAGGCAGATGGACTGAGTTAGAAACCAAGATGCATCCTGCTCGAGTCTACCCAGCTGTAAAAATGGGTAAGTAACTTGGTTCTTGAGTTAGGGATAGCAAAGGCAGCGAGCAAGGGAACAGGTCCCCCAAGTCATAAAGCTGAGACCTAAGGTAGGTGAAGTCTCTAACATATCATCCCTACGGCATTATCTGCTATGGAACTACGTTTACCTTTATGGCAATGAACACTTTCTTTTATCCAATGAACAGGTAGAGTTTTTTTGTTATCAAGGCTCATTTTGACAACGTATGTGTTTCTTTAACCTATGTCTTTACTTAGCACGCACTTACGTCTTTTACAGATTTGATAACATCAAATAACAGTTTAGTTATATCGCCGTCTCCCTTTAACGTCTTTTTTCTTTATTCTCCCCAGTTACAAAATATTCTGAGATTAGAAGAGTTAACTTTCATTTCTACTTCTTCTTCTGCGTTCAGTTTGTAGTCATGCTAAATCTGCAGGCCTGTCGCCAGGACGAAGTCCACAGTCTTTTCCAGGTCAGCACGGCAGCACCATAGCTTCTGCTTGAGCTCAGCACCCCCTGACCAGGTCAGACGTCGTGGGTCATCATGTGAACTTTCATTTCATTGTTATTTGTTTGTTTGTTCTGGTTTTGTTGTTTGTGGCGTTTTCAACTCTTTATTTAACCTGAACAACCGTCTACTTCACCGTTTCTAGTTTGTTTACTGCTTGTGATTTATCTTTAACTGGTAAAAATATGGCACATTCTTCTTAGAAGGGTCACCTGGCGTGTCCGATTGGTAATTGTCGGATTTCCTCCTGCATAAACCTTACATGACAGAAAATAAAGGTAGTTGTTTTATATAGCACTACAACACTTGAATATATTATTCAGTCAGTTTAAACGTTTTAAGTAGCATGATAAGTTCATCAATGTGAAACTAATGACAAGAACGTGACAAGCGCTTGTGAAACAAAACATGAGAAGAAGATGCTGGAAATGGATAGGACACATATAGAGAAAACCTATTGATAGCATTACCAGACAATCCCTGTTCTGGAATACCAAGGGTAAGAGAGATAGAGAAATACCAAAAAAACACACGGAAAAAGAACTGGAGACACAAATGAAGGGGATGAAGCAGACGTTGAAGGAACATTAAGCAGATGGCACGTGACAGGATGACGTGTTACATGTATGTTGACGGCCTATGCTCCATGGGGAGATGAAAGGTAAAACAGTTTAAACTGTTGTATATGCGTTACGAGATATGTTCTCATAAATGTATATTTATTGTATATGCGCTACGAGATATGTTCTCATAAATGTATATTTATTGTATATGCGCTACGAGATATCTTCTCATAAATGTATATTTATTGTATATGCGCTACGAGATATCTTCTCATAAATGTATATTTATTGTATATGTGCTACGAGATATGTTCTCATAAATGTATATTTATTGTATATGCGCTACGAGATATCTTCTCATAAATGTATATTTATTGTATATGCGCTACGAGATATCTTCTCATAAATGTATATTTATTGTATATGCGCTACGAGATATGTTCTCATTAATGTATATTTATTGTATATGCGCTACGAGATATGTTCTCATAAATGTATATTTATTGTATATGCGCTACGAGATATGTTCTCATTAATGTATATTTATTATACATGCGCTACGAGATATGTTCTCATTAATGTATATTTATTGTATATGCGCTACGAGATATGTTCTCATAAATGTATATTTATTGTATATGCGCTACGAGATATCTTCTCATAAATGTATATTTATTGTATATGCGCTACGAGATATCTTCTCATAAATGTATATTTATTGTATATGCGCTACGAGATATGTTCTCATAAATGTATATTTATTGTATATGCGCTACGAGATATGTTCTCATAAATGTATATTTATTGTATATGCGTTACGAGATATGATCTCATAAATGTATATTTATTGTATATGCGCTACGAGATATCTTCTCATAAATGTATATTTATTGTATATGCGATACGAGATATGTTCTCATAAATGTATATTTATTGTAAAGGCACTACGAGATATGTACTCATAAATGTATATTTATTATATATGCGCTACGAGATATGTTCTCATAAATGTATATTTATTGTGAATGCGTTACGAGATATGTTCTCATAAATGTATATTTATTGTATATGCGCTACGAGATATGTTCTCATTAATGTATATTTATTATACATGCGCTACGAGATATGTTCTCATTAATGTATATTTATTGTATATGCGCTACGAGATATGTTCTCATAAATGTATCTTTATTGTATATGCGCTACGAGATATCTTCTCATAAATGTATATTTATTGTATATGCGCTACGAGATATCTTCTCATAAATGTATATTTATTGTATATGCGCTACGAGATATGTTCTCATAAATGTATATTTATTGTATATGCGCTACGAGATATGTTCTCATAAATGTATATTTATTGTATATGCGCTACGAGATATGTTCTCATAAATGTATATTTATTGTATATGCGCTACGAGATATCTTCTCATAAATGTATATTTATTGTATATGCGATACGAGATATGTTCTCATAAATGTATATTTATTGTAAAGGCACTACGAGATATGTACTCATAAATGTATATTTATTATATATGCGCTACGAGATATGTTCTCATAAATGTATATTTATTGTGAATGCGTTACGAGATATGTTCTCATAAATGTATATTTATTGTATATGCGCTACGAGATATGTTCTCATAAATGTATATTTATTGTATATGCGCTACGAGATATGTTCTCATAAATGTATATTTATTGTGAATGCGTTACGAGATATGTTCTCATAAATGTATATTTATTGTATATGCGTTACGAGATATGTTCTCATAAATGTATATTTATTGTATATGCGCTACGAGATATGTTCTCATAAATGTATATTTATTGTATATGCGTTACGAGATATGATCTCATAAATGTATATTTATTGTATATGCGTTACGAGATATGTTCTCATAAATGTATATTTATTGTATATGCGCTACGAGATATGTTCTCATAAATGTATATTTATTGTATATGCGCTACGAGATATGTTCTCATAAATGTATATTTATTGTATATGCGCTACGAGATATCTTCTAATAAATGTATATTTATTGTATATGCGATACGAGATATGTTCTCATAAATGTATATTTATTGTAAAGGCACTACGAGATATGTACTCATAAATGTATATTTATTATATATGCGCTACGAGATATGTTCTCATAAATGTATATTTATTGTGAATGCGTTACGAGATATGTTCTCATAAATGTATATTTATTGTATATACGTTACGAGATATGTTCTCATAAATGTATATTTATTGTATATGCGCTACGAGATATGTTCTCATAAATGTATATTTATTGTGAATGCGTTACGAGATATGTTCTCATAAATGTATATTTATTGTATATGCGCTACGAGATATGTTCTCATAAATGTATATTTATTGTGAATGCGTTACGAGATATGTTCTCATAAATGTATATTTATTGTATATGCGTTACGAGATATGTTCTCATAAATGTATATTTATTGTATATGCGCTACGAGATATGTTCTCATAAATGTATATTTATTGTGAATGCGTTACGAGATATGTTCTCATAAATGTATATTTACTGCTTATTTTAAGACACTGTCTATAGGAAAAAAAAAAACAAAAGCATCTATTTTTGGTGCCTAGGTTAAACCTAATAACTGCACTTTGAATAGAAAGAGCAAAGATATCTTTTTACTGGTTGATTATTTCTTTGGTCTGTGTTGTTTCTCCCTTGTTGTCCATTTTCCATGTTATGTTGCTTAAACTTGCAATGGGAAAAGGTCAACACAACAACAACAAATATAATGTTTTGATCTCTGAGCTAAAGTTAATCTGTGATTGTTATTTTTATTAAGCGATACGTTATCACTAAAGACCATTAAGAACAAGTTACCACATCAACAGGAACATGCAGCGTGCAACTCTACCAATGACCAAATATAGGTGTCGCCACTACACCCAAACAAACATTTACCAAATGAGCAACAGCTCTAGACATTCCTTAATTCTCTTCCTTACACTTTCTCCGTTTCTCTCTTTGTCTCTCTCTCTCTCTCGCTCTCTCTTTATCTCTCTCGCTCTCTCTTTCTCTCTCTCGTTCTCTCTTTCTCTCTCTCTTTCTCTCCCTTTCGCTCTCTTTCTCTCTCAGCTAGGTTTAAAAAGCTTAAAATCAGTACTGTAGCAGATACTATTCTAGAAGAGTGAAGTGTTAGAGACTTCACCTGTACTATAGAAGATCTCACCTTTATGAGGTGTAGTGACCAGATCTTTTTACTCGCTGCCTTTACCTTCTTTTAACTCCAGAACAAGAGTCATGCACCTAATATTTTACAGCTGGATAGTCGGGAGCGTGACGCGACGTGCTTTCAAACCCGGTCCCTGTGCCTCGAGAAGCAAGCGATCTAACTACTCTACCACTCGGACGTTTCTCTGCTAGTTTTGGGAGTCAAAAATTAAGTTACATGTTAATTTTCTTCAGCTTCCTTAAGGCTACAGAATTCGCTTTTCTTTCCGACCTGTAACTTTATACACGTATTTTATTGTTCAGTTCTTCTGGATGTCACATTGTCTGTTACAGCAGTTTATCGCTTAGCTGGTAATCCTTTAAAGACAGGACAAGTCCTTTTTTTCCAGACTTTATTATGCTGGCACTGTAACCGTTAGGTTGGATACGAGGGAAAATTCGGGTAGAATTATTTTTATGACAGTAATTTTTATTATTGAGATTAGATGACTTTTAATTAGTAGCCTAAGGGGAATTATCGTAGAAGGAAGAGAAGGGGTCAAGAGTAGTGCTTACATCCCTTGTTCAGGGTTGTTGTTGTTTTGTTTTCTCTGGTTTTGGCAAGGTGAGCGAGGGAAACTATGCACGTGGAATTTATGTTCTAGTGAGTTGTTTGTCAGACAAAGTGTTATGGAGTGTTCGAAATAGTCGGCGTCGTAAATCGACGTTTTAGATTAGTTTAGTTTGCTCCCAGATGTGATAGAGTTAGCTTCTAGAAGTGGTAGCGTGTAGACGTTCCATGGGGCAGGTAAGCCAATGGTTTTGGTTGCTTCTGCAGTGGCGGAAAAGTGAACTATCGCCCAGACGTCTATCTCGACTATTACCACGTTTATGTACGACCGTATTTATTTATTCGGAGGACGAGATGTCAGTGTTTTTAAGTGAGAGAAATGTGTGTATTTCGAGATACCAGGTACGTTGAACATTGTGAGTTTTATAACTAGTGTGAAGTACAGTAGACAAGCTGACAGTCTAGTAAGCAGTGTAGCTTGGTAAACGCACATCCCTGGCGGTTAGGCCAGTTTCCTTAACCAGATACGCCAAGAATTTCAGCAGATAAACTCATGAGAACAAAAATTGAGATAGACAGGTACAATAATGAATACAGTGGAAAATAAAGAACTAGCAGCAGTGGTTCTCAACCTATAGAACCAGTCGCCACTAGAACAGTTAACAAAATGGATGAAAGAACCTGAGAGGTTTATGATTGAACGTCGCACCATTGAGTTTGCCAGCCAGCATATTTTTGAAGACTGAAGAAGTTTTGATGTAAAATTGCTATGTTCAAGATGCAAGCTGCACTAAAATCAATTGTGTAAATAAAGTCACTTCGTTCATCATTATAAAAGTCTACTGTTGACGTCTTACAAAATGTCTTGGAGTGTGTGTCAGCAAGCATGTTATGAACATAAAATACAAGCAGTCTACTGATAGATACGAATCTATACGATCGACAAAGAAAGAAACAGAAGCAGAGTAAAGTAGACAAGTTCGTACACGACCACAGCAGATGGACACTGCAAGTCCTGAAAAGGACTTATTATCTATCTATCACCGCTGTAATTCCTCTTAACAGAGTTCACATTTTTGTTGTTGTTGTTATTGATCCAGCGGCACTTGGGCTCTCGCCCTTTGGCCCAATGCCATGTTGTGATATCTGCATGTTTTCGCAAGTTGTTTTGTTTTTCCGTACAAGGTGTTCCACTTATCTAATCTCGGAGGAAGGAGCATTTTCCTAACATCATCGAGTGCTGGGCACTCAAAGAGGTGGTTGTCAACAGTTTCGTAGGGGTTGTTACATAACTGGCACCCTGGAGAGTGTTGTGGTTGGATTCTGTTCAAGGGACTCTTGAGTGGTATATGTTGTATTCTGAGCTGAAAAATGTTCATATTTTTAGAATGGCTAATTGCGCTCCGATATAACCAACGGACTAAAGTGTATGTTGAAAGCAACGTGCTTCGTCACAAGATGGTAAAACCCTCAAGCGGAAAAAAAATTCTTCTACAGCGATATGAACAGTTTACGCGGCATCAAAGCTGTTTCTAATGTTTGACTTGACGTCAATCACTCCTCTCACTATGTCTTCTTTTTCTCTCTACCTCAGTGTATCAAGCATTATCTCTTTTACACAACTCGCCTATATTTCTCACATTAAATGCAGCAGCACGTTGCACAGACCAAATCAAGCCCGACCATACCAGTTATCTGATTGACAATCTCTGGAAGAAGGCATGCTGGGAAGTAACTGGATACTCTGATTACTACCAGACGTCGATAAAAGCAAGACATTCTGCCCTGTTTAAATAACAACAACAAAATAATTAGATACCGCCTTTTCTTTTTACAATATATATCCAACTCAACAAATGTGAACAAATGGTAATTGTCAGACCCCTCAAGGGCAACAATAAACTGAGATACAATCTATTCAGCAAGCTAAAGATAGGAAATTCTGACGAGTGTAGCCATAGCACTAATTAAATGGCCACTGAACATAAGCTGAAAAAGTGCTCAACACATGAAGAACACAAATGTCACATGACCGTCACAAGTATCATTCCTGGATAAACTATATGGAGATACGAAGAACCCCAAGCTGACCGCTGCTTTCTGTAAGCATATTTAAATTTAAACCTGAAAGTGTATGAAGAAAAAGATTTTCATCTCCCATTCCGACTAACAAGCGATCCTGTCTCAATGCAACTGCCGGTCCTTATTATTCTCAAGCTATTGACTATCTCGAAGCCGTGTTGTTAGAATGAGCAGTCTCTTCGTCCTATATCGTCATTAAACTATCATTCTCCTAACTTTACTTCAGTTAATCACTCATTAGCCTTCGATTCCACAAAAAGCATAAGCCTTCACGAAATTAATGCCTAGCCTTTGTGTGCTGTGTCGCCCATCGCAGGCCGCAGGTTTTGCTGTGTCGCCCATCGCAGGTTTTCCCATGTCATATTTATCCCATTTATGCCAGTTTCTTCCCCATGTGTCTTTAACTCACCTTCTATTCGTGGCATTTCAACAATTACTATTTTATAATGATATCAGTTGAGTTTCTAAATGTTTGCACGATCAAACTACACATTTTACCATACATGGAAAATACGAGTAAGTCACCCTCCCAAATATGGCGTGAAATAATTATTTTGTGTGCTTTCTGCTGCATACCCTGATGACGACACTAAATTATCTCGAGGTCATTTCATTCATTTTTATTGTGCTTGAGATTTACTGAAACAGAGGCACGAAAGCATGTACGCTACGATGAGCAAAGAGGCTTCACTGGCTAAGTATATAAATATAATGGGGAGACACATGTTCATACTTACCCGAAATGCTGGGTAAAATTCCAGAAATTTTGTCATCAAAAGCAGGAAAGGCAAAAATATTTCTAAATAATCATCACACGCAATACAGTATATTGGGAAGAAATGCGCGTTCTTTGAACATGCGCGATATTTTGTTCCTTGGGCTGAAAACGCAATGAAAAGATTGCAGCGTTCGCAGGAAAGGATGGGGTTTTGTGGGCAGTTCTCTAACAAGGAAGTATTCAAGCTTACATTGTCTTATTTGTTTCGAACGAAATCAGAATATCAAATTTAGATCTGTTTGATATATGGTTCGTTTTATATTCAGAATGTTTTGATTACAATGGAATATTAACATTATTTTGTAATCATCATGTCTATGGCTTTTTGCACGTATCTTACCGGTGCCGGAATGGGAGAAGGAATAGTAACATTGCAACCTACCTTGTAATAGGCGACTAAGGAGTTTTGAGTATGGGGCCGGTTACCCCATCCTATAGAAAATTCTTACAACCACAAGAACGTAAACAAACAAAGTAAGTCAATTCAGCCATCCAAGACAGAAGAAAGTCCTCTGGTAAGGAGGCTTATAACACAAGAGTCAGTACTATTGTATGGATCTGAAACATGGAGAACAACAAAAACACAACGAACAAGCTATAGACTTTCATAAATGGTACAATAGAAGGACTGAAGTGGCATGACAAGATCACTTATGTTGAAGTGATGACAAGATGACTTATGTAGAAGTGATGACAAGATGACTTATGTAGAACGAACGAACGAACGAACGAACGAACGAACGAACTTTATTTTCAAAGGGTTAAGAATTGGGCACGCAGGCCCGTCTGACATTCTGCCCTTCCTCTCTCTCTCATCATATATACTATATCCTTTCATCCTCACATTTACTATAAGCATAATTAGGCATTTATCATTATAAAAGTAATATTACATTTGCAATAATCATCATAATTAAAGTACGTTTTTAACATTAAAAAAGAATAATAATAATAATAATGAATGTAAAAATAAAATAAATAAACATAAAAATAAACATTAATAGATAGATAGATAGATAGATAGATAGATAGATAGATAGATAGATAGATAGATAGATAGATAGATAGATAGATAGATAGATAGATAGATAGATAGATAGATAGATAGATAGATAGATAGATAGATAGATAGATAGATAGATAGATAGATAGATAGATAGATAGATAGAACGAACGAACGAACTTTATTTTCAAATGTTTAGAATTGGGCACGCAGGCCCGTCTAACATTCAGCCCTTCCTTTCTCTCTTCTTCCATAGTTGATCCATTTATTCTCACACGTATCCTAAATGTTACTTAAATAATAAAATAACAAAAAAGTACAATAAAATAAAATCCCAACATTGTAACAGTACAATAACAGTTACTCAGATTTACAGATGCGTATCATAATTTATACTAAACAGGACAAAATTAACTTTAAAACCTACATATGATGTTATGTAATTATTTAAGAACATAACGAAATTAGGGTGGCATATAATCTGCACTCATGATGTATTTGAAAATTCTGTGATTGAATGAATATGGACTAAGAGTATTTTTTAAGTCGTGTGGAAGAGTATTCCACAGATGAGCAGCAGAAAAAGCTAAACTTTTCTTGAATAAGTCGAGCCTAGGCTTGGGCATGTGTAATTTATTTAAGCGTTGACTGCGTCTTCCGCTGTATTTGAAAATAGGCCACAGATACGTTGGAGCATTCTGTGACAAGATTTTGTGAATAAATTTGGCTTTGTTGAAGAGAAGGCGCTTTCTTAGTGGTAATATGTTAAGATATGTATATGCGTCTACACACTGTGTGAGGTTTGTGTCTGAAATTAGGCGCACTGCACGATAGATAGATAGATAGATAGATAGATAGATAGATAGATAGATAGATAGATAGATAGATAGATAGATAGATAGATAGATAGATAGATAGATAGATAGATAGATAGATAGATAGATAGATAGATAGATAGATAGATAGATAGATAGATAGATAGATAGATAGATAGATAGATAGATAGATAGATAGAACGAACGAACTTTATTTTCAAAGGATTAAGAATTAGAAGTGATGACAAGATCACTTATGTAGAAGTGATGACAAGATGACTTATGTAGAAGTGATGACAAGATGACCTATGTAGAAGTGATGACAAGATCACTTATGTAGAAGTGATGACAAGATCACTTATGTAGAAGTGATGACAAGATGACTTATGTAGAAGTGATGACAAGATCACTTATGTAGAAGTGATGACAAGATGACTTATGTAGAAGTGGCATGACAATGATCATTTATGTAGAAGTGATGACAAGAACAAAACAAATGTCAGTGAAACACGAGATAAGAAGAAGATGCCGGAAATGGATAGGACACACATTGAGGAAACCTGTTGATTGCATTACTATGCAGTACTTGTTCTGGAATCCATGGAGACCAAAGAACCCATAGAGAAGAGAGATGAAGACAGACATGAAGGGGGTGAAGACGCGGACAAACCTTGAGAGGATGGCACGGGACAAGAAGACATGGCATACGTTTGTTGAAAGCTTATGGTCCTTGGGGAGATGAAGGATATCTATGTCTTTTGTTGACCTACTTTTTAATTTAATCATTATCAAGGCCTGTCACTGAAAGTCACATGTTATAATAGCAAACATAAGAATACCGTTATCTACAACGTCATATTTTAGCTTGAAGAACTCAGCTGCACCCAGCTAGCTATTTGTCTAGAACACCTGCCCCTACATCTTCTTCTTCAAGTACCATGCCTAGCAGCGTAGAAGATCATGTCTCTCCACAACTTCCTGCCTCCAGTACTATTTATCAATTCTGTTGTTGACTTATTCCCACACAATGATGTCAAACTGCCCAGTCTTTGCCCCTACATATATGTATATATTTACATCATATATATGAGTAACAACACTATTCCCACGTGATGTTTTGTTATTTGTAAACTAATATTTCAAGTGATTGCCCTTGTGTAGTTCCCTGGGTTTTATAAAGAAACAAAGACAAAGTAGGCCAACTGCACCATCAAGCATGTCGTACAAGGCAATTAACGTGAGGTTGTGCAATGGGCTTGTAACATCATCATGCAAAACGAATTGCCATAGAAGTAACCGCTACATGAGCATGTGGATGGTCAGTTGTGATGGTGGCTCAATGCTCCGTAAGGAGCACGAAGAAAAATAATAATATACAGATTCTAGCTGAAACAAGACAAAAGTTCTCAGCTATGAGTGATTGATGAGTGTGTTTACTTGTTTACTGTGGGACGGTTTTGCCGCCCTGAGCCACTGGTCTAGTGCCATTGGCTCATTTCTGGAATCAGCCCTGTCTGCAGGGATATGGAGGCGGAGTCGTGGAGTAGGTCGTTTTTTAGTCGAGTCGGGGAAAAGTGTCCAGACTCGGACTCCGAATTGTATGCCATATGATTAGTAAAAAACTGTAATCGGAGTCGGAAGTCAGAGTCGGACTTCTAAAATTTCAGAAGTCGGACAATTTTTTGGCCGACTCTACAACCCTGCCTATCTGACTGCTAGTATCGGTACCATTCTGATCTAAATACCCACTATGCTACTTGATTTTAACATTATTTGTGTTCTCCCTAAAATGCTGTCAATAAACGGCCAATGAGGCAGTCAATTCGTCGATTTACCACGCCGTTTATATAATTTTGTTTCATTTTCTTCAGCAAGCGCCAAATTGGATAAGTGATGTAGCACAGTTGGGGTATGTGTGTTTGTGTCGGTGTTCGTCGTCTGGATGTTGGTGTGTGTGCATTATTTAGACTATGCAAATAGGTCTGGTTTTTGTAGGTAAAATTCAGCATTCCAGACAGTGTTAAAATGCGAAGTGGCGTGTCAAAACAATAATAATTTGTCATGTCTGAGAGGAATTCACAAACTCGCGAAAGAAAATTTGCGTTTGTAGCTCATATATTTTACTGAATATTGCAGGCTCTCATTTCGTTAACCCTTGACTGGTGTTGTAGTTTTCCGCTCTGAAGGACTTTTCTATCGCCTTTTTCATAAAGGTCGGCGTCTGTGGCCTAATGGATATGAACGCAGTTTCATAATCCAGATATACCAGGTTCGAAACCTGCTGCAGGCGGTTTGGTAGCAGATCGCTTTGTGTGGATTTTTAACAATGGTATAAGCGCCGTACCGTTCAGAAAGCAATGGCAAACTACTGAATGAAAATAATTGCCTAGAAAAATCACAAACAGCCAATAAAAGCTGGGGTTGACTGCCACGTCCTGTAAAGGATAAGCAACTAACTTTTTTTTTCATAAAGAGTTAAAGTTTAAGGGTCGGTTCTTTCCATATTAAAAAAAAATTCATAGTAATGGTATACATAGCTATAAAATTAATGATCGCCTGTTATAGAACGACACTGCAATAGATGAATCATCAAGGTTAAGTTTGCTGGAATTCTGCATCAGACGTAAGACTAGCAGGTTTGAACCTATGAGAGGATCCGATATGTATACAATCAGCGTGCAACATGAATAATTAACATTCATACCCTTCGGTATTTACTGAGGGAGTCTGAGCACTTATAGGTTTGTCCGGAGTGCAGTGATATTGATTCTGATAAACAATACCAATAGCTGTAAAGGAAATTGAGTGAGAATTCATACAATATCAAATTGGGACAACACGACACTAAAACGTTGTCAAATAAACCGGTCCCAAAAACTGGCCTCCAATCACGAGTGCCTGGGACAATCGAACTTGAATACTGGTCTTTTAAGAGTTAACAAACTGGAAGTGGTTTTGTTTTGTTTTGAGGACCATTTTCATTGCACACGGACAACTCCATCATTGGTCCGATCTCCTCCCTTAAATCACACAAGGAGGATCTCAGCACAGTGCACGAACTCCATAGCGCAGGCGAGGATCCTAATGTGTGTGTATAGGAATCAGGCATTCTATAAATATGTTTGTGGAGAGTAGGTGTCCTTATTTTTAAATTTTGCCAGGGCATCGAACGTAAGGCCTACTCTTTATTATTCCAACTACCAAGGGATTGTTAACGTGTATAACTTGCACACGGGTCCTTCTATATTTTCGCCCTTATCCGAGAAGGCAAGGCATCTGATCTCACTACCCAGGAAATCAGGAGGTTAGGAGGGGGTATGACATTGTTGGGAACCACTGGTTCTGAAAACAATTTCCATCAGTTATATTCCCTGTACTGTGAGCGAACCCGGTACCTTTAGAATTAGACGCGGATGACATACCTCTGAGCCACTCCGACCCGCAAAAAAAAAAAACTGGAAATATTATGTAAAAGGCACTAGCGCAGGAATAGCAGAGATCCAAAATTTGTTGTATCATTAAAACAGAGCGGCCGAGTGGTACAATGGTTAGAGCGGTTTGCTTCTTGAAGTAAAGGGACTGGGGTTCGAATCCAGGTTGCTTCACTCTCCAGTCTGCCCTAATGTAAATAATGGATACCTGATTCTGGTCGTGAGTTGGGGAAGGCAAAGAAAGCGAGGAAGGGAATTGGTCATCTCAGCTCATAAAGATGAGGACCTTGTATAAGGTGAAATCTCCAACACTTTATTCCTCTACGGCTGTATTTGTTTATGGGCCAACGTTTACCTTTTCAGCGTAAGAAAGTTGCCACGAACTACGCATTTCGTGCCTTAATGAGAGCGAACTTTCTTGAAAAGAAGTTCCTTAACCCCGGGAGCAAATAATGCATCCCCTATAGCCTTCGAAGGTGGACAGCATGAAAAGTCATGTCCCTTGTTGTAATAATATTTATTTATTTAATTTTTTTGGTTTGTTTTTAGGTGGATTTCTCATTTTTAAAAAGGGACAAACATTCTGCATTTCCAAGAATGGTAATATATATAAGCATACCTCAGCTCCGCTTCTCAAACATTCACCAGGCGATGCTGTTGTAATCAATAATGTCGCTTAGACACAGTCATAATATGACATCAAGAAGCAAATTTCGAAAATCTAAAAGGATGAATGTCCTTGTAGTTCCGGGGGTGGGGGGTGGGGGGGGGGGGGGGGGAAATGGTGGGGCTGTGAGGAGAAAGAAAATAGGCCATCTGTTTCTTATGTATGTCGTAAGAAGCGACGAATATGAGGCTGTCTCTTGGACTGGCAACCTCATCAGGTGGAAGAAATTTCTACAGATACCACTGCTGCAGGAGCACGCGAATTATGAGAGGGACAACTTTGTGCAAGGAGATCATTTACAGCGGTGGCTCCAAGTTCCATTAGGAACAAAAATGAAAAAGAAGAAAGAAGCAGGATAAAAACATTAGAATCCCCGATCTCTCGGATGTGCAGTAGTTACGTAAGACGGGGAAACGTGTTCTGTCTGTCATCCAATGGCGGGAGGTAAGACTGATCTATTAGAACTTCAACGCCCCGTAACAGTGGGATTGGTTACATTTGATAGCCAAATTAAATGTTACACGAAATCGGCCGATTGTCTGCTCTTCTAGTCTTTCAGTAATGCTATAAGCTTTTACCACGTCCAATGAGTTATACAGAATAATAGACGGATAGACTGGCGTGAAGCAAGGCACAGGCAGGCATACAAACAGACTGGCAAAGCAGGCTGGATTACTTACAGGAAAGCAGACAGTCAGACTAAAAGATAGAACGAATGAAGGAAAAAACTAACGAATCCTTTATTTCATCAGGGTAAAGAAATATGCATTATTTTCCTATTTTACATTTCTGCCCTGCAATAATGTAATTATTAATAAAAAAAATTTACACACTATAACTTCAACAAAGAAATGGATAGTTGAATGGACAGATGTATTGATGGAAAGATGTAAGGATGTTTGGATGAATGGGTGAACCGTGGATGATTGGACAAAAAATACATAGACAGGCAGACGAACGGACGGACGGAGGAACAGACAGACAGGCATATGAGTCAGACGGATAGGCGGATGGACTGATGTATAGGCGGGCGGGGGGACAGACAGGCAGATAGACAGGCAGATGGACAGACAGAGAGATAGACAGACACACAGGCAGGCCGGCAGGATTGGCTGGCAGGTAGACAGGCATGCAGACAGACAGACAGACAGACAGACAGACAGACAGACAGACAGACAGATAGATAGATAGACAGACAGACAGACAGACAGACAGACAGACAGACAGACAGACAGATAGATAGATAGATAGATAGATAGATAGATAGATAGATAGATAGATAGATAGATAGATAGATAGATAGATAGATAGATAGATTGATAGATAGATAGGCACACTCACACAATAATTTTATTCTAGGAGCACAAACTTTGGATGCTTGCCAATACTGGCGCAACAGTACTATCTCTACGATTATATGTTAGTCAGATTCTTCTTCTTCTTCCGTCCTTAGCCACCGACCGTCAAAGCAGTCAGTGGCCATTACGCCTAGTGGCGTCTTAGGGCAACAGCAGATAGGTTTTCTTTGCCATTGTTTCCCATCATGCCTAGTGGCGTCTTTAGGGCAACGGCAAATCAACCCATTTGCTGTTGTTTCCGTAATCGAAGTGACTGGCAAACGGGTGATCAGCCCGTTGTGATGTTAGTCAGAAGTAGTGAAATATTTCCGAGAGAATTGTTGACTTGAACTGAGTGCTTACAATTTGAGGTCTCAATTTGTACTTCACGCGTTTTAAAACCTTCAAGGTGAGAACTGTTTTTTTTATTAAAGCCTCATGCGTTGAATATTTACAAACACCGTTTTAACGTTGTTACAAACAGAATGAACTGCCCTCATTACGAAATGAAGAAACAGAGCATTGACGACGAGTGGCATTAGTGTTCATTAAGTCTGACGTATCTAGCAGTTTTGCTCCGTAGGCAGCCATCTTTCGTATGTTATCCCAGCTCAACATTTCATGGCGAAGAGAATCAGCAATAAAACTTTACCCCAAAGACTGTAATTAACGAGAAAACTCATGAAAAGCGTACTGAAACTACAAATATCTATATAATATCTATAGCAAAACGGACAAAATGTTAACTAGTGTCTTTATGACAAATTATGAATTGCACACAAGTAATTCTGCTCTAACTTTATGATTAATGCTCCGAACGGAACAATTCTTTTTTGGGATTTGAATTAAAACATAAAGTCACATTTTGCACACCGTCATTTGCGCACTTTTTCTATTTTCGAGAGAGTACATTAACTTTCAACCACAGCTAAGTGGGTGCAACTGTGGTTGAAAGTTAGATGATAACTGTATTGTTTCCCTTTATATGTATTCTCCCGAAAATAGAAAAAGTGCGCAAATGAAGGTGTGCATGAACAGTTTGATTATGGAAAGAAGCCAACAACACAATTGATAAACAGTACATGAACTGGAGTTTCGTCAAACTTCAAACGTTGTTATCAGAGGCAGTAAGTCGACCATGGTTTCTCAGAGGCAGTTAGTCGACCAGGGCAAGATTTTAAAAGATGCACGAACAATTACGAGACATGTTGTCATAAAGGAAATGTTAGTTATTTAGTCAATTTACGGTCCATTAGATCATTATCACTGGTCCACGTGTCACTTAGGTAAGGTTACTCCATGTCTTCATATTTAATACATCCATATAATTTTAACTGCAAATATCTAATGACGGTCGCCTGCAATGAAATGACCACAGTAGTGATAGTACCGTCTGTAATACATGTACCAGAAAGAACACTATAATTAATAACCTGTCAATGTTGACGGGTTATTGCTAGTTATCTAATATTTTAAATTGGTAGGGATAATTACGAGCTGCATTTCACATAAGCTATTAATAGAGACACACTTGGAGTATAGGATAGGTTTATAGAGAACGTGACTTAATTCATAGCTCTCCTCTACAGCTACCATCTGGAACCGTGGAGTTAACTACTCGATTTTCTTGTGCCATTCCTAGATCTTGTTCACCAGCTCTCTTCTGGAGTTCTAGTAACTATGTCTATTATTTCCTATCCAACTTCCATCTCGCCACAATATATATATATATATAATCACTGGAAGAATAACCACCACTAGATTAGAATCGTACACATATCTTGGCAGTAATATAGATACAGTTGGGGGACTGACAATGATATCACAATAAGAATACAAATTGCTACAGGAGTTTTCATTGCATTGGCAGCATAAGGAGATCACAAGAAATCATGTCCAACACCAAAATCAGAATATTCATTTCAAATGTCAGGTCAGTCCTACAGTGTAGCTCTGAAACATGGACAGAAACATAAATAACAACCAAAAAGTTAAGACTTTCATAAATGGATGCTTGCATAGGATAGAATGATTGTAGTGGTATGACAAGAACCAGACAAGTGCCAGTGGAACGAGAGATGAGAACAAAACACTGGGGATGGATAGGAGACACATTGTGGAAACCTGTTGATAGTGTTACCAGGCAGTCCTTTTGGGAAATCCCCAGGATAGTAGACAAACAGGAAGACTAAATAACACATGGAGAAGAGAATTGGAGACAGACATGAAGGAGATGATGAAGACTTGGAAACATCTTGAGCTGATGGCACGTGACAGGAAGACTTGACATAAGTTTGTTGAAGGCACGTGACAGGAAGACTTGACATAAGTTTGTTGAAGGCTCGTGACAGGAAGACTTGACATAAGTTTGTTGAAAGCACGTGACAGGAAGACTTGACATAAGTTTGTTGAAGGCTGTAGTGGTGTTGATGGTATTGTATGATGGTGTTATTACTACATGTAACTTGTATGAGGCCAGCTGTGAAGGCTCCTGAGATAAAATGTGGTTGAGAATTATCAGAAGGCCTTTCTTGCTACCACTACGACCTCACACTTAATTTTTTTTTTCTTAATGAATGTGGCTACGTAAAGTGTCTAGGGTAATGATGTGTACTGTGGTGTGATAGTTATAAATATACCCATAGATATTTAACAAGACTAATAAGATTAACAAGTGTTAAAATACACTGAACTAACTCACGTGTGTAAAGTTTTTGATATAATTATATTACATTTATTTGTTCTGGATCAAGTTTTATTTTGACCAGAACTGGTTTTAAAAGAAGGATTTAAAATTTATGAAAATTATGCATGGAATGTTACATAATAAATGCCAAAAGTGTACATATTTAAGTACTAGAATAGTTAGTTTTATTAAAATGTTCGAATAGTCATCTCTTTGGGAGGATAGTTACTGTTTGTGCTGTTGGGGTGGCCTCATCACACCTGTCTATATTGACTACTCAGTGTCCAGAAAAAGGTGGGAATTTTTATGGGGATATTAGTCACTACCAATAGTTGGTGAATGTCCAGCAGACCAGAGGCTCACTCATCTTTTTGTAGCTCTGGTGCTGAAAACTTGCGGTCCCACCTCTCCGTGCTGGCGGGCAATAATGGTGGTCTCTGTCACAAGAACTGCACAGATACACTCGAGTAAAGTCACCCACCGAATAGACTCTGCTTTGTTGTCGATAGAAAACTCACAGCTCTGCAATCAAAGTATGGGCTATGTGTCAAAATCTATTCTATACCCACGTCTGGACACCACACTGACACAACAACCACATCATACAGACAGGTGAGATCTCTCTGACCAAACAGCACAGTTACCATGGTGGGTTTACATCCGATAGATCCTCCCAGACTATAGATTCTGAAAAATAATTATTAGTTGTCGGCCCTAAAAGAAGATAGGTAATCTGTTTCAACGCTTGATATATCTTGCATAATCCTTGCTGTAGTTTATGTACCTTGTTAGTCCCTAGACCCTGACTTGGGCGGGGGGTCTAGAGCAAAATCCCTACTTGTTTGTAAGGCTAGATTATGATATGGCAGTATCAAATCACTCGAACATGAAACAATATTCAAAATATATAAAGAAATAATTTCAATCTTACCAGATTATGAATAATTAACACAGAAGTGCTAGCAAAACTCAGCTGAGCTGCTGGCTATAGTATGGCGTCCCTAAATTTATTCACTGTCTTTCATATGGGAAGACACCACACTTTAAAATCTGTGTCTAACACTGAACAATTATTGAAGAATGACCCCAAATGCGCTCTGAGCGCTAATGATATGATTGTCTGTGGCCAATCACTGCCTAGTTGTACTTTAAATTTCAAATTTCTACACTAAAGTCATTTCAGTCATGCTTCAGTCAAGTATGGATGGTTATCTGTTAGTCTGTCCGTCTCTACTTGTGTTTCTAAAAAAAATGTGCTTGATTTTTGAAGCAACCTTTCTCTCCCCTTAAAATTTTGTCGTAAAAAGTTATATTTAGACACAGCTACCGCTCAAAACCCTCTCCTCCATAATAGTAACTTTGAACACCTGTTCCCAAGGTCGTGTTTTTGTGTGCAAATTGTGACACTTTTAGATTCAATATAGTCTAGCGATGATGTGAACTACACTGTCTTTTGTCATTATCTTCAATATTATCTATCCGTTTGTAAAAATTAAGATCATATTATTTCATTGCTCAGAATAGGCCATCCGGCCAGCTAATTTTTATATTCCTAACATTAATATTAAGAAAAATTACTTTTTAAATTTTTGTAATTTTCCTACCATCCGCGTTCTGCCGCTCAATTCAAATCAAGGCTTGGTATCGCAAAACGTCCAATTCCGTACCTCGTGTCAATTTGGGGGACGTGAATTTTTTACTTTCCTCCATCCCCCCCATTGCGTCTCCTTAGCCTTTCCAGTCATATTTTTTTTCTTTTGATCCGCCGTTCCCCTCCTGTCTAGCAAGTCAATTTTATGGAGGGTGATGACCCGCGGTCTAGGCGATCATGTACATCAGCAGCCTACGCATTATGTTTTTATCCTTAAATGTTATCTTTTGAGTATTTTACCGTTGTATCTCTGTCAATTTCACTACAAAGGCGTACGCTTCTTAGGGATTTCTTCTTCTTCTCCCTTGTTCGTCGTGAAAAGGACGTTGGTTGCGTTGTATCTGTTTACACCGGAGCTGCAATATCTGCGCCTTTCGGCCGACACATCCGACTTCAGCACGGCATTTTTGGGACCGGGTTTGCCTTCCCTCTTCGATCCCTACTCTCTCAGCCAGATTGCAGTGATGCAGCCTGTTTCCATGACCACCACGTGGAGGTGGAGTAGGGTCTTGGTCAGCTCTGGTTCGCTGACCCTGACGCAAAAAGTCAAGCTATGGGTTGCTGACTGCATTCTCTATTGCTGCATCTTTGGGTCCCCTTGGTGATTTGAAAGGTGGTGATGATGATGATGATTGTCGCGAGAAGGTTGAGATTTAAAATATAAGATATCATGGACAAAAAGTTGTATCAGTTGATACCAGGATAGGGCCAGATAAGAGTCTGGTCTTATAAGTAATACCCCCTTCTCTGAAAAGAGTAAGGGTGTATGGATATCAAAGGTAGGGTCAAGCTGTATAAGTTTCCAGGTATGATGTTATTGCATTATCCTGGATCCCTATGGGCTCCCTCTCAAGATCCTCCCTTGATTATTATATTATTATTTTTATTGTTGACTCTGCTAGGGGATATTAACAAAATTATTTCCAACAAGAACATGAACTCAACTTTAATAAGTAAGTAAGTCTGTTGGTCAATATTTACAATTTATTTAGCCTATACCGTTTCTCTTTTCGGTCTGGAAAGTTTGAAATGAAATCAAATTTAGTTTATTTAGAACAATAAATCAATAAACATTGAAACTAATTAACAATATCAAAAGTCATTCAATTGTTGAAGGTTATCAACTGGATTAAATTATCTCCTTTTAAAAGAACATTGATATGATACTAATGAGTTTTGTCACTATTTCTTGACTGAAGCTAGTAATGGGTAAAATTTTATGTCCACACTTTTCATCATTCACTGTATGTTTATTTGCATCTTGTCTTTTAGTATAGGGGTATAATCTGGATACGCTGATCAGTGGCTTTGTTTTGCCACTTATCTCGTGTTTAGAGATCTGTCACTCTCCTGCCATGGACGAACACTTATTTTGAATTTCTCCAGGCGATGGAAGCTGGGTATCTGGCCCTGTTAACCACAAGGGCACTTGCACCACAGAGTCCAGCAGAGGTGGATGACTCTATAAAGGTTTTGTCTTGTAGTTGTCAGGATAGAACCTGAAACAAAAATAAACGTAACCCCTTTATGGTCCATCACTATTCCATTATCACACAAGATGGAGATTATAGACAGTGTCAGACAATGTGCTAGCAGATGCACATGACAATTTATACTAGTATTACCCACAGCCAGTTCACCGTGACTGCACTTTCCTTCTAAATCCTTAGTTAGATACATTTGTCCATGCTACGCCTCCATACAATGATTTGGTCTAATATAAAATATTACGTAATATATTGATCATTACATTAAAACAATTTCTGTCATCCTTCCTTATGTTCCTGGTATGTGTCCCATTCCAACAAGAAATAATTCTTTAAATGCTTTTCCAAACCTACAGACACACTTTTGCCATCATTCGCAATTTATTTTGAATATACACAGGCTGGTTAGTCCTTCAGAAATTACACAATGGTTGCAAAAATACGTCTACACACTTACCAAAGCACTATAGTGAATCAATAGCAAATCATATAATTTTATATATATATATATATATATATATATATATATATATATATATATATATATATATATATATATATATATATATATATATATATATATATATATATATATATATATCTTACCCTCAGGCACACACAGACGAGCTGTTAATGGCAAACTTGATCTGCTCTCAGGTACAACTGGCAAAGGCAGTCTTCATTTACAAGTTACCGCTTCTTTCTGCTCGCTGTGTTTTTCAAATCTTATGGCCCCAATTCAGCAAGGGCAAGATCTATTTATACTAGCACAGTCGGCGTATCGGAAAGCAGGGGGCTAACGGGGTATTACGAATCCCAAAATGAGGCATATTTTGTCTCTCTGTTCAATTATGAAAAACTAGTTTCCCCCCTATCTTTCTTATTTCTGGAGCGATTTTTATTCATCTAAGGCTTAAATTATACCATGAATTAATCTTTATCTTCCAAGCTAAAAATCGTTTAGTCTCCTAAGTGCATTTTATTCTATGCATATTTTAAATACCTAAATTAGGGACAAACCCGATTTGTCGAAGCCTTTCCACTCAACATATCTCTCTTAATAAACTACTTTTCGTGGAAGTCTTTACACCTACCTCTAAAGTAACATTCCTGTTGTAGAATTAGAGACCTCTTCCAAGTGGTAATTCTTTCCTACTTATGTAATTAATTTGCATCCTTCACTTGGTTGCACAAATGAGGACTGGCCATTGTGCCTGTCTGTCGTAGATTTTTGATAGGAGAATTAAGACTTGGGTTGGTCCCTTCTGAATAGATTAGAATAGGTTATAGACACAGTAAGAGTTAGTAAAAGAAATAGATTCCACGAGCGAGATGATAGAATGTGATATAGAGGCTTGTGGTAAAGTGGGATGATATAAATATGTATAGGGGACTTAGTGTACTGACTGAGATCAGCTGTGAAGGTATCTGTATCTAATAGGTGTAGTGTTTTACAGATAACCTTACTTGCTACCACATTTATACCTCAGTCAGAATTATTCTGGAATATTGTGATGACTACGTTGAATGTCTAGGGTATGTATATGATGAAGTGTAAGTCACAACAACAACAGACAGATAAACAATTTAATTTATTCCACCACACTTGACAACACTGTGACACTCACACACATTTAACATTCTATAAGACTATCTTAAATGAGTCACTGGTAAAGTTTCAAATATATATGTATTAATTACTTTCACTAATATATGTCCTGATTCAACTACAAAGTGAACCAGGAATCACAATTAATTGTAATCACAATTTATATATACATAATTTATAAATAGGAACCTTGTAGTGACATATTTTATTAATATTATCCTATGTGTGTCAGTTGTGTAGTAGTACTATGAGGTAATACTGGTTTTGTTTTTCAAGCTATGTTGTTATTTGTCATCTTGACTTCAAGTGTTTGTTTATCTGGGAAATAGTATGGGAAAAAGTTCACAGTTCCTGTCAATTTAAACAAGGTATTGTCCCTCTTTTTTTACTAAAATGTCAATTTTTGAGGGGACACATAATGTTGAGCTCCACTGGCCACAGAGGCTTAACTTTCGTGATGGCGGCAGGAAAAGACTCCTCTGCTCGATTGCTCCCCTGTGTTCTGGAGACACCTCACCAGTCGCTATCTGGACCCAGGAGTATGCTGTCAGCCTCCAGATTCAGCAAAGCTCAAACCAGGTGCTGCTCAATAACTTTAGGACCACAGTCCCTGAAACAAGAAGGTTGTACCTCCTACTTCATAACTAATTTATAATCTATTTCCAGACTGAACACAATACATAACAAACACTGAGTTCAGAGCGGTAGGCCAACTGTCAGCTTCATCTGAAATAATTTACACCAGTATACTCCTCCCTAATGGTCACCACGCCTCTGCAATTCCAGCATTAGTTCTTTCTAGTCAATAAGATAGGTGTCAGTGTACTGTTTGGCAATTCCATGCAGTTTTACTTTTCTCCGACACCTTCTGTTCAGGTTGGAGCACTATATAGGCTTTGCCTCATGTTCGCTACTGAACCACACACATATATAGACATAAATTATCAATTTACATTCAATTTTCATTAAAAAGATATTGAATATATCAAGCTTACCACAATTCATGGAAATAATACACAGTTACGTTGACTGGCAATGAATATAGCACAATTTCGATCTGCCGATGTCCCAGGCTTTTATTTAGAAAAATATGCACTGGCGCTCAACGCACTGGTTCTTTAGTAAGTTTATTTGAAAAATGTGGTACTGAACTAACGCTCCTAATTGCCTATATTGGCGGGTCTAACCAATCGAGCCATGTTTACACAAGCGTTTGAAAAAAAAGTACCCTTCCTTCCGTCTCCCCTAACAACAAAAGATAGTATTTGTAGCCCGACTAATCGTGTTTAGCCTTACATTTACTTCTATCCAATCAAATAGGATTTAACATGGGGACCTATTTCCCGTACAATGGTGGTGTCAAAATCTGCCACTGAGCGATTCTGATTTTGGTGTTGTCTGACACCCTCACTATTTCTTTTGGCTATAATTTGGTAATTCCTAGACTATTTGCATAACTCTTAACATATTATTTGTCAGCAAGTCCTAAGGAACCCAAATATACAAATTTAAGGGAGATAAGTGGCTGCGTTCAAAATATGTATTTTCTTCTACCTCCCGTTCACTTCGATCGAATGTGGTGTCTGGTGTACTGTCATGTTTTCAGACATAAAACAGTATAATGTCATGTTTCCTAATAAGCGTTTTTCAGGTTTTTAAAACCTAACTCTCGTATGGGTAGTGTTTTTTATCACTGTCGATTTGAAAAAAAAAATTAGTGCTTGTGGCCTTACACGCGTGATGACTTTAATTGTATAGCGAGACGCGTGTTTAGTGTTGTATGCGTCCCGGCTTTCAGCCCTCCCTTTCTTTCTATCCTAAGTCCATCTGTCCGTTCGTTTATGGTAACTTAGTGTATAAAATGACATGAATGGAATATTAAATATAGGTCAGCTTGCGTATCTCAAGGTTTTTCTTAGAAAGGCAGTACACGTTTTATTGAAGAAAGCGTGTAGTGATGCAGTAGGCTTTTACTATCAACGTGAAACGTTACAATTTGCAGACGAAGTAGAAAACAAGGGGGATTTCGAGTACAGTCATTGTGACAGCACTGTTCTTTACCATTCTTCTTTCCTTTTATTGAAGTTATTTGTTAGGCTTTACATTTACGTTTTAATTTATATATGTGGATTAGAATTTCACACGACAAATTCTCCCCACTTAAAAAAGACGTTATATGTTAGTCTATAATTCTATATACACATAGAGAAATTTATTATTATTTCTGGGGCTTAGGGTGATTCTCATCACACGGATGGCGGCTTAAAAAATCCGCTCCCAGATTTGTTTTTCCACTTATATACTCTATGCTAAACTCATATGGCTGCATCAGTAATGACCAACGGAGTAATCTAGAATTTCCATGTCTAGCCTGCGCTAGAAACGACAAGTGTTTGTGATCCGTTTGCAACTTAAATGCCTTCCCATACAGATAAATATTGAATTTCTTTATCGCCCATATTACTGCAAGACATTCTTTTTCGCTAGTTGAGTAATTGGTTTCAGCTTTATTCAACTTTCTGCTAGCATATGCCACTGGGCTTAATTCCCCATCCAATGCATCTGATTTCTGTAGCAGAGTCGCACCTAACCCAATATTACTGGCATCCGTCCTTACTATGAATTTTGACTTAAGTCAGGTAATTTCAAAATAGGTTTACTTGTGAGCTTTTCCTTCAATTCTTGGTAAGCCATTTCACATTGTGGTGTCCATGTAATTCGATCTGGATGTCCTTTACGTGTCAAATCAGTTAACGGTGCACATATGGAATTAAAGTTTTTGATATACTTTTGGTAGAAACCACATAATGAGACAAAGGATCTCACGTCTTTCTTGGTTTGTGGTCTCGGGGCTTTCTTTAGTTTCTCTAAATTTTTTGGGTCAGGGGTCATGTTTCCCTGATAAACTGTGTGTCCCAAGAATTCTAATTCTTTACATCCAACGCAACATTTGGTTGGTCGGGCTGTTAAATTCGCTTCCCTAAGTCGATTAAACAGCATGTTCAGAGAGTCAATGTGTTCCTCAAATGTTTCTGTTGCTATAAGGATATCATCCATGAAATTTGTGATACATGGATTATTCAGAGGGTCCAATAATTTTCTCATCATTCTAGAGAAGACACTAGGCGCATTCTTCAATCCAAATGGCAATCTGTTAAACTCATAGTGTCCTTCTGAGGTACTAAAAGCTAGGTATGGTCTAACCTCAGGCTTTACTGGAATCTGATAGTATCCTTTACTCAGATCCACTTTTGAGAAATATTTAGCTTTATTTAGTCTGGCAAACAACTGATTTGTATCCGGCAATGGATCCACCTGTCCTTCTGTAATAGCATTCAGTCTCCTGTAATCTATACAGAGTCTATGTTCTCCAGAGGGTTTCCTTAAAAGTACAACACTGGAACTATACGAAGATTCACTGTGTGAAATAATTCCTTCCTTCAACAAATAGTCTATCTCTTCCTTCAAAGCTTTCTCCTTAGCAAAAGGAATCGAATAGGGTTTCATACAGACAGGTGTGGGGTCTATCAGTTTCATATCATATTCCAATAAGTTTGTATGCCCTGGTCGGTCTGTTAACACCTCTGTATGATTATCTAGAACCTGTTGCACTCTCTCTTTCTGATTTTTCGTTAAATGTGTACTGATTTTCACCTGTGCCGCTGTCTCACAGGGGTGTAATGGATATTCAAATGATGAAAGTGGTTCCCTTTTCATCTCCATTGCAATGGACAAGGTCAACAAGTGTGTCTCTTCCTGATGTTCTCTTTCCAAATATTTCTTCAGGAGATTTACATGATAGATTTTTTTCTTTCCCTTTCTTATCTATCTTATAATTGGTTCTAGACACCTTCTCTAGAACTGTATATGGACCTTGCCATCCAATTTGTAACTTATTCTGACTACCGGGGAGAAGAAGCAGTACCTTCTCTCCCACAGCCAAATCTCTGTCTTTAGCTTTCCTGTTATAATAGGCAGCATGTTTCTTCCTGGCTTGTTTCAAATTTTCATTGGCAAGTTTCCAGCCAGTTTTTAAACGAGTGGCAGCTCATTCACATATTGGTATGAAGATGTAATGTTTTCCTCTGCCTTTTCATCAGTCCACGTTCTTAACAAAGCTACATATGGACCTTTAATTGTGTGGACCTATTTGTCCATGCACCGGTATGGTCTCTTCCACTCGAAGCTTTATAGTGATGATTTTTCTTCCCAGAATTATCATTCACAAAACGACCGCTACCAATTTTTCTCTTGGGGCTGTCTCCCCACTTAGAATTCTTGATGAGAGATTTCCTCTCTACATCTTCTTCCTCCAGTTTGTTTAAGTCCGATTGAGGGATTTTCGGCTTATCCTGGGGTAAGACATCTTTTTGCACTCTCCGCATAGTGGCCATTGTAAAACAGTTAATTGAAGCTTGTCCGTGAAAAGGGGCTTCCCATTCCATTTGGTCCACTTTATCAAATTTATATTTCTTTTTATTGTCAGGCCTAATTTTGCCCCGTGGCGTGTCCAGGTCCTGATCAATGTTCCCACTTGTGGGTGTTCCCTCATGTGCTATGCTACACCTTTCTACAAAATTCTCAATGTCCCATCTTGCCTTGGGCCAATAATAATTGTGAGCCACCTTTTGGATGATGGTACCTATTTTCTCATGGTCCCCATCTTTTTCACATGTAGGCTCCTTATTAATTCTGCCCTATATCTCTTTGGAAGAACCAACTGTCCGTGACCATGGGATCTAGTTCCGGCCTTCCTATACATCAACTTGTTTTTCATGTAAAAATCTCCCTTGCCTGGAGTTGTATGACAAGTTGACAATTTCCTGAAACAAGGCTTGAGGGTCTTATCCCCAGCCTGTGCCTTCCTCATCTCTTCAGGAGTGGTATCTAACATAATATCCTCCTCCTTTCTTGAGGTCGACCTGACCTAATGGGTGGCCATAACTATAGGGTTCCTTCTGCAACGGTCAGTGTCATGATTGTTCATCTTACAATTTTTACACCATCTCTTTCCTTGGTTGAAAG
Organism: Oreohelix idahoensis; assembly: GCA_024509875.1. Classification (NCBI taxonomy): domain Eukaryota; kingdom Metazoa; phylum Mollusca; class Gastropoda; order Stylommatophora; family Oreohelicidae; genus Oreohelix; species Oreohelix idahoensis. The sequence goes on from JAMPIV010017018.1 coordinate 623,959, forward strand.
ATTTTCTTTCATCATATTTCCTTTCATCGAATTGTGGGGTTTTATTTTTATTGTCATACCGTGGCCTATCAAATTGGTGCTTACCTTTGTTTTGATCTCTAGGATCAAATTTATTAAAGTTCTGTGGTGCCCTAAACTTTTCTACCTGTTTCTTTTTATTACCTGATACCTCTGCCTGAGCCGCTTGATACCTTTCTGCAACATTTAGCAACTCACCCAGCCTCTCTGCACCTTGTTCCATGAGAAACTTTCTCAGGTCTGGAGCCATGGACTCTCTTAGTTGTTCTATAAGGACCATTTCCTTAAGATCTTGGGTTTTCCCCAGAGAAGTCCATTTCTCCAAGTATGTCTCTATTCGTGCAGAGAACTGGTGATAGGTTTCACCTGACAGTAGTTAGCATTCCTAAATTTTTTCCTATAAAATTCTGCATTCTTTTCATATCTTAACAAAAGAGCCTGCTTTAGCATGTCATAATTTTCCTGATCACCTCTGCTCATTTTTGCAAAAACTTCATAAGCTGCCCCACGAAGCCTCCTTGAGATAACTTTAAGCTCCACCTTTCTCTCTCTAACCCATATGTGGTAGCTAATAGTTTCATATCTATTTAGATAGCTCTCAATATCATCGTCTTTTCTCAACAAAATGATCTAAATGAAAATTCATAGCTGAGGTTGAGGCTCCCTGTGCTAGCAGTGGCATCAGAGGCAAATGTGACTGGCACCATTTTCAGGAGCATGGCCTTGAAACTCAAACTCCCTTAGTCGTAACTCATGTTCCCTTTTGTAATCTCTTCTCCTCCTTTTCTGCTTCCCTTTCTGCAGTAATCTTCTTTATTTCTGCTTCTCTTTCTGCAGCTAATTTCTTCTCTTCTCTTTCCTGCAGCCTGTATTCTTTCCTCGGCTTACAATGCTATTAGCCTCTTTGTCAGGCCTAATCTACAACTCTCTTAGCCTCAGCCTCAATCTGCAACCTCTTAGACCTCAGCCTCAAGCACTCAAAATTGTAACTTCTTAATTTCCCTTTTCAGCCTTAACTTTCTTTCGGCCTCTTTTTCTAATCTTCAAGTTCTTCCTCGTTCAATATATTTGTCGACATTCAGCAGTGACATAAGCAATCATAATTTGCCCGTCCATTCCTAATCTCTTTCGCAGTCTGTAAACAGCAGCAGATCGAAATTTGGTCAGGTCGCGCCATTTTTCTCACAGGTAAATTTATATAATGCCTACCTAAACAATACAATCTGATAATACTTATCCAAAGACACCACAGGCACTGAGAGCTCAACGTTATTTTATTTTTCACCCAAGGGATACCTTTTTAATTTCTATTATTATTCCATTGAAGTGAATTTACCAACAATATTTATAATTAGGGAAAAGATTTCAAAATCCGGGAGCGAGAACCCAATATATGTGGTAAGA
>JAMPIV010017019.1:0-142848 GCA_024509875.1 Oreohelix idahoensis
AAAAATTCAAGGAAAAGTTGCAAGGATGATAGCCCCTTAATAGTGTTAACTCTAGGTTTAGCCCAGCCCCGTTAAGAGAACAGATGATGGCGCCAGAGTCACAGATACATAGGGTTTGGTTCTAAGAGTTTTCGTTGTTTTATCTCGTAATTATATGCACAGAGTTTGAAAAAAAAATCTGATTTAACCTAAGACAAAAACACAAGAACTCTAGCCTTAGCAACAAATTATGCAGATTGAAAAAAAAAAATTAGGACAGCAACAGGGTGTCAAAGATATAATAGTGAAAAATATCACTCAAAACCAGCGTACACTCATTCATTCCGCCATGGCCTCTCATACATGTACTCACGACTTGGCTCGCTGCCTCTTGGAACACACTGATTTTAGATCTTCACACAGACTCAAAAAAAATTACAGTCTTCTGCCAAGAAGTCCCCAGTTCCAAAAGACGTATTTAACTTGGAGTCTCCGGGAACGACTACTTGGGTGTGCAAATTTGTTCAAATGTCTGATTAAGTCACCTAAAATTATTCCAGGCGCGGGAGTTAGCAGAGCACAGTGTCAATAGCGTAGGTTTCTAGAAATGATGAATGTCAGGTCGGTGCCTTCCCTCAGTATAGGATTCACTTTAGTCACACCACAGATTAGTCCACAAATATATATAGATATATATATATATGTATATATGTATATATCTATATATATATATATATATATATATATATATATATATATATATATATATATATATAGTCGGGAAATGTTAGTTAATACTTGAAGTATTTCGCGCCACCAGGCAGAAAAATTACGTAGAGTTTTTCTAGAAGAAATTAAGATCTGGCTCCAAGGTCCAGTATTTATCATTACAGTCTTTGAAAACCCGTTATTGGGATATAGTATTTCTGGCTAACTCGGGTTGCATATGCACTGTTAGACCAGTGGTACTTAAGAAACCCACGTGGTTCAAAATAAGGACTGTCTATTTCTTCACAAGTATGGAAACTACTACTAGGTGCTGGTAAAGTTAGGGTCACCCCAAAACTTTCACTGTGTGGAGGAAAAATAACACATATAATATAATAAACAGAATATGTACTGGTTATAACTTACATTTAAACTTGCAAGCAGAGAGCTTTGCTTATCATTTAAACTTCCCGTGACGTAAGTTATATTTAAAAATCAGCAATCCTCATGAATTAGGAACACGTGCGTATTCCGTCACCATTCATGAGGCTCGATTCTAGAGTTTATACGTTAGTTTAGAAAAATACACTCGACTGAGTATTAGCGGTTAAATTAAATTCATAAATAGCTACAATTGCCGTTATAAGCTAGAAAATAAATTTTTAGTCTGCTTTCCACTGAATGCTTCCCTAGAAAATATAATAGCCTACCACTTTATTTCTCTTCTGCGCTAAAGAAATAGATTAAAATGAATTAAGCGATTTAACACTTTAACACTCACAAAATCTATATATCTATCATATTAATTACCTCAACCACAGAATTACAGGTAGTCGCACAACTTAAGAATAAAATGCTGAAAGTATTTCTGGAAGTCTAGAAGTTCGACAAATTGCCGAAACAAACTGAGATACTTCGCTAACAGCTATTCTGTTTACGAGCAACCTATCTACTGTGAGTCTATGAGCGAGAATGAAATTAAAGTTTCAAACTTGGCCAATATCTTTAAAATCGGACACAGGATCCTAATCTTATTTCGCCAAGCGAAATAGTCTCCCCTGTCCGTCTAACACCTTCGTCCGCTTATCGCGTGACGTAACAGCCATCAGTGGCCGAGGGCTTGCATGAGTTGCAAATCTCAGACCACCGTCTGCAGTGCGGAGTGGATTTTCACGCTAAGCCGGGTTTTTCTCTGACGAAAAACCTCATGCGTTTACTGAAATGCAGACTCTCTGTCTACTTTCCATGTCCCTCGGGTGAATTTTCACGCCCCAGGCCAGAGACCCTCAGATGAATGTCTAGCGAATGCTGTAAATTCACGCCTATCGTCCGACCAGCGCGACTGACATGTACGCAATACCACCCAGGTGCGATTCTCAGTTTTAGAGAAAGGAAAACAGGTAAAGTTTGCGAATTATATGAAAATAATATTCGCAAAACGAATGGATGAAAAAATGTACAGGAAAAAGGAAATACAGAGATAATAAAAGAGAGAATTCGGGTGAAAGAATAGGAAGAAGATGTAGGAAATTAAATGAATATAAACCCTACGTGACAGAGCCTCCCCCCTTTAAGATATGGAAGCACTCCATGTCTACGTTATGGAGTTTAATTTCCTATAACCGTAGCTTCAGGGTGTCTGTCCTCTTCCCTCTCATCTTCCCCCTCCATCTCTGTCCAATTCCTACTCAAGTCCACTCCTCAAAGTTTCCTTCCCCTGGAATGTCTCATATGCGCGCTTGAAAGAGCGTCGCCGCTTCTGACATTTTTGAAAGATTTCCTGTGATAGCGGTGGAATATCCCTGCCACTATCGTCATCTTCGTCAGTTTTGGCGATCGTCAGGAGATGGTCGGAGGTTGGCACTGGTTTTTCCAAGTATCTCTTTAAGAGATTTAAATGGAAAACCTTCTCCTTTCCTTCAATAGAGATCTGGTAGTTAGCCTTAGAAATCTTTTTCAGGACGGTAAACGGCCCTTGCCATCCGATCTTCAGTTGGTTGTTCTCGGTAGGGAGCAACACCAAAACTTTCTCTCCTGCTTCCAGTTCTCTCTCTTCCGCGACTTTCCTGTATCGGTTAGCGTGCTTGGTGCGTGCTCGCTTAAAGTTAGTCGTTGCTAGGTCCCACCCTAGTTTCAACCGTTCCTTTAAAACCGACACATATTTACTGGCTGAGACAACTGTCTCATCAGCCTTCTCGTCTGTCAGAGACTGAAGTAAGGCTTCAAGCGGGCCCTTAATGGGTCTGCCGAATAAGAGTGTAGCTGGCGGAAATCCTGTGGAAGTATGAGGAGATTCTCTGTAGCCAAATAATGCTGCAGGAATACAGAGATCCCAATCTTCAGGTTTCACTTGTGCCAGCTTACTTAGCATCATGGTGAGGTTTCCATTAGCACGTTCCACGAGCCCATTTCCGGCCGGAGTATATGGCTTAGTGTGGATGTGCTGGGTCCTCAAGATCTTAACGATCTCATCCATCAACAGGTTTCGGTATGGAGATCCATTATCCGTCAACACTTGCTGAGGGAATCCCAACCGAGTGAAAATCTGCACGAGGGCTTCTGCAACATGCTTGGCATCTGCGCATGTTAGCGGGATAGCTTCTGCCCATAAAGTGCATGTATCGACTAAGGTCAGGATGAACCTGTTCCTTCTTTTAGTCCTTTCGAAAGGCCCTAAAATGTCGATCACAACCCGTTCGAATGGTGTTCCCATTATTGGCATTTCACCCATGTGGACTGGGGGTGTCCGTTGCTTGGGTGGTACACGTTGGCACTGGGCACAGGATTTGACGTACCTGATAATATCAGTATTCACTCCTGGCCACCAATAATGAGTGGTTATACGTTGGTTTGTGGCGTTCTGTCCCATATGTCCGCTAAAGGGAAGAGAGTGCCCCATTTCTAGGATTTGGCTTCTGTACTGTTTCGGTACTAGGAGCTGGTTGTAACCTTGGTCAGGCTTGCCCGTTCTCCGATAAAGTACGCCATCCTCAGAAAAAATGTCCCCGTGCTGTTTGGGTTCCTTCGCCATGGGCAGTTTCCTAAAGCAGGGTGCCAAAGTAGGATCCTTTTGTTGCGCTTCTTTAAGTTCCATAGGTAACAAATTAGGCGCAGGCTCCCGTTCCTTCTTGGTTTGCCCTCTTGTAGTTACTGCTGCCACAATCGGCTCTTCCGGTTTCCCAATACACACGTATCTCCCGCCAAGTATGACTGGGTAGATGGGATCATCCATAACAGCTGCTTTGATCACACCTCTGACAAAGTCAGAGTGTATCTCCACCAATGCGATGGGAAGCGCTGTAGGTGCATCACTCTTACGAACTCCACAAAGTTTGACGGTCTCTCCTGTCTCTTGACCGGGTTTAACCAGGTTTTTTGGCAACAATGCAATCATAAGAAAGCCCCGTGTCAAATAAGCAAGAAGTTTGAGAACCGTTCAAAGTAACAGTACCTCGCGTTGAGGGTCTATCCCCAACAGGTTGGGAATCACTGTCAATAATTCCGCCTTGCGAGACTGTCAATAAGCATCCGATGCGTTTCGGCTCGGTGTGCTCGGTCTGATCATATGTCCCGTGCTCAGGGGTTCTCCCTTTGCCACCTTGTCCTTTCTGGCTACGCTGCCATGTAGGGCGGTCGGGTTGATCAGACTGTTTGGGGTGGTTGGGGTACTTGTTCTTGTAGAACTTGGATTTTTCAGGAGGGGGGTTTTGAGGTCCAGTTTCTCTGTGGTTATGCTGATTCGAAGCATGAGAAGGTTGATCTAGATTATTTTTTCGAAAATGCTCCTCTGTCGGTTTCCGCTTTGTGGCCGGTAGTTCAGCCAGCGCATTGTGATAACGCTCAGACTTTTCCAAAATGTCTTCAAGTTTTTCTGCCCCCTGCTCAGCGAGAAATCTCCGGGTATCAGCAGACAAAGTGTTCTTTATTTGTTCAGTTAGAACAAGTTCCTCAAGACCTTCATAGGTAGAGGGGAGCTGCGAAAGCTCAAGGCACTTTGTTAGATATCCCTTAAGACGAGATGAGAACTGGTGAAAAGTTTCAGAATTCTCTTTCCGGCTGTTGCGAAACAGTTGCAAAAACTTGCGAGCGTTCATTTCAAAGCGCTCCAGTAACGCTTTCTTCAACACATCGTAGTCGTCTTGTTGGCTACTTTCCAGCTTAGAATAAACATCATAAGCAGAACCTTTTAGGGCCTGGGAAAGTTTCATATTCCAACGCGACCTCTCTAACCCGTACAGAGTTGCAATTTTCTCAAAATTTTTCTAACCATGTGTCAATCTTCTCATTTGGACAAGGAAAAGATTCAAGAGTGAAAGACATAGCATTTAGTTGAAGAGATTGAGTGTTAGCAGGGTCAGTTAAGGAAGAATGAGGAGAAGACTCTCCATTGCTGGAGGTAGAGGCAGCCCCACGCCTTTGGAATTCCAGAGTTTTAAGAGCTAACTCATGCTGTCTCTCTTCTCTCTCCTTCTCATGCTGTCTCTCCTTCTCTCTTTCCTCATGCTGTCTCTCCTTCTCTCGTTCGTTCGCCCTGCGAATTTCCATTTCTTCATCCATCTTCTTCTGCTGTAAAGCTTCAGCTGCTTTCCTCTCCGCATCATATCTCTCCAGTTCGTCTCTGACAAAAGCTTTCGCTTCCTCTCCTTCCAGTCCCTCCTCTCTCGCTTCGTCCCTGAGAAGTTGTCTAAGCTTTGCCCTCTCGGCCATATTATGTCAGTGACTGAGACTAGTGGAGAACGAAAATAGGAAAAAGGATACACTGGTTCCTACCACTTACGAGAAAAAAAAAATTACCAAAAATCAAAAGATGATATCCTTAACCCTGGGATACCTCCTCCAAATTAAAATCTAACTATCGCTGCTATTATCGGCAATAAAGCACTTAATGCAAAACACGACTACGCCAACTAAATGGTAGTTAAGATTACTTCTGAAAAATAAGTTGCTACAGTGGAAAAGCAAAATAATTATTGCAAAAATTAAAGAGAAAAATAATCCCTTAATTTTTAAAAATCCACTATAAGTTCGCCCCTGAAGTCAGATCGGGTAAGGGAGGGAATTAATCTGGACAAAAAGTCCGAAACACACTCCTTAACTTAGTTCAAACGCCGTTCTGCCTCAGTACCCAGTGAATGTTATACACTCACCACTTTACCAGCATTTAGTATTACAATCAGCAGTTAACATATATCCCGACAAAATCAACCTGTAACCAAAATGTATATTATTCAAAGATGCTGTGGAAAAAAAAACTTATTAGTTTGTGTGGTCAGCACGCCCGTAAACAGATCGCTAGTCTAGGGGGTAATATTTTTTTTAAAAGATACACAGTCACAAGACATCACACTCTTACTCTATATCAGAATACAGAATCTTAAGTTCAAAATCCAGATAGACGAGTCCACATTTGTCGTACTCGTCTTCCTATTCTAAGTTCAAAAATCCTACGGACGAGAACCCATTTGTCGTACTCGTCTTCCTATTCTAAGTTCAAAAATCCGTCGGACGAGAACCCATTTGTCGTAGATTTTCGATAGGAGAATTAAGACTAGGTTTGGTCCCTTCTGAATAGGTTTGAATAGGTGATAGACTCAGTGAGAGTTAGTGAAAGGTAATAGAATTTCCACACACGTGAGATGATAGATTTTGATATAGTGGCTGTCTCTGAAAGCGAAAAGAATTCTTCTCTCTCTCACCTATCTTCTACAACAGTTGTTACAGCGTCAGACAGACTACACCAATATACATATTACGTATATTTCTATCACTCACAGGCACGCACATACACGTGACGACAGGTAAACACACAGACGTGGGAAAACTATAACAATGATATATATATTATCTAGAACGAGCTGACCAAACACTATTATTAAGTTCAAGAGCGATTTTAATATCAGGAAAAATCGGCTCACAACATCAAAGAAAGTACATCAAGGAAAATACATATACACATAGTCATAAAAATTCAAGGAAATGTTGCAAGGATGATAGCCCCCGTTATAGTGTTAACTCTAGGTTTAGCCCAGCCTCGTTAAGAGAACAGATGATGGCGCCAGAGTCACAGATACATAGGGTTTGATTCTAAGAGTTTTCGTTGTTTTATCTCGTAATTATATGCACAGAGTTTGAAAAAAATCTGATTTAACCTAAGACAAAAAACACAAGAACTCTAGCCTTAGCAACAAATTATGCAGATTGAAAAAAAATTTAGGACAGCAACAGGGTGTCAAAGATATAATAGTGAAAATATCACTCAAACCAGCGTACACTCATTCATTCCGCCATGGCCTCTCATACATGTACTCACGACTTTGCTCGCTGCCTCTTGGAACACACTGATTTTAGATTTTCACACAGACTCAAAAAAATGCAGTCTTCTGCCAAGAAGTCCCCAGTTCCAAAAGACGTATTTAACTTGGAGTCTCCGGGAACGACTACTTGGGTGTGCAAATTTGTTCAAATGTCTGATTAAGTCACCTAAAATTATTCCAGGCGCGGGAGTTAGCAGAGCACAGTGTCAATAGCGTAGGTTTCTAGAAAATGATGAATGTCAGGTCGGTGCCTTCCCTCAGTATAGGATTCACTTTAGTCACACCACACCACAGATATATATATATATATATATATATATATATATATATATATATATATATATATAGTCGGGAAATGTTAGTTAATACTTGAAGTATTTCGCGCCACCAGGCAGAAAAATTACGTAGAGTTTTTCTAGAAGAAATTAAGATCTGGCTCCAAGGTCCAGTATTTATCATTACAGTCTTTGAAAACCCGTTATTGGGATATAGTATTTCTGGCTAACTCGGGTTGCATATGCACTGTTAGACCAGTGGTACTTAAGAAACCCACGTGGTTCAAAATAAGGACTGTCTATTTCTTCACAAGTATGGAAACTACTACTAGGTGCTGGTAAAGTTAGGGTCACCCCAAAACTTTCACTGTGTGGAGGAAAAATAACACATATAATATAATAAACAGAATATGTACTGGTTATAACTTACATTTAAACTTGCAAGCAGAGAGCTTTGCTTATCATTTAAACTTCCCGTGACGTAAGTTATATTTAAAAAATCAGCAATCCTCATGAATTAGGAACACGTGCGTATTCCGTCACCATTCATGAGGATCGATTCTAGAGTTTATACGTTAGTTTAGAAAAATACACTCGACTGAGTATTAGCGGTTAAATTAAATTCATAAATAGCTACAATTGCCGTTATAAGCTAGAAATTTTAATTTTATTCTGCTTTCCACTGAATGCTTCCCTAGAAAATATAATAGCCTACCACTTTATTTCTCTTCTGCGCTAAAGAAATAGATTAAAATGAATTAAGCGATTTAACACTTTAACACTCACAAAATCTATATATATCTATCATATTAATTACCTCAACCACAGAATTACAGGTAGTCGCACAACTTAAGAATAAAATGCTGAAAGTATTTCTGGAAGTCTAGAAGTTCGACAAATTGCCGAAACAAACTGAGATACTTCGCTAACAGCTATTCTGTTTACGAGCAACCTATCTACTGTGAGTCTATGAGCGAGAATGAAATTAAAGTTTCAAACTTGGCCAATATCTTTAAAATCGGACACAGGATCCTAATCTTATTTCGCCAAGCGAAATAGTCTCCCCCGTCCGTATAACACCTTCGTCCGCTTATCGCGTGACGTAACAGCCATCAGTGGCCGAGGGCTTGCATGAGTTGCAAATCTCAGACCACCGTCTGCAGTGCGGAGTGGATTTTCACGCTAAGCCGGGTTTTTTTTCTGACGAAAAACCTCATGCGTTTACTGAAATGCAGACTCTCTGTCTACTTTCCATGTCCCTCGGGTGAATTTTCACGCCCCAGGCCAGAGACCCTCAGACGAATGTCTAGCGAATGCTGTAAATTCACGCCTATCGTCCGACCAGCGCGACTGACATGTACGCAATACCACCCAGGTGCGATTCTCAGTTTTAGAGAAAGGAAAACAGGTAAAGTTTGCGAATTATATGAAAATAATATTCGCAAAACGAATGGATGAAAAAATGTACAGGAAAAAGGAAATACAGAGATAATAAAAGAGAGAATTCGGGTGAAAGAATAGGAAGAAGATGTAGGAAATTAAATGAATATAAACCCTACGTGACATACAGACATTCTTTGAAAATCCTCTATCTGCGGCATGGCTTGTTTTTGTTCACAGTCAGGCCTCTCAATTCCACGAAGCAGTGCAAAAAAATAGAGGGACAGACGGTCACAGTGAAGTTATTGACAGCATCAACTGGTTGAAAACTATTTTGAAGTCCAAACTGGAAGACTGTTTCTTGCCATCAAGAGTTAAGCTAATCCTTGAAAAGCTGGAAATGGAAGGACTTCCAAAGGAGGATGTGAAAAAGTTTCATGTTAGCGTTTCTTCTTTCTATGAAACAGCTTTCAATTATTTGAATAAATGGGCTGCAAAAAATTTTCAAGACCTAGAATCCTACAGCTGGGTAACGCTGAACAGAATACCAATTTGGGCAGATATTGAGATATCATCATCACTAGTGATTCAAACATTACCTTCAGCCCACTTGACAGAAACGGAAATTTATGACGAATATGTCTATATGAAGCAGTTTGTTACTTCTCAGAAAATTAGTGAATGGAGTGCCAAACAAACATTGCCACCACAACGTTGGATTGAAATGGTTTTCCACTTCAAAAACACTAATGTGACATTTTCAAATATTTTGAAGTTGGCAGAGTTTTTTTTTCTGTCTACCTGGAACAAATGCTGCAACAGAAAGAGTGTTTTCTTTGATGAACAGCTTATGGGCAAGTGATAAAACACAGCTAGGTGTTGAAACTTTGAAAGCTATGTTGACAACCAAAGTGAACTGTGAGGAAACATGTGTCGAGTTTTTTAAGATGCTGCTTGCAAAGGACCTATTAATAAAAATCCACTCATCTGAAAAGTACAGTAACTCAGCTTCACCTTAAGTAAGGATTATTGATGGTTTTCTCTCTTATTAGTTTAATATGAACTCCGCCTATGCCGGTCCCAAGCCCGGATGAAAAAGGAGGAGGGCGGCCTGCATGGAGGCCGTAAGGAGGCAGCCCCTCCACCATGCAAAGGCACAACAGGCCAATCACCTGTTTGCTTTAAATCACGATTACGAGCAATACAAGAGAGAAAACTGGTCTGATTCTAAAGGCGACGAACTGGAACGGACTACGGACTACGACTTATGAAACTTGGAACACAAGAAGTATAAATGGGAAGGAAGAGGAGCTGGTGGAAGAGACGAGGAAAGCAAAACTAGAAATCCTGGCTATAACGGAAACAAAGAAAAAAGGACAAGGAGTCATGGATCTCGATGGCAACACGCTGCTCTACAGTGGTGTACCTATATCTGAAAGAGATAAAGGGGGCGTGGGTTGCATTGTGGCCCAAAATCAAAAAGATAGTATCAAGGGATGGAACTTTGTCTCGGAGCGCAGTATGGTTGTAAAACTAAAAGAAGGAGAAACCATAGTCAACCTGGTCATAGTGTATGGGCCAAATGAAAATGAGAGAGCAGAGGTCAAGGAAGAATTCTTCGAGCTGCTTCAAAGGACAGTGGATGACTGCCTAGATGAAGTTATCATGCTCGGAGATTTTAATGCCAGAGTTGGAAATGACCATGCTAGATGGGGTGGAGTTATCGGAAGATATGGAGAAGATACTCTCAATGACTATGGAAAGCGACTCCTTAGATTCTGCAGTGAGCAGAATCTGATCATTACAAACACAAAGTTCCCCCATAAGCGCATACATGCATACACTAGATGTGAACCAACAACGAATGAGAAGTCAGTGATCGACTATGCCATTGTTCGGAGAAGCTCATTCAAATATGTCCGAGATGCAAGAGTCTGGAGGGGGCCAGAGATTGGAAGTGATCACTACCTGCTAACAATCAAACGAACAACTGAAAGAGTTGCTCAGCCTAGGAACTGCCCAACATCACGCAAGAAACCAAGTAAACGAGCAGGAGAAATGAGCATTAGGACCTACAAGCTGAGAGAGCCTGAAATTAAGACCAGATATCAGGGGCTTATTGCTGCAGCGGTGAGCAACACAGAAGAACGACCTGATGACTTGGAAACCCTCTGGATTAAATTCAAGGATATCATAAAGACAGCTGCTGCAGAAGCATGCGGTGAAGTCCGACTTGGGAACCAGAGAAAGAGGACACCTTGGTGGACAGAGGAAGTCAAAGAGAAAATAAGAGAGAAGAAAATGGCATGGAAACAATACTTAGGAGCTAAAAACACAACAGGACAAATGGAAAAATATAGAGAATATGTGACACTCAGAACAGAAGCAAAGAACAAAGTGCTGCTAGCAGCAAAACAGCAGTCCTGGGAAGAATTTAAGACATGCTAGAAAAAGATGCACAAGAAAACCAGAAATTGTTCTATAAGACCCTAAAGAACATGAGGAAGGAAAAAAAAACAATGCCCTCTCAAATTTATAAAGGACAAGCAAGGCAAATTGCTTACTGTCCCGAAGGAAGTAATGGAAAGATGGAAAGAATATTTCTCAGAACTCCTTGATGGTGAGCAAGGTCAAGCATCAGAAACGATAACCACTAGCACAGAAGATGAAACAAATGGTGATGAAGACGAAATAAAGATGGAAGAACTTAAGGCAGCACTGGAGAAAATCAAGATGGGCAAAGCAGCAGGGCATGATGGTATAACACCAGAAATGGTTAAGTACATGGGAGCATCAGGCGACCTATTACTCTTAAGGGTTCTACAGGCAGCATGGTGCAACAAGACCATACCAAAGGATTGGGAGATTGCCATCATAACACCAATTTTCAAAAAGGGTGACAATCGACAGTGTGGAAACCATAGAGGCATATCCCTTCTCAGTGTCCCTGGTAAAATCTACTCTAGAATCCTAGAGCAGAGACTCCGACGCCTAGCTGAGCCACAGTTGGATGAGGTCCAGTGCGGATTCCGAGCAAACCGAAGTACTCAAGGCCTAATCTTCACACTCAGACAGCTGAGTGAAAAGGCCCTTGAGTATAAAAGTGAGATCCATCTTTGTTTCATAGATCTGGAAAAGGCGTTTGACAGGGTCCCCTGGAGCAAACTTTGGGACTGTTTGGCAAGGAAGAATATCCCAGCACCTCTGATTCATGCTATACAGAGCTTCTACAAGTCTTGCAGAAATTATGTGAGGACAGCAAACCATAAGTCAGAAGAGTTCAGGACCACCACTGGTGTAAGACAAGGTGATATCCTATCACCTTACCTCTTCATACTCCTTATGGACGATGTCATCAAGGCATGTAAGGAGAGAACAAGAAAGTATTCAGTGGGGTACTGGAAGATGAGACAGGTCTATATTTCGAAGCTGGCATTTGCTGATGATGTTGCCCTGATTGCTAAATCAGAGGCACATCTCCAATCCAACCTGCAAGTCTGGAAGAAAGAGCTGGAGAAGAGAGGGATGGTCATAAGCAGCTCTAAAACAAAATCCATGGTGATATCACGAGAAGAAAGAAGACATCAGATTAAGCTGGGAGAACAGGTCCTGGAGCAGGTCGACCACTTTAAATACCTCGGAGCTATTATAGACCGAAAGGGAGGCATCAAAGAAGAGTTGGCCACTCGAAAAGCAGCAGCTGGGAGACTTTTTCAGGCCATAAATAGAGGATTCCTCAGCAAGAGAGAGGTTGGTAAGAAAACGAAGATGGCTGTATACCGCTCCACCTATGTCCCAGTCTTGACATGTGGATGCGAGTCATGGGCAATGACTACAACCCATAAAAGCCAGATCCAAACCTCAGAAATGAGGTATCTGAGGAAGGTGGTTGAAGTAACAAGAAGAGACATGGTACGCAACCAGACGATACGTCAAGGCCTTAAATCCTATCCCCTGCAGACCCAAGTAGAACAGTCCCAATTAAGATGGTTTGGCCATGTCTGCAGAATGGGAGAAGATCGGATACCACGACAAGCATGGGAAACAAAGAGCCAAGGATCCAGACCTCGAGGATGACCCAGAGTCCGCTGGGAGGACAACATTAGACAATCTTTGAAGGACCGAGGACTAGAATGGAACCAGGCCAAGAGGAAGACAGCCGATAGGATAGTCTGGCGCTCTCTCTTCCAAACCTCTACACCTCACGGTAGAAGGGGAACGACTAAGTAAGTAAGTATTAGTTTAATATGTATGTTATTCAATGTTATTCAAATGTATATATAAAATGTATATTATTTTAAACTGACATCAACTTGATTTTTCCGGGACATGTCCCGACTTTTGACCTTTTCTTTACCCTTCTGTCCCGATTATTTGCATTGAAATAGGTCAAATCTACTATTTTGTCCCGGATTAGGGTTTTGAAAATATGGTCACCTTATTGAAAGGTCTTCAAGACTCCCAAACAGCTTCGTGTGGATGTGCATCTCTGTGGGCCAATGTTCAGTCCGCAATTGACTAAGCATGTGGCAGTCTTGCAGGATATGTTCGGCTGTCTGTTCTGCCTGTCCACACGTGCACAGGGGTGATGGAACCAATCTCAGTCTGTATAAGTGACTGTTCAGTCTTTTATGTCCTGTTCTAATACGGAACAGGATAGTAGTATCTTCTTCTTTGATCCATAACCGCCAACCGTTAAAGCAGTCAGCGGCCATCACGCCTGGTGCCGTCTTGTAGGGCAGCAACAAATTGATTCCACTTTGCTCGGTCGGCGGCCATCCTTCGTACAGTGCCCCAACTAAGGTTCATTCTTTGCATCTCAGCTTCCACAGTTCTCCGCCAAGTTGTTTTTGGTCGGCCTCTCTTTCGCTTTCCCTCGGGGGTCCTTAACATAGCTGTTCTTGTGATGGTATCAGGGTCCCTTCTGAGGACATGGCCAACCCAACTCCAGCATCTGCCAGCTATGATGGTGTGCATCTCCTCCTGGTTACTCCGAACAAGTAGTTCTTGGTTGCTGATGGTGTTTGGCCAAAAGATTCGGAGAATTTTCCTTAGGCAGATTGTGTGGAAGGAGGACAGTTTCGACATTTCCTTCTCTGTTACTCTCCAACATTCCGCACCATAGAGAAGCACAGAAAGTACACAGCTCTCATACAGTCTTAATTTGGTGTTTCTGCTGTATTGGGAAGACTTCCAAATGTTGTTGAGAACAGCAAAGGCTGATCTCGCTTTATTCATTCTGTTGTTAATGTCCTTGCTTGTTCCGCCATCAGGTGTTACTATGCTTCCTAGGTAAGTAAATGTGTCTGTCTGTTCTAACTTCTGGTTCCTTACTGTTACTGGCTCAGGATTGCCCACATTTAGTGTCATGACCTCTGTCTTCTTCAAATTGATGTTCAGGCCAACCTGCTGGCAATACTTATTCAGTCTATCGGTTTTGTCTTGAATGTGTTGGTGTGAATGCGCGAGTAGTGCAATGTCATCTGCATATTCCAAATCTTCCAATGTAGAAAACGTTGTCCATCTAATTCCTCTTGGACTGCCCTCTGTTGTCTGGCGCATCATCCAATCTATGACTGTCAAAAATAATGTTGTTGATAAGGGGCATGCCTGTCGTACTCCTGTTTTCACTTCGAAAGTTACATTTCTCGATCCAACACTGCACGTAAAGTTAGAATAGAGGCTTTTTATAATGGAAACAATGCGGCTGGGAATTCCATAAGCCCTCAGAATTTTCCATAGGCTGTCCCTGTGTATGCTGTCGAAAGCCTTTTCAAAATCAACAAAGTTAATGTACAGCTGTCTCTGCCATTCTGAGCACTGCTCTATAATGTTCCTGAGCGTAAATATATGATCTGCACATCTTCTGCTCTTTCTGAAGCCCGCTTGTTCTTTCCTCGGTTTATGGTCAACTGCTTTTGAAATTCTCTGGATGATTATCCTGCCTAGTATTTTGCTGGGAACTGAGAGGAGGGTAATTCCTCTCCAGTTGTTGCAGTCTGCAAGGTCGCCCTTCTTGGGCAATTTGACAATTATTCCTTTACTCCACTCTGTTGGTATTGTCTCAGTTTCCCAGACTTGTGCAAATAGTGGTTCTAATAGTTCTGCTGCTAGTTCAGGGTCTGTCTGGAATAGCTCAGCATTCAGATTGTCGTGACCAGGCGCTTTTCCATTTTTTAGCCCTTTGATAGCTGTGATAATTTCTTCTTTTCGTGGAATGTCTGTATTTACGTCTAAGTCACTTTCAGCCTCAGGAACATTCAGCTGAGTCTCTGGTGGTTCCTTATTTAGTGTTTCTCTGAAGTGCTCTGCCCATCTTGTTTCCTGCCCCTGTGCTGTGGTGATGAGATTTCCTTGCTTGTCTCTTACTAACGTTATGTTGTTTGCACCTCGTTTTCCACTGATAGCTTTAGTTATTTTATAAACTGTGCTTTGTTCATTTCTCAGTGCTGCCTCTTCTGCCTGTCTTGCAAGGTCATCCAGAAATGTCCTTTTGTCAGCACGGGTTTGACGTTTTACTTCCTTGTCCAGCTGACTGTACGGTTCACTATATATTGCCTTTAACCTGGGAGACTTAGCTTCTGTTTTCTTCCTTTTCATTTCCTTTCTCTTCGCTATGGTGTTTAGCGTTTCTGGTGTTATCCAGTCTTAGCTCTTTCTTTCCTGGAATCCCAAGCATGACTTGCTGCTTTCTTTGTATATTGTTGAGATGGTGTTGAATTTCTGGTCCACATCGTCGGTCTCTGTTCTTTCCTGGCTTTTGGTAATCAGATATCGTCTCTTTACGTCGACCATGAACGCTTTTCTGGTGAGGGGGGTCCTTAAGTTTCGTGATGTTATATCTTTTCTGTTTGACTGCAACTGGTCCAGCAGCTCTGAGTTTCACCTTCAGTCTTGCTACTACTAGGTGATGATCACTTCCCACATCTGCGCCTCTTCTTACTTTCACGTCTTGTAGTGCATGTCTCCATCTGCCATTGATCATTATGTGATCTATCCGGTTTTTGTATCGTCCGTTTGGTGATTCCCATGTTAACTTGTGCACTTCTTTGTGTTGAAAAAGTGTTCCTCCAATGACCAGGTTGTTAATACTGCAGAAGCTTATTAATTTGTCCCCATTCTCATTTACGGTTCCACTGCCGCATTTCCCCATTACTCTTTCGTTATAATTATTATGTGTTCCAACTTTCGCATTTAGGTCTCCCATTACTATAATAAGATCGTACCTGGGTACAGTTTCCATTTCCTTTTGTACCTGTTGATAGAACTCATCCTTGATCTCTTCATCGCTGTCATTTGTTGGTGCATAGCATTGTATAATTGTGGTGTTGGTGAATCTCCCTCTCAGTCTTGCTCTTATTAGTCTGTTGTTAATGGGTTTCCATTCCAGTAGAGACCTTTCCATTCATTTCTTAAGGATAATGGCTACACCTTCGTTGTGCTGACCGTCCTCTCTACCAGAATAAAGTACTGTTTCCCCTGTGGCTGTTTTTATTCTCCCCATCCCTGTCCATCTGCTCTCGCTTATTCCCAGGATATGTAGTTTGTAATTCCTCATCTCTCTGCTGTGATCTGTCTCAGCTTTCCTGCCTCATTCATAGTTCTGACATTCCAAAAACCAATTCTGGTTTCGTGTTTTGCGGTCTGGGCATTCGTTTTCATGCCAGTGGCTTCCTTTCGGCTTTCACCACTGTCAGTCATACGAGCCTGAGACTCCGGATGTCCGTCCCGCATCAAAGTATTTTCATTTATTGCTGTTTCCGTAACGTGTGCGATTTTTTACACAGACAGGGGTGTCGGCCCTGTGCTAATACCCCCAACCTGGAGGACCAGGGTACCAGCTTTTGTCTGACCCCTACCCACGCAGACCAGTCCAGCATGGTTGAACCTACCAGGAGTAAAACTCCCACTGGCATTGCTCTGGGGATTGTCAGGGTACACAAGCTGCCATACCGCTACAAGGTATAGGTACCATTGATGGCAGGATAGTAGTATAGTAGGCGCAAAACGATTATCATTCAGGAGGTGGCACATAACTTTTATATAGTAAAATACTCCTATCGATTTCAGGAGGAGGCGCGCCAGGAGGTGGCACATGACTTTTTATATAGCGATATATTTTAGCCGGGGTGACTTCCTCTGACGATCAGCTTGTGTCCTGGTAGTGTGTTGTTATGTGTTGTTTATTTATGTTATACGTACATATTACAACAGTTAGACATATATTTACATCTGTCATTTCGCTATTTAAAACATATATGGCTGTGTGTTTGTCTTTTTGTGTCATTTTTCATTAGGAAGTGTTTTGTGTTAAAATAAATATCTCTGTCATTTCGCTATTTAAAAAAAAATATGTCTGTGTCTGTTTGTTTCATTTTTCGTTAGGAAGTGTTGCTAAAAGTTAATCTTTCTAGACAAATAACTTAATAATTTTGAAAAAATATTTGTTTGCTTGTTAGGGTGTTAAATTCTTACATGTCATTTTAAAAAAGGTGCATATGGTTGTTTTCGATAAGTTAAGACTAAACCGACTTATTGTATATGTGCTAGGCAGTGTTAAACGTCTTGGAGAATGAACGACATGTTCGTTTTTTAGTTCTTTAACATATTGTTAAGAAAATGTTATTAAAAGTCACACCTTGGTTTGAGAAAAAGCTGTCTACAACAGTATGAGGCATCGTGGATTTCAACTTGTAATATTTTTCTGACGAAAACAGACAAATCGCACGCACCAAAAATTTTTATTACCCAGAAAAAAAAAATTGCCCGTGATACTTTCAGCTTGCACCGGGTGGGTAGACTGCTAACTTGCTTTGATTCCAAGTCGGTACAGCGCGCGCGCGAGGAGTATTTCTGTATGTTAGCATCGCAAATAATAAAATAAAAAAGTACAGAAACTAGCTGATAACACAAAAGAAACATAATAACTACAAAAGTTAATATATGATAGGAAACTCTTTACAGAGCGATACAACAGGAAGCAATCTGATCATCAGAAGAAGTCCCCCCATCCGACAAGTGTTTCGGCCCGATTACTCCTTTACACTCTAAGGGGGGCGGGCCCACTTGGGTCATGACTTCCAAGCGTCTCAGCTTCCTGTTGTCTTGTATCGAAAATGAACCCATTTCACTTATGGTAGCAACTTTTAAATCCACAACGCCAGCCGTGGAGGAAATTGTGAAAGTAACAAAGACAAGACAAATTATTCCGTTCGTTCCGTCGCCATTCACAACTAAGGACACACACTGAGACACTAGCGCGCAGCCGACGAGCCTTGGCCCCTGCGCGCCGCAAGCCACTGAAATTCTGTACCTGACACTCCCTATAGTATACATCGCCTGTTGCCCCAGAGTCGCAGCCCTTTCACTAGTACACCCAAAAAAACTCAGCGTTGTGGACTTAGAAAAATTTTGGTGTTTTCTGTACCGAAGCGTTTATTGTCACGATTTCCATTGCCCATTGCGGTTGTTCCACAGCCAGCCTGATGCCTTTTCGGCAGTTTCACTAAGCTTCTTCAGTGCCCTTGTTCTAGACTGTCCCTTCAGCCCCAACAGGTTCAATAAATCATACACTGATGCAGCCACAAGCCCTCTTGCGTCCACTTCAACCGCCATGACCCTTGCACTGAATCCATCGTGTCTCAGATCCGCAGCCAGATCGCTATACTTGGCCGCTTGTATTCTGTTGTTTTGCATTCGTAGGACATGACCGATATATGACCATCGTCTTTTCCTTATATAGTCGGAGACATATTTCTGCCTAGAGTCTTCTCTTATTCGATGTTCAAGCCCACCTGCTGGCTAAACTTATTAAATCTATCCATATATAGACATATATAGACATTGGTAACACAGATTTTAGTAAATATATTTTATTTTTCAAATAACATTATCATATAGTGACATTTTTTTATATTAGCAATCAACACATAGGAGTATACATGTACAGTATTTTTTAACATTATATGAGTATATATTAACAAGAGGTGTGTACAATTTTTATATATTTATATTGGAAGACAGTGTGTTTTCAAATAACATGATCACAGATTTGGTGTATTCTTTATATATATATTTACATAACACTGGGTCGCTCTATATTATAATGGACTTGGAACTTTTGAATATTTTGATTCTTTCGGACTACCACCTAGACACCCGGACCTGGTTAATTTTATAGCCAGAAACTCTAACCGACCTTTTAACTACAATGCTAGACATTTACAAGATGTAGTTACCAACGTTTGTGGGCTCTACGCCATTTATTTCATCTTGATCAAAGCTCGCGGTGGTACTATGCAACGGGTCCTACTGCCCTTTTCGGCTAGACAACACGCCAACGATCGATTAGTTTTTCGACTAGTCAGACCCTGGCTAGCGGGTGATAAGTCTGGACACGTTTTTCGTTCATAGACAAAGAAAGAGATCAATAGACACTCACCTTACTTAAAATGACTACACGAGAAAGAAGACTCACCAAGTAATCCGAACCGACTGTGCTCGGACTCTGAGAGCGTATGACCGGCACGACCTTAGTTAGACGACACCCATAGACCATTCTTTGTCAATAAATATATATAAAATATATCTAGTGTTTTTCTTTTATATTTCTATATAGTCTAACTATTGTAATATATGTCTAAATGTTGTAATATATGTCTACCTGTAACATAACTGTTGTGATATATGTAAATATATGTCTAACTGTTGTAAGATGTACGTATAACATAAATAAACAACACATAACAACACACTACCAGGACACAAGCTGATCGTCAGAGGAAGTCACCCCGGCTAAAATATATCGCTATATAAAAAGTCATGTGCCACCTCCTGGCGCGCCTCCTCCTGAAATCGATAGGAGTATTTTACTATATAAAAGTTATGTGCCACCTCCTGAATGATAATCGTTTTGCGCCTACTATACTACTATCCTGCCATCAATGGTACCTATACCTTGTAGCGGTATGGCAGCTTGTGTACCCTGACAATCCCCAGAGCAATGCCAGTGGGAGTTTTACTCCTGGTAGGTTCAACCATGCTGGACTGGTCTGCGTGGGTAGGGGTCAGACAAAAGCTGGTACCCTGGTCCTCCAGGTTGGGGGTATTAGCACAGGGCCGACACCCCTGTCTGTGTAAAAAATCGCACACGTTACGGAAACAGCAATAAATGAAAATACTTTGATGCGGGACGGACATCCGGAGTCTCAGGCTCGTATGACTGACAGTGGTGAAAGCCGAAAGGAAGCCACTGGCATGAAAACGAATGCCCAGACCGCAAAACACGAAACCAGAATTGGTTTTTGGAATGTCAGAACTATGAATGAGGCAGGAAAGCTGAGACAGATCACAGCAGAGATGAGGAATTACAAACTACATATCCTGGGAATAAGCGAGAGCAGATGGACAGGGATGGGGAGAATAAAAACAGCCACAGGGGAAACAGTACTTTATTCTGGTAGAGAGGACGGTCAGCACAACGAAGGTGTAGCCATTATCCTTAAGAAATGAATGGAAAGGTCTCTACTGGAATGGAAACCCATTAACAACAGACTAATAAGAGCAAGACTGAGAGGGAGATTCACCAACACCACAATTATACAATGCTATGCACCAACAAATGACAGCGATGAAGAGATCAAGGATGAGTTCTATCAACAGGTACAAAAGGAAATGGAAACTGTACCCAGGTACGATCTTATTATAGTAATGGGAGACCTAAATGCGAAAGTTGGAACACATAATAATTATAACGAAAGAGTAATGGGGAAATGCGGCAGTGGAACCGTAAATGAGAATGGGGACAAATTAATAAGCTTCTGCAGTATTAACAACCTGGTCATTGGAGGAACACTTTTTCAACACAAAGAAGTGCACAAGTTAACATGGGAATCACCAAACGGACGATACAAAAACCGGATAGATCACATAATGATCAATGGCAGATGGAGACATGCACTACAAGACGTGAAAGTAAGAAGAGGCGCAGATGTGGGAAGTGATCATCACCTAGTAGTAGCAAGACTGAAGGTGAAACTCAGAGCTGCTGGACCAGTTGCAGTCAAACAGAAAAGATATAACATCACGAAACTTAAGGACCCCCTCACCAGAAAAGCGTTCATGGTCGACGTAAAGAGACGATATCTGATTACCAAAAGCCAGGAAAGAACAGAGACCGACGATGTGGACCAGAAATTCAACACCATCTCAACAATATACAAAGAAAGCAGCAAGTCATGCTTGGGATTCCAGGAAAGAAAGAGCTAAGACTGGATAACACCAGAAACGCTAAACACCATAGCGAAGAGAAAGGAAATGAAAAGGAAGAAAACAGAAGCTAAGTCTCCCAGGTTAAAGGCAATATATAGTGAACCGTACAGTCAGCTGGACAAGGAAGTAAAACGTCAAACCCGTGCTGACAAAAGGACATTTCTGGATGACCTTGCAAGACAGGCAGAAGAGGCAGCACTGAGAAATGAACAAAGCACAGTTTATAAAATAACTAAAGCTATCAGTGGAAAACGAGGTGCAAACAACATAACGTTAGTAAGAGACAAGCAAGGAAATCTCATCACCACAGCACAGGGGCAGGAAACAAGATGGGCAGAGCACTTCAGAGAAACACTAAATAAGGAACCACCAGAGACTCAGCTGAATGTTCCTGAGGCTGAAAGTGACTTAGACGTAAATACAGACATTCCACGAAAAGAAGAAATTATCACAGCTATCAAAGGGCTAAAAAATGGAAAAGCGCCTGGTCACGACAATCTGAATGCTGAGCTATTCCAGACAGACCCTGAACTAGCAGCAGAACTATTAGAACCACTATTTGCACAAGTCTGGGAAACTGAGACAACACCAACAGAGTGGAGTAAAGGAATAATTGTCAAATTGCCCAAGAAGGGCGACCTTGCAGACTGCAACAACTGGAGAGGAATTACCCTCCTCTCAGTTCCCAGCAAAATACTAGGCAGGATAATCATCCAGAGAATTTCAAAAGCAGTTGACCATAAACCGAGGAAAGAACAAGCGGGCTTCAGAAAGAGCAGAAGATGTGCAGATCATATATTTACCCTCAGGAACATTATAGAGCAGTGCTCAGAATGGCAGAGACAGCTGTACATTAACTTTGTTGATTTTGAAAAGGCTTTCGACAGCATACACAGGGACAGCCTATGGAAAATTCTGAGGGCTTATGGAATTCCCAGCCGCATTGTTTCCATTATAAAAAGCCTCTATTCTAACTTTACGTGCAGTGTTGGATCGAGAAATGTAACTTTCGAAGTGAAAACAGGAGTACGACAGGCATGCCCCTTATCAACAACATTATTTTTGACAGTCATAGATTGGGTGATGCGCCAGACAACAGAGGGCAGTCCAAGAGGAATTAGATGGACAACGTTTTCTACATTGGAAGATTTGGAATATGCAGATGACATTGCACTACTCGCGCATTCACACCAACACATTCAAGACAAAACCGATAGACTGAATAAGTATTGCCAGCAGGTTGGCCTGAACATCAATTTGAAGAAGACAGAGGTCATGACACTAAATGTGGGCAATCCTGAGCCAGTAACAGTAAGGAACCAGAAGTTAGAACAGACAGACACATTTACTTACCTAGGAAGCATAGTAACACCTGATGGCGGAACAAGCAAGGACATTAACAACAGAATGAATAAAGCGAGATCAGCCTTTGCTGTTCTCAACAACATTTGGAAGTCTTCCCAATACAGCAGAAACACCAAATTAAGACTGTATGAGAGCTGTGTACTTTCTGTGCTTCTCTATGGTGCGGAATGTTGGAGAGTAACAGAGAAGGAAATGTCGAAACTGTCCTCCTTCCACACAATCTGCCTAAGGAAAATTCTCCGAATCTTTTGGCCAAACACCATCAGCAACCAAGAACTACTTGTTCGGAGTAACCAGGAGGAGATGCACACCATCATAGCTGGCAGACGCTGGAGTTGGGTTGGCCATGTCCTCAGAAGGGACCCTGATACCATCACAAGAACAGCTATGTTAAGGACCCCCGAGGGAAAGCGAAAGAGAGGCCGACCAAAAACAACTTGGCGGAGAACTGTGGAAGCTGAGATGCAAAGAATGAACCTTAGTTGGGGCACTGTACGAAGGATGGCCGCCGACCGAGCAAAGTGGAATCAATTTGTTGCTGCCCTACAAGACGGCACCAGGCGTGATGGCCGCTGACTGCTTTAACGGTTGGCGGTTATGGATCAAAGAAGAAGATACTACTATCCTGTTCCGTATTAGAACAGGACATAAAAGACTGAACAGTCACTTATACAGACTGAGATTGGTTCCATCACCCCTGTGCACGTGTGGACAGGCAGAACAGACAGCCGAACATATCCTGCAAGACTGCCACATGCTTAGTCAATTGCGGACTGAACATTGGCCCACAGAGATGCACATCCACACGAAGCTGTTTGGGAGTCTTGAAGACCTTTCAATAAGGTGACCATATTTTCAAAACCCTAATCCGGGACAAAATAGTAGATTTGACCTATTTCAATGCAAATAATCGGGACAGAAGGGTAAAGAAAAGGTCAAAAGTCGGGACATGTCCCGGAAAAATCAAGTTGATGTCAGTTTAAAATAATATACATTTTATATATACATTTGAATAACATTGAATAACATACATATTAAACTAATACTTACTTACTTAGTCGTTCCCCTTCTACCGTGAGGTGTAGAGGTTTGGAAGAGAGAGCGCCAGACTATCCTATCGGCTGTCTTCCTCTTGGCCTGGTTCCATTCTAGTCCTCGGTCCTTCAAAGATTGTCTAATGTTGTCCTCCCAGCGGACTCTGGGTCATCCTCGAGGTCTGGATCCTTGGCTCTTTGTTTCCCATGCTTGTCGTGGTATCCGATCTTCTCCCATTCTGCAGACATGGCCAAACCATCTTAATTGGGACTGTTCTACTTGGGTCTGCAGGGGATAGGATTTAAGGCCTTGACGTATCGTCTGGTTGCGTACCATGTCTCTTCTTGTTACTTCAACCACCTTCCTCAGATACCTCATTTCTGAGGTTTGGATCTGGCTTTTGTGGGTTGTAGTCATTGCCCATGACTCGCATCCACATGTCAAGACTGGGACATAGGTGGAGCGGTATACAGCCATCTTCGTTTTCTTACCAACCTCTCTCTTGCTGAGGAATCCTCTATTTATGGCCTGAAAAAGTCTCCCAGCTGCTGCTTTTCGAGTGGCCAACTCTTCTTTGATGCCTCCCTTTCGGTCTATAATAGCTCCGAGGTATTTAAAGTGGTCGACCTGCTCCAGGACCTGTTCTCCCAGCTTAATCTGATGTCTTCTTTCTTCTCGTGATATCACCATGGATTTTGTTTTAGAGCTGCTTATGACCATCCCTCTCTTCTCCAGCTCTTTCTTCCAGACTTGCAGGTTGGATTGGAGATGTGCCTCTGATTTAGCAATCAGGGCAACATCATCAGCAAATGCCAGCTTCGAAATATAGACCTGTCTCATCTTCCAGTACCCCACTGAATACTTTCTTGTTCTCTCCTTACATGCCTTGATGACATCGTCCATAAGGAGTATGAAGAGGTAAGGTGATAGGATATCACCTTGTCTTACACCAGTGGTGGTCCTGAACTCTTCTGACTTATGGTTTGCTGTCCTCACATAATTTCTGCAAGACTTGTAGAAGCTCTGTATAGCATGAATCAGAGGTGCTGGGATATTCTTCCTTGCCAAACAGTCCCAAAGTTTGCTCCAGGGGACCCTGTCAAACGCCTTTTCCAGATCTATGAAACAAAGATGGATCTCACTTTTATACTCAAGGGCCTTTTCACTCAGCTGTCTGAGTGTGAAGATTAGGCCTTGAGTACTTCGGTTTGCTCGGAATCCGCACTGGACCTCATCCAACTGTGGCTCAGCTAGGCGTCGGAGTCTCTGCTCTAGGATTCTAGAGTAGATTTTACCAGGGACACTGAGAAGGGATATGCCTCTATGGTTTCCACACTGTCGATTGTCACCCTTTTTGAAAATTGGTGTTATGATGGCAATCTCCCAATCCTTTGGTATGGTCTTGTTGCACCATGCTGCCTGTAGAACCCTTAAGAGTAATAGGTCGCCTGATGCTCCCATGTACTTAACCATTTCTGGTGTTATACCATCATGCCCTGCTGCTTTGCCCATCTTGATTTTCTCCAGTGCTGCCTTAAGTTCTTCCATCTTTATTTCGTCTTCATCACCATTTGTTTCATCTTCTGTGCTAGTGGTTATCGTTTCTGATGCTTGACCTTGCTCACCATCAAGGAGTTCTGAGAAATATTCTTTCCATCTTTCCATTACTTCCTTCGGGACAGTAAGCAATTTGCCTTGCTTGTCCTTTATAAATTTGAGAGGGCATTGTTTTTCCTTCCTCATGTTCTTTAGGGTCTTATAGAACAATTTCTGGTTTTCTTGTGCATCTTTTTCTAGCATGTCTTAAATTCTTCCCAGGACTTCTGTTTTGCTGCTAGCACTTTGTTCTTTGCTTCTGTTCTGAGTGTCACATATTCTCTATATTTTTCCATTTGTCCTGTTGTGTTTTTAGCTCCTAAGTATTGTTTCCATGCCATTTTCTTCTCTCTTATTTTCTCTTTGACTTCCTCTGTCCACCAAGGTGTCCTCTTTCTCTGGTTCCCAAGTCGGACTTCACCGCATGCTTCTGCAGCAGCTGTCTTTATGATATCCTTGAATTTAATCCAGAGGGTTTCCAAGTCATCAGGTCGTTCTTCTGTGTTGCTCACCGCTGCAGCAATAAGCCCCTGATATCTGGTCTTAATTTCAGGCTCTCTCAGCTTGTAGGTCCTAATGCTCATTTCTCCTGCTCGTTTACTTGGTTTCTTGCGTGATGTTGGGCAGTTCCTAGGCTGAGCAACTCTTTCAGTTGTTCGTTTGATTGTTAGCAGGTAGTGATCACTTCCAATCTCTGGCCCCCTCCAGACTCTTGCATCTCGGACATATTTGAATGAGCTTCTCCGAACAATGGCATAGTCGATCACTGACTTCTCATTCGTTGTTGGTTCACATCTAGTGTATGCATGTATGCGCTTATGGGGGAACTTTGTGTTTGTAATGATCAGATTCTGCTCACTGCAGAATCTAAGGAGTCGCTTTCCATAGTCATTGAGAGTATCTTCTCCATATCTTCCGATAACTCCACCCCATCTAGCATGGTCATTTCCAACTCTGGCATTAAAATCTCCGAGCATGATAACTTCATCTAGGCAGTCATCCACTGTCCTTTGAAGCAGCTCGAAGAATTCTTCCTTGACCTCTGCTCTCTCATTTTCATTTGGCCCATACACTATGACCAGGTTGACTATGGTTTCTCCTTCTTTTAGTTTTACAACCATACTGCGCTCCGAGACAAAGTTCCATCCCTTGATACTATCTTTTTGATTTTGGGCCACAATGCAACCCACGCCCCCTTTATCTCTTTCAGATATAGGTACACCACTGTAGAGCAGCGTGTTGCCATCGAGATCCATGACTCCTTGTCCTTTTTTCTTTGTTTCCGTTATAGCCAGGATTTCTAGTTTTGCTTTCCTCGTCTCTTCCACCAGCTCCTCTTCCTTCCCATTTATACTTCTTGTGTTCCAAGTTTCATAAGTCGTAGTCCGTAGTCCGTTCCAGTTCGTCGCCTTTAGAATCAGACCAGTTTTCTCTCTTGTATTGCTCGTAATCGTGATTTAAAGCAAACAGGTGATTGGCCTGTTGTGCCTTTGCATGGTGGAGGGGCTGCCTCCTTACGGCCTCCATGCAGGCCGCCCTCCTCCTTTTTCATCCGGGCTTGGGACCGGCATAGGCGGAGTTCATATTAAACTAATAAGAGAGAAAACCATCAATAATCCTTACTTAAGGTGAAGCTGAGTTACTGTACTTTTCAGATGAGTGGATTTTTATTAATAGGTCCTTTGCAAGCAGCATCTTAAAAAACTCGACACATGTTTCCTCACAGTTCACTTTGGTTGTCAACATAGCTTTCAAAGTTTCAACACCTAGCTGTGTTTTATCACTTGCCCATAAGCTGTTCATCAAAGAAAACACTCTTTCTGTTGCAGCATTTGTTCCAGGTAGACAGAAAAAAAAACTCTGCCAACTTCAAAATATTTGAAAATGTCACATTAGTGTTTTTGAAGTGGAAAACCATTTCAATCCAACGTTGTGGTGGCAATGTTTGTTTGGCACTCCATTCACTAATTTTCTGAGAAGTAACAAACTGCTTCATATAGACATATTCGTCATAAATTTCCGTTTCTGTCAAGTGGGCTGAAGGTAATGTTTGAATCACTAGTGATGATGATATCTCAATATCTGCCCAAATTGGTATTCTGTTCAGCGTTACCCAGCTGTAGGATTCTAGGTCTTGAAAATTTTTTGCAGCCCATTTATTCAAATAATTGAAAGCTGTTTCATAGAAAGAAGAAACGCTAACATGAAACTTTTTCACATCCTCCTTTGGAAGTCCTTCCATTTCCAGCTTTTCAAGGATTAGCTTAACTCTTGATGGCAAGAAACAGTCTTCCAGTTTGGACTTCAAAATAGTTTTCAACCTGTTGATGCTGTCAATAACTTCACTGTGACCGTCTGTCCCTCTATTTTTTGCACTGCTTCGTGGAATGGAGAGGCCTGACTGTGAACAAAAACAAGCCATGCCGCAGATAGAGGATTTTCAAAGAATGTCTGTATAAAAACTGGGCATCTGTCTTGAGATTGAAAATATGATTTTAGAGGCAGGCAGCAGAGCAAGCCACCTCTAGTCTGAGCATAACATTAGATCATTTGGAAGTCTGTTTCCACAAACTGGCAAAACTCCTTGAGTCTTTCAACTCGTACTTCTTCTTCTTCTTCTTCTTCCTCGTTCGCCTTCAGACTTCCACATTTATGACTCTAATAAAGGCAGTAGTCAACCCAAGGCTCCCAACATCTCCAAACAGTTTTTCCTGGACAGAATTGGGTTGTTGCCATATGCTACTCCGTTCATTACTGTAGGTTGGGCAATATTGCAGCAGGTGTTCGACTGTCATTGGGCTGGTACCGCAGGTGCAGAGATCTGTTGCACCAATTTTGTATTTGTGGTACAGATGGTATCTCAATCTGTTGTGACCAGTGCGTAGCCGCAAAATGATGACCTGTTCTTTTCTGGATAGTTGATGATATGAATCATTTTTCAAATGTCCCGGGTGCTCTCTTTCCCATTTGGACTTGAATGTGTATGATTTGAAGAGTAGATAAATTTTAGCAATAATTAGCTCGACATCAACAGGCAGTACATCTGCAGCTGTTCGAACAGTGTTGTGGAAAATATGACCTGCACACCCAACTCCTATAAGACCATGTCCAAGGTTTTCTTGCAGTTTTTTTAAAACACTGTTCTGGCCTTTCCTTTCAGCACCTCCAAAATTGGAATTTGTGTTGTCTGCGCATAATCCAACTACTTTCCTGTCTAAACCATTTTAGTTATGCAGTCATTAAGAAAACTACTTACAATATCAGATGTTTCACCTGGCAATGACTTTAACTCTAATATTTTAATTTTCACTCCATTACTGTGATCAAAGTATCTGACAAGCAAAGGAAAAATCTTGAATTCTTTGTGGTTGGATGCATTTGTCAGTACAGAAATAAATGTAGACTTTTCTAGGTCACACCTTAACTCATTTAGAATATGGGGTGCCAAGACATTTCGAATAATGGCTTCTGTTTTCGTACGTGCACATGCAAATTTTGGCTCGAAAGTAACCTGAAGTAATTTTGATGTGCAATCCATAGACCTGAAAGTATGATTGTGTAGCACTGTATGGTATGCAAAGGCGCCTTCTATATATCAGCTAATTGCTCTTCTTGGTCACCAATTTTATCAGCTCTGAAGAAAGTGGTTAACGACGAGCTTGATGCAGCGGTAACGACGGCTCTCTTATGTTTCTTACTGCTTATGTGGTTCTTAATATCACCACGTCCACTATGGCTTATCGAAAACCCGGAGGCACATATATTGCATCGTACATTGAAGTTTGATGTACTCTTTTTAATAAACGGATATTCCTTTTGTAAATCTTCATTGAAACTGCATTTACGCTTTGGTACCATTTTCTTACAACGATAACAAAATATGCACAAATAGTTCACCGTTTAAATTAAATAAACGTATACCGTACGCAAAATCTTGGTACTTTACCACTACCTAAAATTTCAAATAACTGCAAATATCACATTGGAACTACAAAACTAATTCGCGGTCCTGACAACCTCTTGTGCTGTTTCGGCGCCAGTTCACTAATAATTAAAAATTCCCTCAAGTCAGCCACGGAATAATAATTTTTTTTTAATCTGTGAGATTTATGCCAAATTAGCAAATTCGTCCAAAACCGGGACGAATTGGCGTCCCGGATTGCATCGAAAAAAAGTCGGGACAAATTATAAAAAATGGTCGAAAACCGGGACTGTTCCGGAAAAACCGGGACGTCTGGTCACCTTACCTTTCAACCACAGCAACATACATCCAGAACTGGACTTCTTGTGTAGACATTACAAAACAACAGCAAACGAGATGAAGAAGATTAAAGTTATGTTCCAAAAAAAAAAACATGACTTATAACGAAACGTGTATCGTACATTGATTTCCCATTGAACTAATGTATTATGTGGGGGATACATTCCAGACCAACTAAAATATTCTAATTCAGATAGGCATATGAATAGGAAACAACTAATATATGGCAAAAGACAAGTCTGGTGACCGCAGCTGAGATTCAAAGATGTGTGCAAGAGAAACATGAGGGCACTGGACATAAATCCAGCAACCTGGGAGGATGAAGCTGCCAACTGCACCAAGTGGCGATGATATCTACGGTGCCACCTTAGCAGGAAAATAAGCAGCTGAGGGCTGTCACTTCAGGGGCGCATTCAAATAGTCAGTCATGACTGAAGGGGCTGTTATTATGAATAGGAAATACTTACTTTCTTGTACTTCTTCTTCTTCTTTGATCCTTAGCCGCCGACCGTCAAAGCAGTCAGTGGCCAAAACGCCTAGTGGCGTCTTGTAGGGCAACAACAAATTGATTCCACTTTGCTCGGTCGGTGGCCATCCTTCGTACAGTGCCCCAACTCTGGTTCATTCCCTGCATCTCAGCCTCCACAGTCCTCCGCCAGGTTGTTTTTGGTCGGCCTCTCTTTCGTTTTCCTTCAGGGGTCCAAAGCATAGCTGTTCTTGTGATGGCATCGGGGTCTCTTCTGAGGACATGACCAACCCAGCTCCAGCGTCTGCCAGCTATGATGGTGTGCATGTCCTCTTGCTTGCTACGAGTAAGCAGATCTTGGTTAGTGATGGTATTCGGCCAAAAGATTCGGTGAATTTTTCTTAGGCATGTTGTGTGAAAGGAGGACAATTTCGACATTTCCTTCTCTGTAACTCTCCAGCATTCCGCACCATAGAGAAGCACAGAAAGCACACAGCTCTGATATAATCTTAATTTTGTGCTTGTGCTGTATTGGAAGGACTTCCAGATGTTGTTTAGGCCAAGGAAGGCTGTTCTTGCCTTATTCATTCTGATGTCGATGTCTTTGCCTGCCCCGCCGTCTGGTGTTACTATGCTTTCTAGGTATGTGAAGGTATCTGTCTGTACCAATTGCTGATTCCTTACTGATATGGGCTCAGGGTTGCTCACATTAAGCGTCATGACCTCAGACTTCTTTAAATTGATGTTCAAGCCCACCTGCTGGCTAAACTTAATAAGTCTATCCGTTTTTTCCTGGATGTGTTGATGTGAATGTGCTAGTAGTGCAATGTCATCTGCATATTCCAGTGTAGAAAATGTTGTCCATCTTATTCCTCTTGGACTGCCCTCTGTTGTCTGGCGCATCACCCAGTCTTCTTCTTCTTCTTCTTCCGTCCTTAGCCACCGACCGTCAAAGCAGTCAGTGGCCATTACGCCTAGTAGCGTCTTAGGACAACAGCAGATAGGTTTTCTTTGCCATTGTTTCCCATCACGCCTAGTGGCGTCTTTAGGGCAACGGCAAATCAACCCATTTGCTGTTGTTTCCGTAATCGAAGTGACTAGCAAACGGGTGATCAGCCCGTTGTTATCACCCAGTCTATGACTGTTAAAAATAGAGTGGTTGACAATGGGCATCCCTGTCGTACTCCTGTCTTCACCTCAAAGGTTAGGTTGCTCTGCCCAACACTACACGTAAAGTTGGCATAGAGGCTTTTTATGATTGACACTATGCAGCTTGGAATTCCATAAGCCCTCAGTATTTTCCATAAACTGTCCCTATGTATGCTGTCAAAAGCCTTTTCAAAATCAACGAAATTAATGTAAAGCAGTCTTTGCCATTCTGAGCACTGCTCTATAATGTTCCTGAGAGTGAATATATGATCTATACATCTTCTATTCTTTCTAAATCCTGCTTGTTCCTTCCTCAGTTTGTGGTCCACTGCCTTTGAAATTCTCTGTATAATTATCCTGCCTAGTATTTTGCTGGGAACTGAGAGAAGAGTGATTCCTCTCCAATTATTGCAGTCTGCAAGATCTCCCTTCTTGGGCAACTTGACAATTATTCCCTTGTTCCACTCCGATGGTGTTGTCCCCGTTTTCCAGACTTGTGCAAACCGTGGTTCTAATAGTTCTGCTGCTAGCTCAGGGTATGTCTTAAATAGCTCTGCATTTAAGTTATCATGGCCCGGAGCTTTGCCGTTCTTTAACCCTTTGATTGCCGCGATGATTTCCTCCTTTCGTGGAATGTCTGTATTCACATCTAGATCGTTTTCAGCCTCAGGAACATTCAGTTGCGTCTCTGGTGGTTCCTTGTTCAGAATTTCTCTGAAGTGCTCTGCCCATCTTGTTTCCTGTCCCTCTGCTGTCGTGATGAGATTACCTTGCTTATCTCTTACTAATGTAATACTGTTTGCACCTCGTTTTCCACCGATGAATTTAGCCATTTTGTATACTGTGCCCTGTTCATTTCTCAGTGCCGCTTCCTCCGCCTGTCTTGCAAGATCGTCTAGGAAATTCCTTTTGTTGGCTCGGGTTTGGCGTTTAACTTCCTTGTCCAGCTGACTGTACTGTTCGCTATATAGTTGCTTTAACCTGGGGGACTTCGCTTCTGTTTTCTTTCCCTTCATTTCCCCTCTCATCGCCATCGTGTTTAATGTTTCTGGTGCTATCCAGTCTCGGATCTTCCTTTCCTGGAATCCCAAGCATGATCTGCTGCCTTCCTTGTATACTGTTGAAATGGCGTTGAAATTCTGGTCCACATCATCAGTCAATGTCCTTTCCTGACTTTTGGCAAATTGATATCGTTTCTTTATGTCGGCCGCAAAAGCTTTTCTGGTAAGGGAGTCCTTCAATCTGCTGATGTCAAACCTTTTCTGTGTAGTTACAGCCAGCGCAGCCCTTCCCAGTTTCACTTTCAGTTTTGCTACTACTAAATGGTGATCACTTCCCACATCTGCACCTCTTCTTACCTTCACATCTTGTAATGCATGTCTCCATCTACCGTTAACCATGATGTGGTCTATCTGGTTTCTGTCCCGACCATTTGGCGATTCCCATGTTAATTTGTGAATTTCTTTATGTGGGAAGAGTGTTCCTCCAATGACCAGGTTGCTAATGCTACAGAAACCTATTAGTTTATCCCCATTTTCATTTGCTCTTCCGCTGCCGCATTTCCCCATTGATCTTTCATTATATGTATTGTGTGTACCAACCCTCGCATTGAGGTCTCCCATTACTATAACAAGATCATATCCAGGTGTGTCCTCCATCTCCCTCTGCAGCCGTTGATAGAATTATTTTCTTGTACACTAAACTGTAATACATTTGACAGTGTAGACAGAGAATCACTTTGGAAATTGATGAGGCATTATGGAGTTCCCATGAAGATCATTAATAAAGAAGACCTATGAAGACATGGCATGCAGAGTTCTTCATGAATGACAACTTACAGAACCATTTAGGATTGGAACGGGAGTGAGACAGGGATGCCTCTTCTCTCCATTTCGTTTCTTACTAGCAATAGATTGGGTTATGATAACATCAACATCATACAACAGAAATGGAATCCAGTGGATTCTGACTAAACAGCTTGATGACCTGGATTTTGCAGATGACTTGCCTCTTCTGTCTGTAGCGAATTCTGTGAGATAATCGCTAAATTCAGTAAGATTTTGGTCCTATGATAATAAATAATACCCGACCGTAAGTGTCTGCTTAAAGTCGTCTCTACGCCAGTATAGCGCTGCCTTTTGTGCAGAGGAAATGCTTATAAAAACGATCCCGCTGTAAAATCTAACACGCTTTCTTAGTTTCGGTTTTGAGACATTACAATTAACGATCTGCCAGAACTGTGACGCCAACCTACCGTCTGAATTAACGTACGATTTTAACTTTAACGCTCAAATTAGTAGTAACTCGGACATTTTCTAGTAGCAAGAACGAAACGATAGTAATAATTAACGCCAACACTACCAACGCTTGGCAAAAACCCCTCTTCTATAACCTCTCTGTTAGACAAGCCAGAACACATAAACACACAGACAGTGTTCCATTTTCGCCGACTAGTGTATTTCTGACGTAACACAAACTAGTTGGTTTATTTGAATGGAAAAAAATGAGAGAGGGAGGGGAAAAGATGGCCGACTTTTTGAAAAGTTGAAATTGACGATTAACAGTGACAAAACTGAAAATCTAAACGACAAATATTAGGGCCATAAAAATCATATATAAAGATAGCTTAGGATCCCCTAAGCAATAATATATTTAAATATATATGGTCGTCTAATTATTAGCCAAGATATTGAGATAATACTATATGTCTACGAACGCTAAGACGGACGGACTGTTGTTTTTGCTCATTTATCCATTACGTTAGTTGGGGACGCTAGTTTAAAAAGAGGCATTAGATTGATTCAAATCCGATTGGTTGATAGAAGAGTATAGGAAGGAGGGTATTGGTTAGGCAAAAAAGCTTAATCTATTTGAAGACTCACTCCTAGCAGTTTGGAGTTTGGCTTTTGTTTTTTTTAAATTTTGAATTAAAAAAGCTAGACCCTCGCTGATTGGGCCGGTCTGATAATATTGGCAAAAGCAAGCAAAGGCTTGTCGCCAGTTGATACAGAAGTTTTTGAAAGCAAGCTGCGTTGAGAACAGCAGTGCCTAGAGTGAAATAATAATTCTTGGCAGTCTGGACCGGGGCAAAGCTAAACTTACCTTAATGCTAATGCCAGTCAACGTATGTTTGTGATATTTCTTTGAATTGTGGTAAGAATGACTTTATTAACCTTATTATTACAACCAAATTTGGTGTATGAGATACTGCTTGGTTGGGAAGGCGTTACGACTAAGTACAGGGTCCCCAGCAGACTTATGCAGGGCCTGTGGTGTTGCACACAAGCAGTAAAAATTGACATGAGTTGTATAACTTAAAATGATTTCCACAGTTACCAGTGGGAAGGCTAACCCACAATATTCTATGGGAGAGAGGCGTTGTAGCCATTAGGGAAAAGAACAGGAGCACTGGTATGAGTTGTTATCTCAGAAGAAAATGGTTGACATGGGGTGGTCAGAGAGATCTGACCCTTTTCTTTTATTGAATTATGCCATGTATTGATTGTGGAAAAATATTGTAGATATGTTGTACAGAATCATAACCTTGTTTCAGGTTTTTTTGTTCTGGTGCTACTGTGGTACCAGGACCCTGGTGATTTTACTGGAGAGAGAGAAGTGAAACTTTATTGGACCAAGCGGTCTACTATACTA
Source organism: Oreohelix idahoensis (assembly GCA_024509875.1). Classification (NCBI taxonomy): domain Eukaryota; kingdom Metazoa; phylum Mollusca; class Gastropoda; order Stylommatophora; family Oreohelicidae; genus Oreohelix; species Oreohelix idahoensis. The sequence continues at coordinate 34,450 of JAMPIV010017019.1, forward strand.
TTCTACACCAGGGACTGTGTCAGTCTGGTCATTCAAGTTAACGAAAGGAAGTTGTCAGCATACTATCTACTATCCACCTACAGTTAAGTGCCTATGTGTCGGCACTTCATCGGTCATCCACTGACTTTATTACAAAGACATAAAATCTTTGATTATTAAATAACTTTTCCACAAGATATTAAAATAAAGAAGGGGAATGATGCCAACACCCCACCCACCATTAGTTACCAGTGTCACCCATTGTAGAGAAAAACCTAAACATAATTTGATTATAATAGTCCTTTGTATGGACAGAAGATCCATTGTGTTATAAATATTTTTGTAAATAAAACCATAAATTTCATTTTGTTGTTGGTTGTCGTAAAACGACTCTCCCCGACTTTTTCTTATGTCTATTATTTTATCCCTCTACAAATTTCTCCTATCATTTGACAAGAAACCAAACATCTCTCGCTAGATTGTAACAAATTCCCTTCACATATCTTTTTCATTCTTATAATGAAAACGTCTCTCTCTAGTTTTAGATTTCACAGTATTCGCTAGCCTCAGGATTCACACGGCCAAAAGGTAATAAATTATTCCCTTGGCCAGCCTAAGTCTTTCCACTTGAAAAGGTGAAAATCAGTCCTATGAGTAGTCCGAAGTCACGAACGGGACGTAAATCAAGAAAGGGGCAGAAACCCTGCCTGGCACTGCAAACACGTACGCAGTGGATACTAGGGCGAGTTAATGAAGTTAACTCGATATCCCTGTGACCAAAATAGTTTTTGCAACAATGCCACCCAAGAGATCGACCCAAAAATACCGCTGGAATTTTGGGAGGGAATTTTAAGCCATTAGAACGCTAACCATCATTCGAAGGAGAGGGAATCTATGGGCCCTAGAGTGGGCATAACTGTTGCGAAATATTCGTAGTGAATTCAGTTGAGCGAATCCAGCCAGGTTGCGGTTACACAGTACTACCCCAGGTTGCGGTTACACAGTACTAAACCAGGTTGCGGTTACCAGATACCTAAACCAGGTCCAGGGTACAAACCAGGGTACGAGTCCACGGTACCAACGATTACCCCTACCCACCATATCCTATCAACCAGTAACCCATTCCATACCACACATCCCATAAACAGAAGAGGTATTCAGCAGAGGTGACTTACCCCATCCTTATCTGTGATGTGCACTGAGTCCAGGGAAGCAAACTCTGACACCCTCTGAAACCATTAACTGTTATGAGACCAAAGTGCTGGGACATACAAAACCAAGAGAGTCCAAACACAAATCATCTCCGCAGCTACTACAGTCCTTGAGGAGTATGAGTATTAACACCTACCAGCAAAACTACCATAGAAGAGATCTACTGTCCATAGGATGACAAACTAGTTTTTTTTTACAGTAGAGCTAAACTCTTTTTTCCATATATATATATGTATAATAAGAAGTGTAAGATTCCATACCCTTTTATTCAATTTAACTTAACAGCGTCTGTTGTTATTTTTCTTGTTAACTTTATTTGGGTTGTATTTTGTGTTAAATATAAATTTACACCCTGGGGGCTCAGCCATAATATAATTAATTTCTATTGGGTCGGGATATTTTAATTGTGGCTGGACACCAAATCTCTTTCTCAACCTTGTGTTCTTTGCACAGTCCTTTTGTATGATTCCTGAGGAAGAATTTATTGTCCAGAAAATATCCTGTTTAGTTGCCAGAATTCTCTTTGTATTAAGGATTTCTAGTACACTATTTCCCGAGGAGAGGCAGTTTCTTCACACTCGGAAGCTATCAATAAGACATTATTATCTTTATTCTTCTATTCCATCCAAGCTGTCCTTTTTTCCTCAAAACACCTCGCGACAAGTGGGACGCTCGTGTCCGGGATAAACTCTTATTTCATATTTAGACACTTGTCTGAGATATGAAAACACTTTATCTTTCCTAGACCACTACTGCTGTAGGTACTTGTCACTTATTGGTGTCCAAGTCTAGGATTAGATTAAAGAGGGGACATATAAATTACCCTAGACTTAAATACACATAAATTTTTGCAAGAAATAAAAAGCAGATTTTAAGTTGTGTTATGAGAACTCTTCTTAGTGGTACTGCTGGTAATTAGTTACCTATTGTTACTTACATTTTAATTTGATGGTTATCTAATGCTGGTTTGATTTAATATATGGTTATGTAATACTTTAGTATAGTTAAGACTATATAAAGTATTTTTGCCTTAATTATTGTTTGTGAGTTAGAGATCTCATACTCGCTCAACGAACCACTACGGATATAATGGAAGAATCTGAAGAGTTGAATGAGTGGAGAACATTCTGGACAGAGTTAGCCATTGAGTGTGAACTCTCCGGAAAAGAGCTGGATAATTTTGTTTCACAAAGGATGGAAAAATACAGGTTGAGAGAAGCGGAAAGGAAGGAATGGGGAGCAAAGTGCAAGGAAGAGAATGTGGAACATGAGAGTCAAAGACAAGAAAGATCCATCCAGTGTAAGGAAGAAATGGAAACTCAGTTTCAACCTACAAACATGGAATCCAGGGATAAACTGGAATCTAGGAATACTCATCATGCCACTCCTTGGCCAGATGCATCACCATCTTCAGTGGTAAATATAACTGCACCACATGAAGCCAAGTCTATGTCTCAGAATTCAGGCTCAGACAGAGCAGAGGTACAGGTATCTAAACGGAGACATCTAGACCATCCTGAAACCCAGATTAAGCACAAGGGTGCTGATAATCTGAAGAGACCTTCCTCATCCTCAGCAAAAACTCACAACAGGCATATCGAAAACAACCGCACCAACAACCTGGTAAATAGAATCGCTCAACCAAATAGGATCACTCACCGGAAAAGGATTACGCAACCCTATGGGAAGGGAAGGGATGTTCTTGAACATCACCTGTCAGCCACCCTACATCAGTTAGACTGTAGGCGCCGAGACCCAAACCCACAGACTTCATACAAAGCTAAGTTCCCTACCATGGATGGGAACTTGACGAAGTCCCGGAGTGGATACAGGGATTCTCAAAATGTGGAGACTGCCACAGTAAATGGAGAAGAAATCACCTGTTTGTATTATCAAGGTCTTGGGTGTGATGCCCTTGTCTCAGCCTCTGTCATCGACCTTGATCAAGTCACCGAAGAGGATGTTGAGGTAACAGCACCCATGATAAACAACAGAAGGATGATTTTGCCTTTAGCTTATGTAGAAGTTAGGTCGAACTTTGTAAACGGCAAAGTAAAGGCCGCAATATTAGATGAACGAATTTACCCCATACCTCAAAGAGGGAAATATATCATCTTAGAAGACTCAGCACGATCCAGAGACGGCGTGACTGAACAGGCTATGGAGACTCCAATGCCTAACTCTTCTTCCAATATTTTCACTGAAAAGTTGGAAGAGCGCAAAGGGGATGACCACCCCAGTGCACTTAATTCTGAACCAGTTTTGATAGTCTCACCCACTCTCTGCGTGCAGAAAGTGAAGCGGGTCCAAATTTCCTTGGTACCTGGTGGGATGAAACATGTTTCAGGAATATCTTCCTTTAACACGGGAGAAACGGCTAAAGAGGAACATGAGCCTCAAGCACTTAGTCTTCACTCAGTTCCGATAACCTCACCCACTCTCTGGGATCAGAAAGTGAAGCAGGTCCAAATTCCCTTGGTACCTGGTGGGCAGGAACAAATGGTAGACATATCTTTCTGTCACTGGAGAAACAGCGATAGAAGATCATACACGCTCTCATACCTGGGGAGATAGGTATGTGTCCTTAGACAGGTCAAGTACTATGACTAAAATAAGGTTGTGTATGAGGCTGGCAACCTCATCACGCAAAACTATTTGCTATAGATCCAATTTTAAGCAGTGAAGGCTTTAGGGCAAGCTCTTTGCCAGGAGGCAAGCTTCAATGGAGGATCCATAAGGGAGAAAAGAAGAGGAGGATAATTTTGCGAGCAGGCTTGCTCAACCCTCCTCAACTACTTATTGAAGAGGAAACGGATAGCCATGTGTGGATTCCAGGCATACCGTTTGACAGAGGAAAAAGAGGAAATATTTGGATTGAAGAAACGGAGGACACGATACATGAATGTAGTGTCTGACATAAGAGAAGAGTCGGCTCGAACTTAGTTGGCCGTTGGCCGAACTTTCAAAAGGGGGCTTATGTCGTGAAACGACTCTCCCCGACTTTTTCTTATGTCTATTATTTTATCCCTCTACAAATTTCTCCTATCATTTGACAAGAAACCAAACATCTCTCGCTAGATTGTAACAAATTCCCTTCACATATCTTTTTCATTCTTATAATGAAAACGTCTCTCTCTAGTTTTAGATTTCACAGTATTCGCTAGCCTCAGGATTCACACGGCCAAAAGGTAATAAATTATTCCCTTGGCCAGCCTAAGTCTTTCCACTTGAAAAGGCGAAAATCAGTCCTACGAGTAGTCCGAAGTCACGAACGGGACGTAAATCAAGAAAGGGGCAGAAACCCTGCCTGGCACTGCAAACACGTACGCAGTGGATACTAGGGCGAGTTAATGAAGTTAACATGATATCCCTGCGACCAAAATAGTTTTTGCAACAATGCCACCCAAGAGATCGACCCAAAAATACCGCTGGAATTTTGGGAGAGAATTTTAAGCCATTAGAACGCTAACCATCATTCGAAGGAGAGGGAATCTATGGGCCCTAGAGTGGGCATAACTGTTGCGAAATATTCGTAGTGAATTCAGTTGAGCGAATCCACCCAGATTGCGGTTACACAGTACTAACCCAGGTTGCGGTTACACAGTACTAAACCAGGTTGCGGTTACCAGATACCTAAACCAGTCCAGGGTACAAACCAGGGTACGAGTCCACGGTACCAACGATTACCCCTACCCACCATATCCTATCAACCAGTAACCCATTCCATACCACACATCCCATAAACAGAAGAGGTATTCAGCAGAGGTGACTTACCCCATCCTTATCTGTGATGTGCACTGAGTCCAGGGAAGCAAACTCTGACACCCTCTGAAACCATTAACTGTTATGAGACCAAAGTGCTGGGACATACAAAACCAAGAGAGTCCAAACACAAAACATTTCCGCAGCTACTGCAGTCCTTGAGGAGATGAGTATTAACACCTACCAGCAAAACTACCAAAGAAGAGATCTACTGTCCATAGGATGACAAACTAGTTGTTTTTTTTACAGTAGAGCTAAACTCTTTTTTCCAAATATATATATGTATAATAAGAAATGTAAGATTCCATACCCTTTTATTCAATTTAACTTAACAGCGTCTGTTGTTATTTTTCTTGTTAACTTTATTTGGGTTGTATTTTGTGTTAAATATAAATTTACACCCTGGGGGCTCAGCCATAATATAATTAATTTCTATTGGGTCGGGATATTTTAATTGTGGCTGGACACCAAATCTCTTTCTCAACCTTGTGTTCTTTACACAGTCCTTTTGTATGATTCCTGAGGAAGAATTTATTGTCCAGAAAATATCCTGTTTAGTTGCCAGAATTCTCTTTGTATTAAGGATTTCTAGTACACTATTTCCCGAGGAGATGCAGTTTCTTCACACTCGGAAGCTATCAATAAGACATTATTATCTTTATTCTTCCATTCCATCCAAGCTGTCCTTTTCTCCTCAAAACACCTCGCGACAATGGTCCTGACTCAGAAAATTCTGAATCAGGGCAAATAAATTGTAATCTAGTATATTACACAAAATTCAGCCACAGACTTCCATAAGTTATATAATAGAGTGTTAGTTTGTTTGTGGTTGTGGTATTGACTCAGTCATATATATATATATATATATATATATATATATATATATATATATATATATATATATATATATATATATATATATATATATATGATAAAATTTAAATGTATTTGTAGTAATTTTACTTACACTACATTACACTCTTTCATAACCCTAGACATTATACGTAGCTATCATACATACTAGTCCAGAATAAGTCTGATTGAGGTCATAAGGTGGTAGCAGAAAGGTACCCTGAATACTCACCCCAAAATTTGTTATAATCAGGGACCTTCACAGCTGACCTCATTCAGTACACTAGAAATATTGAATGATAACATCTATTAACATCAAATCCACCACATATATTGGTAGGCTTGTCCGAGATTTGAACTTTTCATTAGGTAAACTTCCCCTAATACATGTATAGAAATCCCATATAATAAAATTAAAAGTATTCTTTTGTGGAATTTAAATAGTGGATGATCTGTTGGTGCTTGTAGTTGTTGTTTAATTAGAGTAAATAAGTTACCTTAGTATATTGTTAACGTTGCTTGATACAATATGGCTGATTTGGTAAAGTTCAGATCTGCTGCTGTGCAGACTGCCAGAGACAAGAACATGGAGGGTCAAGTCTTGATTGACTATGTCACCTCAGAATGTGATACGTTTATTGCTAGGGAAGAACATAAGTTAGCTGAAGAGAGGAGAATGCAGTTAGAAGATGCTAGGGAGATTAAGAAATTAGAGTTGGATAGAGAGGCTGAGACCAAGAGGCTCCAGTTTGAGGAGAGACAATTAGAAGCAGAAGAAAAGAGATTGGCTGCCGAAAGAAAAGCAGAAGAAACACGACTGGAAAGGGAAGCAGAAGAAAAGATATTGACTGCCGAGAGGGAAGCAGAAGATAAAAGATTACAAAGGGAGCATGAGTTGCGACTAAGGGAGTTAGAGTTGCAAGGCCATGCTCCTGAAAATGGTCACAGCCCCTCTACCTCTTATGCTACTGTTAGTCAGGGGGCCTCTAACTCAGCTATGGGGTTCCACTTAGATTATTTTGTTGAAAGAGATGATGATATTGAATCATATTTAAGTAGATATGAGGTATTAGCTACAACTTATGGGCTAGAAAAGGAAAGATGGAGCTTGAAGTTATCCCAAGGTCTTAGGGGAACAGCATATGAAGTTTTCTCAACAATGAGCAGGGATGACCAAGACAATTATGACATGTTAAAGCAGGCTCTTTTGTTAAGATATGAAAAGAATGGTGAATCAAGAATTTGTCGTGAGAAGTGACGCAAGCAATGTGGGCCTAGGTGCTACATTGTTGCAAAGGTCCTCCTCACAAGACGGGGAATTTATTGCTACGAAACTTTTTTGTATTTTATTTTTTGGAAAATGTATTTTTTCGAACGTTGTAATATTTTTTCTGCGCCAATGCTAGTCTGTATATTATGGTTAGTAATGTGTAGTGTCATTAGTTCCTTGAAATTGTTTTTTAATGTTTGATGTATTTTTTCTGTATTTAGCGCGTGACTTTGAATCAGTGCAAACCTTTTTGATAGCGTTTTTTTTGTGTGTGTGTGATATCTTGTATAATTTATTATTAGTTATGTATAAGTTTTATAATTTGGTTAAATTACTTACTATTCTTTTTGTCATAAGTTTTTTACTGTGTTGTTAGTATAGATATACTTTGGTATTTTGTGTTGTGATTTTTGATTATGATTGTATTAAGTTAGACAATATGGTGTTTAATTTAGATAGTTATGATAACGTATCGTTACTATTTTTTTCTACATGTGCATCTTTACTTTTCATCTGTCTTTGTTGACTATTCGTCATCCCTTTACATCTTTTCTATTGTCTTTTCAGCATGATCTGATATGTTGTTTATACTTCCGTGTTTCATCTTTGTCTCACTTTATGCTTCGTGTATACTTTTTTCTGTTACGCTACTTAGACTTTCATTTTTTTATTGTTCAAGTAATGATGTAAACAAAATTCATTGTTCAAGTAATGATGTAACTTTAGATCAGGGATAGTTGTATTTGCTTTACATGATTTGACATTGTGATATTATTTATTTGTTGTTTTTCATATGATGATTTCATATTTTACTTCTTTTCGAATTATACTTCGTTTGCTTGATATTGTCATTTTTATTACTATTGTTTGTTGCTTGTTTGAGTTTAATTGTATATGCTTAACTTAGTTCTGTAATAGATTAATTTTGAGATACTTAGCTTCGTCTTCTAATAGATTAGTTTTAGTATTCTTACTTGATTACATTGGATGATTATTTACTTTACATTTACTCAGTAAATTACTGCTAATATTTTGTAGATATACTATTTCTGACTTATCATAAGATGAATTTTGTAAAACATATGTGAGAACTTCATTATCTTTTAAATTTTTTTCCCCAAGTTAATTTAAAAAAAAAATGATAGAATCATTTTTTTTTTCTCCTGGGTGTGTGGGAAACTGTAACGAAAAAATTTCCCAAATCCAAAAATCCCCCCCCCCCCCCACCCCCACCCCAAACCCCCTGAAAAAATAAAAACCAAACACCCCCAACCCCAACCACCCCCCCAAAAGGGCACCCCCCCCAATAGTTTTCCAAAAAAACACAATATTGTGAGTTACAGTGCTTGTACGCTCGATTAAGCTGAGGCTTGTTTAACTTACCAATAATAAAAATATCTCCTTCTATTTTTGAGTGACAAAAACAGTACAAAAAGCGTGTGAACGCTGTTTAATCTCAAATGTTGAGATGTATTTATTCTGTACTGTTTTGAGCCATGTGAATAGCTCGCAGCTAGGCCCCATGTATTATTGAGAGCGGTGTTCCCCCACCCAGTCCCCGTGATGGGGTTTTTTGGCCCACCCTAGTGTGTGATCCCGTAGAGAGAAATGTTCAGAGTGTTGGACCCCCAACCGCTGTGTGTGTTTTTGATGGTGTATGCCTACCCCCCAAAAATGTCGACTTATATTTCGCTGTGTGTACAGCATATTTCATAAGCTGCAGTATGGATGTTTGTGAGTACAACCTAGGCCTTGTCATATAGTCACCTAAATGAGTGAACCCCCCCCCCCCCCCCAATTATTGCAGACAAACCCCCCCCAGTCTTGTAAGAAATTGCTAGTAGGATTCATTATATCTTATAGTGCAGAGATGATGATAAAATTTGATAATGTTGGATTTTTATTCCCGTTAATGATATCCACCAAAAGATAGATATAAGTGGATGGAAGCAGACATCATCATCATCATCAGTTGATAAGATCTCTATGGTGTTGTTTGCTCCACAAAGTGTACCCCAACCCCCCCCCTACCCAGTGGTGTGTAAACCCCCCCCCCCCCCAGTGTACCCACCGAATGATGATAACCCCCCCCAAACACCCCAACAACCCCCCTTTTCTCACACTCATGTATGACTGGAAGTCATCGACAACCAACCCCCCTGTGTACCCCCCACCCCTAAAGTTTAATTCGACGTACACACTCCAAACCCACACAGATAGTGACAAATCAACCCCCCCCATAATACATCATAAAACACCCCCCCAATAACAACCCACACCCCATGTTATCCCCCCCCCATGGGCACTCATGTAGATTAATATTATAATGGACTGTCAATAGCCAAGCCCTCAGCATCGCCCATACATATAAATCATCTGACTTCACTGACTGAGCACGTCAGCTTAACCCCCCAATATTTCAACCCCCCCCTTCAAAACCTAATCTCCCCCGACGACCTTCAACCCCCCAGCCCACCCATAACCCCCAACCATATACCCCCCCCCCCTGATAAAGGGTTCCCCCATGTGTGTAGCAGTGATCTCTGGACCCCCCCCAAAGCGATAATACGGGCATCCAAAAACCCCCTCTTCTTGAAAGTCACTACATGTGTGGATCCAAGATGGCTTCACTCCCCCTCCCCACTCACGTTTGGATACAGATAACCCCAAATCCCCTAAAGTTAGTCCCCATAAAACACCATTGCTTTGTAGATTTGATCATGAACAATTGACCCCCATTCTACAGAAATAGTGCCCCCCCCCCCCGAAGTCCCCCCCATCGAGTCAAATACCCCCCTTAACAAAATCACCCCACCCATAAAAGTATCTTGGATTACTTGGTATAAGAAATATGAAACCCCCTTGGCAATACACATAAACACTGGGGTAAAGCATACACGATAGGTCTAGACGACTATCACTTTCCCCACAAATACTGAGATCATTTGCACGTAACAGATGAGTCGTGAGAACTTTAGGCCATTATTTATGTGAACTGCTGTGTGCAGTATTATAGCGCAGAGTTGAGTCATGAGGACTTTTGGCCATTATTTATGTGAACTGCTGTGTGCAGTATTATAGCGCAGAGTTGAATCATGAGGACTTTAGGCCATTATTTATGTGAACTGATGTGTGCAGTATTATAGCGCCGAGATTATTGTTCAACGTGTTCGTGCTGTGATCTAAACTGTACATGAATGTAAATGTGATTATGTCGTGACTTAATAAATCGTCATTAAATGTCACCAGGCGTTTACCACATTCCATGATTCTTATGTACGTGCCTGTGGCGTGAGTGTCTACCCCAACACACACCCACTTGCAACATTCTACACATCGTGACAAGAGAACAGTAGCACATATACCTTTACGATAAATAGCCCTTTGTGGGCGTGGCTTAGTCTATTATATATATAGCACGGAACGACAACAGTTGGACAATACCACTATTACGAAATCACCAGTATAACGAACTGCACAGTATCAGTATGCTCAGTATCAGTGGTGGGCCAGTCATCAAGTTGGTCCAGTCATTTACAGCGTGCTACCCAATACAGAAGAGGTTACTGCTAAAATTAAATTAAAGCGGTAACAGCGTGGCTTAAATGTTAGCGTTCGTCGGCTGATTCTCCCAGTCTTCGATTTCACAAGATTCGTAACTTAGGAATGACTTGCTAGCTGCACGCCCACTTCATTGGTTGCTAATTGCCACGGCATACAAGTAGAGTGGTACGTGGGCGAAGGGCGGAGCTACCGCTTAAATTGGATCTGTCATGCTCTCTTCGCCGATATTTGAAGAACGTAGATTTCTTTCATCCTTTTGTTTTGGTCAACGCTAGCGGAGTAAAACAGAAATGAGGGAATATAACTTTTCATATCCTAGCAGACAATATATTTCTGAAAGTAGATTTATTATGTGTTATATATATATATATATATATATATATATATATATATATATATATATATATATATATATATATATATATATATATATATATATATATATATATATATATATATATATATATATATATATCACCAACATTCAAAACTGTACATACTGTATGTATTCATCGTCTGCTTGCTCAAGAATGATTTTAAGGTAAGATGTTATTTATGTATTATTTATTTATTACGGTATTTTCTTTATTCTTATGTTTATTTCTGTTTATCTAGGTGTTGCACGCATTCGCAAGTGTTATATAGTTAGTTATTTACGTTTTTTTGGCGGCCCTAATGCATTTGTAAGAAAAATAAAGACTATGTTTCGACTTTCGTCGATTTTCGTCATAGCTCTGGTCCCTAACCTGTCGAAAGAGCGAGGTATTGGTGTGTGTATATATATATAAGGACTAAAGCTAGTCTAGAACTACGATTTATTTAGAAGATAGAGACCTAGAATTTAATGTCATACATAGGTTCGTTGTTGTTTTTTATGTATGTCCTCACCGCGGCCAGTTTGGCCGAACTGGGCAGATATAAAAAATAGCCCTCCCTGACCGCGGCCACCCCGATATTTAGGCCATTATAGCGTGAAGCAGTCTTTTCACAATGAATACAGATAAATGAGATTTATTTGGATATATTAATCAAATAAGTACTTAAATATTTTCATAAAACAATGAGAAACATGTTCAAAGTACTTTACCTTGAAACTTGCAAGGTGATCTTTTCCTCACCAAATGTTTCAACGTTGTGAAAAACTTTGTAAACGGCGGGAAATTAACTCAGAAGCAAGCTTAACTTAGCACGATAACCCCAAGGGAGGTTACTCTCAATTCAAACGTAGTCAAGAGCGCGTGGAACAGTCACTTTCAGTAATCGGCAGCGCACTGGTAAGTATACTCTAGGTTTCTGTGGGCAACATGTCGCCCGCAGCGTGCTAAAGGCTATGGACTAGCCTCACGTTTGTATGAACTTTGCCTGTTGAACTGTACCTACAATCTACCCTAGACCTACTGGACACCAGGTGTAACCGCGCTAGAGCGAACTGGTTACGGCATCAAGTAGTAAAGTGTGACCGTGCAGCTATTTGTGCGCAAGTCGCGGCATCAATGAAAAGAATGTGTGTGTGTCCGTCAGCTGACCGGGTCAGTTCCGTTAATGGTTGACCGCAGGTAAATATTTTGAAGAGCGCTAACTCTTGTACGTTTCTTAGTTCAAGTCGTTACAGGTCTGACCGCCTGAGATGGAAATACTTGACCTTATTTTATTCTTCCTTAACCCAGGGTTCTTTCGTACCTTTTTTATGGTTAGTGAAAAGCAATGTCTTGTATAGTGGTTTAATCAAATAATCCAACCGTAATGTTTCAAGGAAAACGCAGCAATGTAGAAAAATAGAATATATTTTATTAACGTGATTGGAACAGCAAAATGTCATTGGCACAATAATGAAGCACGTATTTCTTTCTTACCCAAAGTAGTGAATATCCAAAACAAAATGAAAATTATATCCACAGGAATAATATATCTGACAGGGTAAAATACAAACTGTCTACTTTAACATACTAGGCTCACTTGAAAAAAAAACTTCTCAAGTTAAAAAAACAACTTGTCTTGATAATCTCAAAGACGAAGTTCTGTAAAAATTCTCTCGCCTAACGACTCCTAAAATCTGTACAAGTCCTGGGTTCCTATCAATCGCCCAAGTCTCCTCTTTATATACTGCCCACTCTTTTTTCCCGCCAATTTTCACACGATGCTTTATTTTTCACTCGGCACCAAACATCTACATTTTGCACTCCGCTCCTCAGTTTTTCGACTTTTATGCACACGACTCTGTTATTTCGACTTTAGCAACGGAAAAACCCATGACTTGCAACTTCTCTCAAATTTTTCCACTCAATAAACAGGCACTTATTACTTTGTTGTTCTGGGACAACTTTTCCCGAAGCCGTGAACTTTGAGTGATACTGTATTTTGTACACAAATGTCTTAACTGCTTAAAACGTTGTTATTTCTCATTTTATTTGGTTTTTAACACGTATTAATTTGAGTGTATGCCAAGCGGTCACACAGGGTCCAGCATCTCTACATACTCAAATGAACCCGTAACATTTCTGGGTGCAAAACCAGGCGCTTAGGGTCATCAGGGGGGCAATGAAATCAACGCTTATAGTGGAGATGGAGAAAATGGGAAGGATACAAGCACTGTGAGAACGCAGAGACATGAAGCACTGTGAGAACGCAGAGACATGAAAGTGCTAACACAGGCAGAAAAGTTCCTCTGTATGCCGAGCCATCCAATGAAGGACAGATTCCAAAACCTAGCAGTGGGGCGACTGAAAAGAAGCAGCTTTATCCACCAGGCCAAACAATTTCGTAGACAAACCTCAGACCTGCCTGAAGTTAACAGCCCGCATAAAGTCTGTGCCAGAACAAACCCCTTGGAGAGAGGAGCCTGGACTACCAGTACACATCCAGACAAAAGTGAAAGGAATATTAGACAGGGATGAACAGAACAGCATGCAACATAAGACAGTCACTTTCAGTTTCCTGGATGATGAATACCCACAGGACCTCTGGGTCCGAGTATAATACGGATGGGTCAGCACAGAATGCAGTCAAGAATGGAGGAGCAGGAGTGTACATAGAATACCCAAACAACACTAGGGATACGGTCAGAGTACCAACGGGGAAATTCTGTAACAACTATGATGCAGAAGTACAGGCAATCAAGGAGGCAAGTGAAAAATTATTGAACACCAATCTCGGTCCACAGCCTGTAGTATCCCTGACAGATGCAAGATCAGCACTCCAAGCACTTCAGTCCAGAAAATTGCCAGGTATACAAGCCCTACTTTCTGAACTGTGCAACCACCGCAGGGTCGCCATGCAGTGGATACCGTCTCATTGTGGAATACCAGGAAACGATAGAGCAGACGGACTGGCTAAAGAAGGTGCTGCAGACGAGCAACCTGATGTACCAGTTACGTACCATCAGAAGAAAAAGATGACTAAGTCAATCAGAAAGCCACCAACACAGGATGACTACCAAGCTATGAACAGATCAGAACAAATTGTCATTCTGCGCCTCAGAACAGGACACAACCGCCTCCGCAGCCACATGTATACAAAATTCAAGATTGGCATTTCAGCAATGTGTACAGGCACCCCAGACTGCAGAGCACGTACTTAAAGATTGCCTCGAATATGATATGAGGCAAACCCACTGGCCCAGAGAAACAACACTGGAAGCAAAACTCTACGGACCTCTGTATGAACTAGAAAAGACAGTGAAGTTTATACAAGAAACAACATTGCAGATATAGACAATATATTTCAAGCCAACGAAAAGAAGAAGAACTTAAACAACCGTGTTACTATAAATACCTATTAGCTCTGAATTGGTGTACGGATTTGAACACTTTCATTCATCATTTCCCGTTTCACTCCCTATGAAGCATGGACCCCTCACTGCAGCTGGCCACTTGCAGGAAGCCTGCACTAAGCATTTGCATGCTCTTACAGCAGTGGTTACTGTAGCTATTTGTTTAACATGATGAGGTTGCAAGCCCCAGGCACAACCTCAGGTCACCTTGTTTGAGGGATCAGTGGTGCTATTCTTTCTTTGTTTTATAAGACAGCCCCTGACAACTACACTGGGCCAACTTAACACTTTACATTTAATATTCAAAAAATGACAAGTAATCTTTGCCAAAAAGCAATGAAGTATCTCCTTCCAATACTAAAAGATATTTTTAGTTTTTTTTTTTTTTTTTTAAATGGACTTAAACAAGCAGAATTTTTAAGTTTACATGCATAGAATAATATTTTACACCCACAGTCTTCTGAAAATTCAGATAAGAGTTGTATGTAGTAAATACATTAAGAGAAATGTAAATTATGGAGGACAAAATTAGTTCTTCGCATCTTTATGGTGCCAGTGTTTTAGTAAAGACAAAAAACATTACCGAGACAAAAAGAGAAATATAATAACTGTTAACATGGCAAATGCATCAAGTTTATTTAATTTTTGTAGTTGAAAACTCCATATACATTTGTAATAAGTCTTGATCAATCTGTGGCCTGATTTGTTCCAGAGCAGCATCAAAATGTCTTCTGAGTACCTCCTGTGCATTTATATCTTCTCGTAAGGCATAATTGCCTGCTTCTTGACACACCTGGATAATCTGAAATTTAAAAAAACACTGCTAGTGAACTACTGAATATGCTTACACACTGCACCACCACAGGAAAAGTCTCTTAAAAGCTTAATTGTGAAGTTTAATTTTAAAATCTGCTTAATACTTGTGTTTAAAAGATGGCATGTCAAATGATGAAGATCTGGTTTAACATTTAGCATCACAATAATGTTTTAATACAGGGTGATTCATGAAAAAGCAGCATTCTAAAAAATGAAGATTATTTTATGAAACAATTTTTTGTCATTGGAGGTAAGAAAGAGAGTTCATCATTGCTATATAGAACCAATCCTGACATATGGGAGTGAGTCATGGACAATTAGTAAACAAATAAGGAAGGCACTAGAGGCAAGAGAGATGTGGTTTTACAGAAGAATGTTAAAAATACCATGGACGGCCAAAAAGAGTAATGAGGATGTCCTGAAAGAGGGCAATGTGCAAAGGAAACTTATTTCACAAGTTAGAAAGAAGAATCCATTTTTTTGGGCACGTTATGAGAAGAGGAAACTGGAATATATCGTAACAAGAGGTAAGATTGAAGGTAAGATTTATATTTGCTAGGATCGGAATGTATTTGAGAGCCATTGCCGCAGTAAAGATGCTGAGGAAGATGAGAGCTCCAATGAGTCCGTCACATCAGATGATGATGATAGCAGTGAGATCAGCTGGATGCCCTCCAAAAACAGTGATTCTGGTAGAGAGAGGAACTGATGTTGAGAGCACTGGTGGAGATATTGAGTTTTCTGATGTCAATGCAGATGATGCAGGAATGGTGGAAATAGATCAGATGGTAGCCAAAGACAATACACATTGGTCTAAAAGTGTTCCACCAATTAAAAAAACAGCAATACACAATATTTTCAAAGCCAGTAAGAAAATGTTGGCAACTGAAACAGACACGCCATCTGAGGCTTTTGAACTATTCCTAACTTTAGATATTGTGAACATTATTGTCGAATGCACAAATAGGGAAGATAATAAAAAGTTTGATTGTGATGGGAATGTTTGGTTAGATACTGATAATGTTGAAATAAGAGCTCTTTTTCGCAGCTTTGCTTGCTTTAGGATCTCTCAACCAAGGGCCATCTTGACACAAAAGTCATTTTCAGCGACATATGGGGACACCCCTTTGTCAGATCATTGTTTAGCTACAAAAGATTTGTCAGGCTGTTGGAGTGCTTGGGCTTTGATGACAAAGCCACTCACATAGAAAGAAGAAACAAAGACCCTCTTGCTCCAGTCAGGGAAGTTTGGGTGGCAGAAGTTTGAAAGAAATTTGAGAAGAAACTACAATCCTGGTCCTTTCCTGACTATTGACGAACAACTGGTGCCCTTCAGAGGAAGATGCAAATTCTGGATGTGTATACCAAGCAAGCTAGACTGATGGTGGCTTAAAGATCCACTGGCCGAATGAGGCAGACACTTGTTTTCCTCTGAGGGGCATACCTTACATAGAAAAGGTTGGTCGACAGCCAGAAAAGAACCATGGCGAGAGGGTGGTCAAGGAATTAGTTGAGCCATACATGAGGACCGGCAGAAACATTAAATTTGACAACTTTTTTAAAACCTGTCTCAATACCTCCTCAAGAATGGCTTGGTCAAGGAAAAAAAAAAGCTCATTCCTTACCACCTCAAACATAAAAAAGCTGGTTTGTACACCAACAGGTTTGCATTCAATGGCAGTGCAACCCTGTTGACTACAAGTCAAAGAAAACCAAATGTGTGACACTTTTGAGCACTGTAGTGAAATTGACAGAGATACAACGGTAAAAT
The DNA here is from genome assembly GCA_024509875.1 of Oreohelix idahoensis. Classification (NCBI taxonomy): domain Eukaryota; kingdom Metazoa; phylum Mollusca; class Gastropoda; order Stylommatophora; family Oreohelicidae; genus Oreohelix; species Oreohelix idahoensis. Next base: position 51,445 of record JAMPIV010017019.1, read on the forward strand.
ACTCAAAAGATAACATTTAAGGATAAAAACATAATGCGTAGGCTGCTGATGTACATGATCGCCTAGACCGCGGGTCATCACCCTCCATAAAATTGACTTGCTAGACAGGAGGGGAACGGAGGATCAAAAAGAAAAAAAAATATGACTGGAAAGGCTAAAGAGACGCAATTGGGGGGGGAAATGGATGAAAGTAAAAATTCAAGTCCCCCAAATTGACACGAGGTACGGAATTGGACGTTTTGCGATACCAAGCGCTTGATTTGAATTTGAGCGGAAGAACGCAGATGTTAGGAATATTACAAAAATTTAAAAGGTAATTTTTCTTAATATTAATGTTAGGAATATAAAAATTAGCTGGCCGGATGGCCTATTCTGAGCAATGAAATAATATGATCTTAATTTTACAAACGGATAGATAATATTGAAATTAATGACAAAAGACAGTGTAGTTTACATCAGCCACAGACTGCCTTGAATCTAACATATCGTTATTTGCACACAAAAACACGACCTTGGACACAGATGTTCAAAGTTACTTATTATGGAGGAGAGGGTTTTTGAGCGGTAGCTGTGTCTAAATATAACTTTTTACGACAAAATTTTAAGGGGAGAGAAAGGTTGCTTCAAAAATCAAGCACATTTTTTTTTTAGAAACACAAGTAGAGACGGACAGACTAACAGATAACCATCCATACTTGACTGAAGCATGACTGAAATGACTTTAGTGTAGAAATTTGAAATTTAAAGTACAACTAGGCAGTGATTGGCCACAGACAAGCATATCATTAGCGCTCAGAGCGCATTTGGGGTCATTCTTCAATAATTGTTCAGTGTTAGACACAGATTTTAAAGTGTGGTGTTTTCCCATTTGAAAGACAGTGAGATAAATTTAGGGACGCCATACTATAGCCAGCAGCTCAGCTGAGTTTTGCTAGCAATTCTGTGTTATGTATTCATAATCTGGTAAGATTGAAATTATTTCTTTATATATTTTGAATATTGTTTCATGTTCGAGAGATTTGATACTGCCATATCATAATCTAGCCTTACAAACAAGTAGGGATTTTGCTCTAGACCCCCCGCCCAAGTCAGGGTCTAGGGACTAACAATGTACCTAAACACCAGCAAGGATTATGCAGGACCGATCAAGAGTTGAGAATAAGGAAACATATTACCTATCTTCTTTTAGGGCCGACAACTAATAAATAATTTTCAGAATCTATGGTCTGGGAGGATCTAGCTGATGTAAACCCACCATGGTAACTGTGCTGTTTGGTCAGAGAGATCTGACCTGTCTGTATGATGTGGTTGTTGTGTCAGTGTTGTGTCCAGACGTGGGTATAGAATAGATTTTGACACATAGCCCATACTTTGATTGCAGAGCTGTGAGTTTTCTATCTACAACAAAGCAGAGTCTATTCGGTGGGTGACTGTACTCGAGTGTATCTGTGCAGTTCTTGTGACAGAGACCACCATTATTGCCCGCCAGCACGGAGAGGTGGGACCGCAAGTTTTCAGCACCAGAGCTACAAAAAGATGAGTGAGCCTCTGGTCTGCTGGACATTCACCAACTATTGGTAGTGACTAATATCCCCGTAAAAATTCCCACCACTTTCTGGACATTGTGTAGTCAATATAGACAGGTGTGATGAGGCCACCCCAACAGCACAAACAGTAAATATCCTCCCAAAGAGATGACTACTCGAACTTTTTTTAATAAAACTAACTAGTCTAGTACTTAAATAGGTACGCTCTTGCATTTATTATGTAACATTCCATGCATTTTTTTTCATAAATTTTCAATCCTTCTTTTAAAACAAGTTCTGGTCACATAAAACTTGATCCAGAACCAATAAATGTAATATAATTATATTAAAAACTTTATACACGTGAGTTAGTTCAGTGTATTTTAACACTTGTTAATCTTATTAGTCTTCTTAAATGTCTGTGGGTGTAATTATAACTTACACACCACATTACACATCATTACCCTAGACACTTTACGTAGCCACATTCATTAAGAAAAAAAAAAAAAAATTAAGTGTGAGGTCGTAGTGGTAGCAAGAAAGGCCTTCTGATAATTCTCAACTACATTTTATCTCAGGAGCCTTCACAGCTGGCCTCATACAAGTTACATGTAGTAATAACACCATCATACAATACCATCAATACCACTACATAAATTGGGGGCTCGTCCGGGATAATTAGCCCAAGAGTAATATTAAGATCTCCTGGTGGGAGAAATAAAAGTAGGGAAATAAATTGTAAAATTTCCTTTAAAATTAAAAGTGTCCCTGCAGATAAAAGTTGGTGAATCTTCACAGCCAGTAATAATTAATTAGTTAACTGGTTAGTTAGAATTAGTTAGATTATAGTCATATAGTAATTAGAAGTACTTAGTGTATTTACTGGTTAGAGATTTATCTTGTATATTATTATATTGTCCAAAAAGTATGGCAGAGCTAGCAAAGTTTAGATCAGCTGCTGTGCTCACTGCGAAGGAGATGGGGATGGATGGTCAAATTTTAATTCAATACGTAACGACTGAATGTGATAAATATATTGAAAGGGAAGATAGAAAGGTAGCTGAAGAGAAGAGGTTACAAATTGAGGCTGATAGAGAAATTAAGAGGCTGCAGATTGAGGCAGAAGAAAAACGACAGCAAAGGGAGGCAGACGAAAAAAGGTTGACTGCCGAAAGGGAGGCAGAAGATAAAAAGGCCGAAAGGGAGGCAGAGGAAAAAAGGTTGACTGCCGAAAGGGAGGCTGAAGATAGAAGGTTGCAGAGGGAGCACGAATTACGACTAAGGGAGCTGGAATTACAAGGCCCGGCCCCTGAAAATGGTGCCAGCCCTTTTGCCTCAGATGCTACGCCCAGTATGGGAGCCTCAAACTCAGCTATGGGGTTTCATTTAGACCATTTTGTTGAAAAAAGACGATGACATAGAGGGGTACCTAGGACGTTTTGAGTTATTAGCTACTACATATGGGTTAGAGAGAGAGAGGTGGAGCTTAAAGCTATCACAGGGATTGAGGGGTACTTCTTACGAAGTATTTGCCAAAATGAACAGGGAAGACCAAGACAATTATGACATGTTAAAGCAGGCTTTGTTATTAAGGTACGAAAAGAATGGTGAATTTTATCGTAAGAAATTCAGAAATGCCAAACTGTTGTCTGGGGAGACATACCACCAATTTTCTGCCAGAATAGAAACCTATTTGGAGAAATGGACGGCTCTGGGGAAGACCCAAGATCTTAAAGAAATGATCATGATTGAGCAATTGAGAGAGTCCATGGCTCCAGACATGAGAAAATTTCTCATGGAACAGGGTGCAGAGAAGTTGGGGGAAATTTTAAATGTTGCTGAGAGGTATCAGGCAGCCCAGGCAGAGGTAAGTGGTGCTAAAAAGAAGCACATAGACAATTTTAAAGCTCCACAGCAATTTAATAAATTTGATAATAGAGAGCAGGGAAATAAAGGTAGTACAAATTTTGAGCGGCCAAGAAATGACTATCGCGACAGAAACTCACAGTTCAATGACCAAAAGTTCAATGAAAGAAAACCGTTGAACCAAGGAAAAAGATGGTGTAAATGGTGCAAGAAGGATAACCATAACACCGAATTTTGTAGAAGGAAACCTTCAAACATTGCTGCAATGAAGTCGGGGACGCAAAGATTAAAGGTTAATCCTAAGGGACAACAGGAACCTTATCACCCCCCAGTTTGTGAGGATGTTATTTGTAATGGGGTCACCATAAGGTGCCTTTATGATACAGGTTTGGATTATGATTCAGTTGTGAAGTCTAGCCTAGTGGACCCAAGTCAATATACCACAGAAACAGTGGAAATACAAGGGGCGACTAAGGACATACCACTCATGACACTTCCCATCGCAAGGATAACGGTGAAAACTCGCTATGTGGAAGGAGAAATCAGAGCAGCAGTGATAGATGAACCAATCTACCCTCTAATCTTGGGGTGTAGATACGTCTTCTTGGGGAATCCCGAGAAACCTGTGATCATGGCGACAGTGCAGACCAGGTCACAGAAGAAGGAGGAAGAAGGTGAACCTATAAACGCTCATCCAGAGGAGATGAGGAAGGCGCAGGCTGAGGATAGGACACTCAAGCCCTGTTTTAAAAAATTGCCCAAATGCCACACACCTCCGAGCAAGGGGGAATATTTCATGAAGAATAGATTATTATACAGGAAGACAGGAACTAGATCCACTGGTCACGGACAGTTAGTTCTTCCCAAGAGATATAGGGCAAATTTGATAAGGAGCTTACATGTTGGAAAAGATGGTGACCATGAGAAAGTCGGTACCATCTGCCAAAAGATTGCTCTAAAATACTATTGGCCCGACGTAAATGTCGATGTTGAAAACTTTGTAGAAGCATGTGGCGTATTTCATGAGGGAACACCCACAAAGGGAAAATATGTGCAGGACCTAGAACCGCCACGGGGCAACTTTAGGCCTGAAAGGAAAACTAATTATACACGGGTAGACAAAGTGGAATGGGAGCCCCCTTTTCACACCCAGTCTTCACTTGAATGGATTAACATGGCCGCTATGCGAAGAGTACAAAGAAGAAATTTAACCCAGGATAGGATGACAATCCCTCGGTCAGACTTATATAAACTGGAGGAACAGACAAGAGAGCGAAGATCTCTCATAAACAATCTTAAGTGGGGAGACAAACCCCAGAGAAAAATTGGTAGTGGTCGATTTGTGAGTGATGATTCTAGGAAGAAAAGTCCTCATTATAAAGCTTCTAATGGACGGGACCAGATGAGTTCCATGAAAAATAAGTATGATAAATTAAAGATCCAGATGTAACTTTATTAAGGACCTGGACAGATGAGAAGGCAGAAGAGACTGTTACCTCATCGTATCAATATGTGAACGAACTGACCACTCGTTTGAAAGCTGGATGGAAACTGGCAAATGATAATTTGAAACAAGCCAGGAAGAAACATGCAGCATACTTTAATAGGAAGGCAAAGGACAGGGAACTGGCAGTCGGAGAGAAGGTGCTGCTTCTACTACCAGGAAGCCAGAATAAATTACAAATTGGTTGGCAAGGTCCATATACGGTTCTAGAGAAGGTGTCTAGAACAAACTATAAAATTGACAAAAAGGGGAAGGAAAAAGTTTATCATGTAAACCTGTTAAAGAAGTATCTGGACAGACCACTCCAGGAAAGCACCCCCTTATTGACCTTGGCTATTGCAACCCAGATGCAAAAAGAACCACTCACCTCACATGAATACCCATTACATCCTTGTGAAACAGCAGCACAGGTAAAAGTCAGTAAGCACCTGACTAAAAACCAGAGGGAGAGAGTTCAAAAGGTTCTGGAGGAACATACAGATGTATTAACAGATAAACCAGGCCATACAAATTTGCTACAGTATGACATGAAACTGGTAGACTCAAACCCAATCTGTATGAGAGCCTATTCTATTCCGTTCGCGAAGGAGAAGGCATTAAAGGAAGAAGTAGATTATTTATTGAAGGAGGGGATTATTTCGCACAGTGAATCATCTTTTAGTTCTAGTGTCGTTTTGTTGAGGAAACCGTCTGGGGAACACAGACTGTGCATAGATTACAGGAAACTGAATGCTGTCACAGAAGGACAAGTGGATCCATTACCAGACACAAAACAGCTATTTGCCAGACTGAACAAGGAAAAATACTTTTCAAAGGTGGATCTTAGTAAAGGCTATTACCAGATCCCAGTGAAGCCTGAAGTGAGACCTTATTTGGCTTTTAGCACTTCGGATGGACATTATGAATTCAATATGCTACCATTCGGACTGAAAAATGCTCCGAGTGTGTTTTCAAGGATGATGCGAAAATTGTTGGACCCCCTGAATAACCCATGTATCACAAATTTCATGGATGATATTCTCGTCGCCACAGAGACCTTTGAAGAACACATTGAAGCTCTGGAGATGTTGTTTGATAGACTTCGGGAGGCGAACTTAACTGCTAGGCCAACAAAATGTTGTATTGGATGCAAAGAGTTGGAATTCTTGGGACACACTGTATATCAGGGTAATATGACCCCTGATCCTAAGAATTTGGAAAAACTGCAGAGAGCACCTAGGCCGCAAACAAAAAAGGACGTGCGATCATTTGTGTCGTTATGCGGATTTTATCAGAAATACATCAAGAATTTTAACGCTATTTGTGCTCCTCTGACTGATCTGACTCGCAAGGGACTTCCAGATAAAATTATTTGGACTGCACAATGTGAACTAGCGTTCCAAGAGTTAAAGGAAAAACTCACTAGCAAGCCTATTCTCAAACTGCCTGATTTGACACAGGACTTTGTCTTAAGAACCGATGCAAGTAATGTGGGACTCGGAGGGGCTTTGTTGCAAAGATCATCTTCACCTGATGGGGAACTTAAACCAGTCGCTTATGCAAGCCGCAAATTGAATAAGGCGGAACAAGGATACTCCACAAGCGAAAAAGAATGTTTAGCATTAATCTGGGCAATAAAGAAGTTTCAAATCTATCTGTATGGTAGGACATTTGTGGTGGAGACGGATCATCAGCCTCTCGTGTTCTTGTCTCAGGCTAAGCATGAAAACGCAAGATTGCTGAGGTGGTCTTTATTGCTTCAACCGTATCAGTTCAGTATCCAATATATCCCAGGCAAATTGAATGTCGGTGCAGATTTCCTCAGTCGGCACCCCTGTGATCAAAATTAGAGTAGTGGCAGACGTGAGGAGTAATTTTACCTATGTGTATCGCTGGTTTGGAACTTGCCATAGGCATGTTTTCAAGTGGGGAGATGTGTAGTGAAATTGACAGAGATACAACGGTAAAATACTCAAAAGATAACATTTAAGGATAAAAACATAATGCGTAGGCTGCTGATGTACATGATCGCCTAGACCGCGGGTCATCACCCTCCATAAAATTGACTTGCTAGACAGGAGGGGAACGGAGGATCAAAAAGAAAAAAAAATATGACTGGAAAGGCTAAAGAGACGCAATTGGGGGGGGAAATGGATGAAAGTAAAAATTCAAGTCCCCCAAATTGACACGAGGTACGGAATTGGACGTTTTGCGATACCAAGCGCTTGATTTGAATTTGAGCGGAAGAACGCAGATGTTAGGAATATTACAAAAATTTAAAAGGTAATTTTTCTTAATATTAATGTTAGGAATATAAAAATTAGCTGGCCGGATGGCCTATTCTGAGCAATGAAATAATATGATCTTAATTTTACAAACGGATAGATAATATTGAAATTAATGACAAAAGACAGTGTAGTTTACATCAGCCACAGACTGCCTTGAATCTAACATATCGTTATTTGCACACAAAAACACGACCTTGGACACAGATGTTCAAAGTTACTTATTATGGAGGAGAGGGTTTTTGAGCGGTAGCTGTGTCTAAATATAACTTTTTACGACAAAATTTTAAGGGGAGAGAAAGGTTGCTTCAAAAATCAAGTCTAGCTGATGTAAGCCCACCATGGTAACTGTGCTGTTTGGTCAGAGAGATCTGACCTGTCTGTATGATGTGGTTGTTGTGTCAGTGTTGTGTCCAGACGTGGGTATAGAATAGATTTTGACACATAGCCCATACTTTGATTGCAGAGCTGTGAGTTTTCTATCTACAACAAAGCAGAGTCTATTCGGTGGGTGACTGTACTCGAGTGTATCTGTGCAGTTCTTGTGACAGAGACCACCATTATTGCCCGCCAGCACGGAGAGGTGGGACCGCAAGTTTTCAGCACCAGAGCTACAAAAAGATGAGTGAGCCTCTGGTCTGCTGGACATTCACCAACTATTGGTAGTGACTAATATCCCCGTAAAAATTCCCACCACTTTCTGGACATTGTGTAGTCAATATAGACAGGTGTGATGAGGCCACCCCAACAGCACAAACAGTAAATATCCTCCCAAAGAGATGACTACTCGAACTTTTTTTAATAAAACTAACTAGTCTAGTACTTAAATAGGTACGCTCTTGCATTTATTATGTAACATTCCATGCATTTTTTTTCATAAATTTTCAATCCTTCTTTTAAAACAAGTTCTGGTCACATAAAACTTGATCCAGAACCAATAAATGTAATATAATTATATCAAAAACTTTATACACGTGAGTTAGTTCAGTGTATTTTAACACTTGTTAATCTTATTAGTCTTCTTAAATGTCTGTGGGTGTAATTATAACTTACACACCACATTACACATCATTACCCTAGACACTTTACGTAGCCACATTCATTAAGAAAAAAAAAAAAAAATTAAGTGTGAGGTCGTAGTGGTAGCAAGAAAGGCCTTCTGATAATTCTCAACTACATTTTATCTCAGGAGCCTTCACAGCTGGCCTCATACAAGTTACATGTAGTAATAACACCATCATACAATACCATCAATACCACTACAAGCACTATGCACAAAGATGACAAAACTGAAGAGGGAGAGAAAAAAATCAGACACAGTACTCTTTTACAATGCCACAAATGTTGGAACGGATGGGATGGACAAAATGGCCCGCAAATTCTCATGCAAGAGAAAGTTCAAGCATTGGCCCATGGTCCTTTTCACAAATATTTTGGACCTTGGATGCCTTGCAGCTTTCGTGGTCTTTAGAGCTGCAAACCCAACCCACTGTCTGGCTGGATAGGATGTGCGATCTCAATAGCATCAGGACATGCAGAAGGTCAGCTCAATTGCCGCATTGGTTTACGAAAAAAGGTAAAGGTAAAGGAACCCGTTACACGCCCACTGAGGCATATTGGGAATATGGTGTTAGGCCCATATTATCTTGACCGTCGGCACACGAGGGGTGATGTGGTCGGCATCACGCCGGCCGCCTTAACCTTCCCATAGTTGCTCTGGTACCCATTTGGGGCTGGGTCGACCCAGGAGCCGTTTGTGGCCTAAAAAATTCCCGCCTCATCTTGGGATCGAACCATAGACCACTGCACTAGGAAGCCAGTGCACTAACCACTATGCTACCGCGGCTCCAAAAAAAAAAAAAGAGATGACATTCCAATCCATCCACTACATCTGGAAAATCTAAAAAACCGATGAGCACAACAAAGGCTACAATCCCCAAATCAAATCCAGGTTCCATTGCCTCAGCCAACGAAAAACAGCAAAGATACTCATCGAAAAAAGTGCCTACTCAGTGTGGAAGATGTCATTCCTACATTTGCCCAGACCACAAGCATGTTGTCTGTCCAGAGTGTGTAGCAATGCCAGATAAGACTTGCAACAATGATTCAGCATATTTGGGCATTCATGTTTTCTGATTTCTATTTCATTGTTAACTGAACAAAAAAGTTCAATATTCAATGTTCTGAATTAAATATCAAGAAAACTTCCATAACTCATGACTTCTTCACTTATTTCCTTGTTTTTGTGAAGACAATTTACTTGAAATGAACTCTTTATATTGCTCTATAAAAAGTATGGGTACCCAGGCACCCACGAGTTTGGAATCAGACTATGAAAAGCGAGTAGAGGGTGAAGGTTAACGTGCACATGGGACCTATATTTTCGCCCTTATCTGAGAACCATCAGCTGAAAGATAATTTCATGTTGAACATGCATGGAATTAACTTGTTCACACTAGTAAAACGCTGTACACCCACCTCGGCACCAGAATAACTGTGTGTAGAATCTACCAAGGATTCCAATGAGACATCATGAGCTACAGACATGCTGCTGAGATTTATCTCTAGAATCTGCCGCCGTGTTTCAGCATCAGGAAGGGGAACATACAAACTGTCAAATCTGCCTGGCCTCAGCAAAGCCTTCACAGAGAATGGTAGAGAACATATTAGCGTGAAAGAGAAAAATTGCTATACAAACATACAGTAGAAGCTATATAACCAGCCAAACATGCTTTGATAAATTATATGTATAATATGCTTTCTTTGAAAGTATTAAAGTAGACATCTGAAAGTGTACAAAGAAGAAGAAGATATGTATTATAATTCTGAATGTTTTCATTCCAATGACTTTTTGTCCATCTGTAAAGTGAAGTTACTGTTGTGATCAGTAACAGCAGACTGAGACAAGTCATAACTATAATCATTATTAGTAATATTAGTTGACTGGTGAAGTTGACACTGTGATGATGTCAAGAGAGACAGAAAGATCAACACTAGGATCTGAAAGAAAGTAAAAAATTTGGATCAATTTTTTGCCAACATTTTCCTTTTCAATCCGCATGGAGCTACCACTGAAGCAGGTCCCTTTTGCAGGAAACCTACACCAAGCAGCCACTTGCTCTTGTAGCAGTTGTTTCTGTGCCAATTTGTTTTACACGATGAAGTTGCCATGAACAACCACATAATAGTCATCTTGTACGACAGGCCTGAGGGTATAGTAGTCCTTTCTTTCCTCGTCTCAGACAAGACCCCGGGGACTACACAGGGAATTAGAAAAGTGTTATGAATTATTATCACATATTTCTTTTTATTGACAGTGATCATCAAGAATCTCTTATTTAATATTACATAAGCCTGTAAAGGATAGTTTTAGCAGTAATAAATTCTGAGTCTGTTATATAATAAATCTGTTCCTTACAACACTTCTTGGATAGCCCTCTTTACCTGGTCGTTTTTGTTTTCAAGTTGTATGGTCGTGTTTCTGGTCTGGGTATAAACTCACAATGTGTCCAGGCCCAGCTTATTTTTTTGTTTCTTTGTATTTCTTCCATGGTACATTGTTAACAATAGCCATGACCCCATCATGCCTCACTAAATTTTTTACTGATTTATTAACTGCCTTTCTCTGACCATCTCATTTCACAGGTGGTGAGTTTTCTTTCTTGTTCTTTGGTTAATGTTCAGGTCTGGCGCTGATAGTACAATGTTGGAATAGTGTCATTATAATTATTGTTGTCCTTTTGGCATGGAACTGGCCTCTGTGCTGGAAACCTGCACTAAAGTATTCAGGTGCTCTTGCAGCAATAGTGCCTGTAGCCATGTGTTTTACATGTTGAGGTTGTAAGTCCCATGCCATATAAATTATGTATTTATCAGTTTCTTTGTGGTCATTTGGACTTTCGGATGCTGCCAAACTGATGAGTTTAACACGTGGTTGTTGTTGTTAAACTAGGGTAGCTGAGCATCTCACTCTTTTGCAGCCAATGCCAAGTTAAAGAGTCCTTGGTATGATCTCCACTGTAGACCTAGGCATCTCCTGTGGCTTTTCTGTCATTCCAAAACATGCTGAGCTGAAGTCATGAGCTCCAGGTTTCTCCAGCTTGGCTTGTATTTAAAGGACCATCACATCTGGTTCCTAGCTAAGAGTGAGTGGCTTACTGTGTATTCCTCGCCATCCAGGGGGTATTTTCAAATATATAGAGCTAAAATACCATGCTCTGGTTCTGGGCTCTCCAAAGCAAGTGTCACGTCCTACATAGAGCCATTTCTCAGCTTCCCCCCGCCTATCATGGGTTGATAGTGAGATCCTCTTGCATGGAGCCAACCAGTTAAAAGTTACATCTCAGGCTCAAGTTAGTTCTCCAAGCTTAGTGTGCAATGCTGAGCTCTCAACATGTTTCACCACAGGGGGAATCGCTGGAAGTGGGTGGATGATGTCAAGAGTCGATGAGGGTCTAATTAGCCTCACAGACAGATTTTCACTTCCACATCTGTATACTGTAGCACTGTCCTTAGCTGGTGGTCATATAAGGATGGCTCTAGATATGCCTCCATGCATGAGTTAACAGGTCCATTTGTTGAATTTTCATTTTACCCATCTCTGGTGAACAAGCTGCTAAAGGTATTTTAACTCTCATGTGTTTTAGTTTGATTTAACTAACTTTGGTTCCTTCAAGGCATTTGCCTTATTGTTAATATTTCTGTTTTCTCTGCTTTAATCTTTATTTCACACCCGTGTGTTACTGGGGCCCGAAAGAGGAGCAAAGAATAGTAACACTGTTCCCTGCCAAGCATGTCGTAGAAAGCAACTAAGGAGGGTTGGGCATGGGGCTGGTTACCCCATCCTGTAAAAAATTTAAACCACAAATATGGACAAGTCAATTAAGGAAAATAAAACACAGCCATCCAAGACAGGGAAGGTCCTCTCGCAGGGAGGCGTATGATGCAACACAGAGAAAGGAGTCTGTGCTACTGACTAACCTTCTTTCTTTTAAAACTTCCAGATTTGGCACCTGGAATGTCCGGACATTAAATGAACAAGGAAAAGTAGCACAAGTAGCAGCAGAAATGAGGGAATATAAAATCGAGGTTTCTGGGAATGTGTGAAACAAAGTGGAAGGGTGTAGACAAGAAGAAACTCATCACAGGTGAATTGGTGCTGTCCTCAGGACATGAAGACGTAAGTTCACACCACAGTGAAGGGGTAGCTCTTATGTTATCTAAAAAAAAGCACAAAAAGCACTCACTGAATGGGAAGCCGTTGGACCCAGAATAATAATAGCTACTTTTAAAATAGCTAAAAAGAAATGTAAATGTCATCCAATGTTATGCACCAACTAATGGCAAAGAAGAGTCTGTGAAAGTAGCATTTTATATTAGACTACAGGAAATTATGGAAAAAGTAAAAAGAAGAGACATCACAATTTTGATGGGTGACATGAATGCAAAGATAGGTATAGTCAACAAAGGCTTTGAAGAAGTCATGGGAAAACAAGGGCTAGGAATAATGAATGAAAATGGGGAACTATTCTCAAACTTCTGTGCTTCAAATCAACTGGCTATAGGAGGAAGCATGTTTCCACAAAGAGAATACACAAGACAACATTGATATCACCAGACCATAGAACAGAAAATCAGATTGATCAGATATGCATAAACAAGAAGTTTATATTATCATTGCAGGACGTAAAGGTATATAGAGGAGCAGATGTGGCATCAGATCACCACCTTCTGATAGCCAAAGTAAAAATGAAACTCAAGAGATATGCAACAATGCAAAATTATAGACAACAATTTAATGTAGGACATCTAAGAAACAAGAGACAAATTTTCAATCACAAATTCCAAGTGCTCCAACAGCTGGAAGATGTAGAGAATACAGAAGACTTGGCAGCAAATCAAAATGGTATGGAATGAGATATGTGAAGAAATACTGGGGAAAAGGGAACGACAACAAAAAGCATGGATAACAACAGAAACCATCAATAACATAAGATAAAAGACAGAAAAAAACAAGAAAGCAGATTTAAACACAAGCAAAACCAGAAGTTCCAAAGCCAAGGCTCAAGAAGTGTACACAGAAGCAAACAAAGAAGTAAAAAGAAGTATCAAAAGAGACAAGAGGAAGTATATTGAGGAGTTGGCAAGAGAGGCAGACGATGCTGTAGCCAAAGGAAATATGAGAGAACTGTATAACAGCACAAAGAAGCTAACAGAGAAATACAAGTCAACAAGTTGCCTCATAAATGACAAGAATGGGAAACTGCTCAGCAATATACAAGAGCAAATGAAGAGGTGGACAGAATATTTTGAGGACCTTCTCAATAGACCAGCTCCACAAAACCCCCCGGACATCCAGCCAGCAGAAAAAGCGCTACAAATTAACGGTGAAAGACCAATGAAGGAAGAAATAAATAAAGTCCTAAAGCTTCTAAGAGATGGAAAAGCGTCTGGACCTGATGGCATTCCAGCAGAGGCCATCAAAGCAGATGAAGACACGGCTACAGAGATGTTATATAAATTACTTGGTAAAGTCTGGGAAAAGGAAGAGATACCAGCAGAATGGAAGGAAGGATATCGGGTTAAGTTGCCTAAGAAGAGAAATTTACAAGAGTGCACAAATTATAGAGGAACTTGAGAGATTAAAAGTTTTCGACAAAACAGATCCTGTACAGACCAGATAGCCACTCTGAGAATAATACAGGGTTCATAGCAAATTTCTTCAAGCATTTTCCAGGCTTTTTCCAGGTCCAGCACGTGCTTTTCATGTTCTCCTCATCATTTTCACCTCTGTTTCCAACTCTCTTCTCCATGTACTTCTTGGTCTTCCTCTGCCTCTCTTGCCCTGGGGGTTCCAGAACAAGGACTGCCTTGTAATGCATATTCAACAGGTTTCCCCAGTGTGTGTCTTCTAATCCATTGCCATCGTTTTTCTCATTCTTGTTCACTGGCACTTGTCTAGTTCTTGTCATCAGTTCCCCGTTGGTAGCCTTGTCATACCCATTTTAATCCCTCTATTCTACGCAAGCACCCATTTATGAAAGTCTGTAGCTTTTTGGTTGTGTCTTTGTTGTTCTCCATGTCTCAGAGCCATACAATTGGACTGACTTCACATTTGAGTTGAAGATTCTTATTTTCGTGTTGGATCCGATTTCTCTTGATCTCCATATATTTGCCAATGCAATGAAAGCTCCTCTTGCCTTTTGTATTCTTATTTTGATATCGCTGTCTGTCCCTCCAACTTTGTCTATATTACTGCCAAGATATGTGTATGATTCTACATCTTGTATTGGTGTTTCTTCAAGTTCAACCATCTTATCATTACCTGCATTTATTCGCATTATTTTTGTCTTTTCCCTGTGTATTTTCAGACCCAATTGCTGTGACCTCTCATCGAGTGTTTTCAATTTGTCCTGCATCTGATTACGGCTATGGGACAGAAGAGCCAAGTCATCAGCAAAATCCAGATCATCCAACTGCTTAGTCAGAGTCCACTGGATTCCATTTCTGTTGTGTGTTGTCGATGATCTCATAACCCAATCTATTGCCAGCAAGAAAAGAAATAGAGACAAGAGGCATCCCTGTCACACTCCTATTCTTATCCCAAACGGTTCTGTAAGCTGTCCTTCGTGAAGAACTCTGCATGTCATGTCTTCATATGTTTTCTTTATTAAATTAATGATCTTCAGGGGAACTCCATAATGCCTCAACAATTTCCAAAGTGATTCTCTGTCTACACTGTCAAATGCCTTTTCGTAGTCCACAAATCCGATGTATAGTGGTGAATTCCATTCCAGACTTTGTTCAACTATTATTCTCAAAGTGGCTATCTGGTCTGTACATGATCTGTTTTTTCGAAAACCTGCTTGTTCATCTCTCAGTTTCTTGTCTATGGACTCTTTTAATCTCTCAAGGATAATCCTGTTTAATACTTTTCCTGGCACTGATAGTAACATTATTCCTCTATAATTTGTGCACTCTTGTAAATTTCCCTTCTTAGGCAACTTAACCAGATATCCTTCCTTCCATTCTGCTGGTTATCTCTTCCTTTTCCCAGACTTTTACCCAAGTAATTTATATAACATTCTGTAGCCGTGTCGATATCTGCTGTTGATGGCCTCTGCTGGAATGCCATCAGGTCCAGACGCTTTTCCATCTCTTAAGAAGCTTTATGGCTCTTTCTTTTATTTCTACCTTCGTTGGTCTTTCACCGTTAATTTGTAGCTCTTCTTCTGCTGCTGGATGTCCGGCAGGTTTTTGTGGAGCTGGTCTATTGAGAAAGGTCCCCAAAATATTCTGTCCACCTCTTCATTTGCTCTTGTATATTGCTGAGCAGTTTCCCATTCTTTGTCTTTTATGAGGCAACTTGTTTGCTTAGTTTTCCCTGTTAGCTTCTTTGTGCTGCTATACAGTTCTCTCATATTTCCTTTGGCTGCAGCATCTTCTGCCTCTCTTGCCAACTCCTCAATATACTTCCTCTTGTCTCTTTTGATACTTCTTTTAACTTCTTTGTTTGCTTCCTGTGTACACTTCTTTGAGCCTTGGCTTTGGAACTTAATTATCACTTTGCTGACCAGCAATCCGGACCATTACCGTCTCCCATTACTGGGTTTTTTGCAGATTTCTTTAAAAAGAACTTTTTTTTTTTTTTAAATTCATAAAAGATTGAAAAACAGACATCTTTTCCCAGTTTTTAGTGAATTTGTTCAACGTCAGCGCAATAAAATGTTAGTGACATGGATGGTAATGAATAAAAAAAACTTGATTGATGTATTGATTTAACGATTAACCACGTATTATCAACAAAAAAGGCTAATAAAATTGTGAATAAAATGAGCAAAAAAAAAAAAAAAACTTTTTCGTGTTTGTCTTTTTTGAATGTATTCTGCATCTGTGGCATCTGACAATGAGCGTTTGTAAATGTTTGAGTAGTTAAGTACCTGTAGTTGGAGTCTGAGCTGCTTTTTTCATTAACTGGGGTTGAATTTGTAGCTGTAGGTCTCTGCAAGAGTCATCTATGTCTGGATCGTTGATAATCCTTGACTGTGTGGTATAACTTGAAGCAGTGTATCAGGCATAGAGGTAACATTGCAATCTGGGCAGTACATGCAGAGTCTGGCTTCTGTTCCCTGCAGCCTTTACACACATTACAGTCTGGTTGTACCTTGCCCTTTCATATTTATCATTGAAGTGGTGCTCAGTAATTCGTGTTGTTGTGACCTGTGGTTTTTAAAGGTGTCACATTGCGTCGAAGAATAGCAGGTTCAATAAGAGTCATAACTGAACATCCTGATCATTGCTTTGATCTTTTTTTGTAGAGTTGGCAGTGTTGTAAATTATGTGCCCATTGACCAGGGCAGTTTTCAACTAAGAAATGATATAAAAAATAGGATCTGTGTGGGTAGGGGTAGCTTGCACCTAGTTGGCTGAAGTGGTCGACACCCTCCCATACATTTGCTGTATTTTTCTGCAAGCACTGGCTTTTGAATTGTTCTGCCCTAAAGAATTTGTCTTTCTAACTGTCTTGTTTTTATATTATCATTGGAGTGGAACAGTAGATATAAGGTTACATCTTTTCGTATCATGCTAGGTGACTGTCGGCATGCCTTATCTTCTGTCGCCACAAAACGCAGGATGATTTGTCTTTTTCAATTTGAGTTATTTCTTTTTCTTCAGTGCTACAGGACAAAAATGCTTCCTATTTTCAGCTACTGTTCCAAATGCACCAATGTGATTTTCAGGTCTTGAAATAAAGCTGAAGGCTGAATAAAAACTACCACAGAAGAGAATATGTCCCTTGTTGCGTTTGAAATTTGAATTAAAACTATGGTGACTTTTCACTGAAAAAAGAGCCCAAATAATCTAAGCTCTGAGAGTTTCTTCCTTGGTCACAAATGATGTCACATCTGTAGGTCTCCTAGTAGTGTTAGACGTTTTTGACGTGTCCGAGGGAGTAGTGTTAGATAGTTTTGATGTTTCTGAGGGGGGGGGCGGGGGGGGGGGGGGGGGGGGTTGGACTGCTCATTGGGGTTGTGTTCTTTTCTGTTTAAAAAAAAAAAAAACACACAAATAACTTATGAGTAGGCCTAAGCTATGATGATAGGAAACTCTTTACAGAGCGATACAACAGGAAGCAATCTGATCATCAGAAGAAGTCCCCCCGTCCGACAAGTGTTTCGGCCCTATATACTCCTTTACACTCTAAGGGGGGGCGGGCCCACTTGGGTCATGACTCCCAAGCGTCTCAGCTTCCTGTTGTCTTGCATCGAAAATGAACCCATTTCACTTATGGTAGCAACTTTAAATTCCACAACTCCGCCAGCCGTGGAGGCAATTGGGAAAGTAACAAAGAGAAGACAAATTATTCCGTGCGGGCCTTCGCACACACTGAGACACCAGCGCGAAGTCAACGAGTCGCCACTGCGCGTTCCCCACTGGACTTTTGATACTGACACCCCTTATAGTATACACCGCTTGTCGCCCCTGAGTCGCAGCCCGTTCACTAGTCCACCACAAACCTCAGCGTATTGTGGACTTAGAAAAATTCCTGGTGTTTTCTGTACCGCAGCGTTTATTGTTACGATCTCCATTCCCCATTGCGGTTGTTCCACAGCCAGCCTGATGCCTTTTCGGCAGTTTCACTAAGCCTCTTCAGGCCCCTTGTTCTCGACTGTCCCCTCAGACCCAACAGTTTCAATAGATCATACACTGATGCAGCCACAAGCCCTCTTGCGCCCCCTTCAACAGCCATGACCCTTGCAGTGAACCCATCGTGTCTCAGATCCGCGGCCAGATCACTATACTTGGCCGCTTTGAACGAATGTTGCTCATCTAATCTGGATTCAAATGGCACTGTCAGTTCAATCAGTATGACCTGAAGCGTTGCTGCAGAATGAAGCACTATATCCGGCCGTCTCCGCGATTTTCTGATACTCTCTGGATATGCCCCTCGTCCAGGTAGGTCTACCGCCATCTCCCAATCATTTGCACAATCAAGAAGAGATGGTAAACTGCTACCAGGTTTATTCGGTTTGGGGTGTGCTGACTTTCCTGCCCTCAGAAAGTATGTGTTTGCAGTGTCTGGCCGGACTTTGCTATTCGCCTTCATCTTGCCAGATCTATTGTCGCAGCAAGCTCATTTAGCACTTTGTTATGGCGCCAAGTGTATCGCCCTTGCCCTAATGACACCTTACACGCTGAGAGCACGTGTTCAAGTGTCTGCCTCCCCTGGCACAGGGGGCACTGCTCATCATCTGACTTTCCCCATTTCACAAGGTTGGTGGCCGACGGCAGCAGGTCATACAGTGATCTGACAACGAAGCTGAGCCTAAGAGGTGCCATATGCCATATATCATTCCATGTCAAGGACCTCTGCAGGGCTCCTTCCCATGTAGTCCATTGGCCTTGTTGGACCTGCTGCACTGCTTTTTGCAACCTCTTATCATTCTCAGCTTCTCGTATCTCCTGAACTACCATGTCTCTGCGCTCCCTGCTTGATGCCTTGGACCACCAGCGGATGTCTCCATGACCAAATCCCCGTCTATTCGTTTGTGTGTATCCGATTACCTCCCTCAGTTTGAGTGACTCTTGGGCAGCATCAACAGCTTCTTCCACTTTCCACTTCCTTCCGTTTTCAGTGTGGGCTGAATGGACTTAACCACATCATCAGCTGACTCGCGTAGCATCATTGCAAGCCTTGCTTTCCAACTTTGTACTCTTCAACAACTGACTTGAAAGGAAGCAGAAGTTTTGACTTTTTGCAGTACAGTGCTACATCTGACAGACCTGGTGGTACTCCTAGCCATTTTCTCATGAACTTGTTGACCTTCTTCTCTATGGCTTCCACTGTACTTGTGCTTATTTCATATATAAGCAGTGGCCACAGCAACTTTGGTATCAACATGAACTGGAGGCACCACAGTTTGAACTTCCCCAGGAGTCTGCTTTGGTCTATGATCTGTAGCCCTCTGTCTGCCATTTCTATTGTCTGTTGCACTGCCTTTGAGTCTTTTAATGAGGCATCGTACACCCTGCCAAGACTTTTAACAGGTTCCTCAATGACAGTAGGGATTCTTTGGTTGGAAACCGTGAATATGACCTCTGCTATCTTCCCTTTCCTGACTGATAGGCTTCTCGACTTCTTGGGTTTGAAGCTCATTCTGCACCAGCTGACTAGTTCATCCAGGCGTGCTAACATCCTCCGGGCCTGATGTTCATCTGATGTCAGAATTGTTGTGTCATCCATGAATGCTTTGAGCGGTGGCATGAGACACATTCCACCGAGCTTTGGACCTATAGCCATTCCTTCAGCCGCATTGAGGATTACCTGCATAGCCATCACGAATAGTATCGGAGAGATGGTACATCCCATCGCAATTCCAACTTCAAGGCCAATCCACTTCGTTGTGTACTCTCTGGTTGAAAATCTGACAGCAAACCCTGCAAAATACAGCTTCAGCATTGCTGCAATCTCTTGTGGAACATGATACATTTCTAGGGCCTGCCACAACATCTGGTGTGGAACGGATCCATAAGCATTCGCTAAATCCAACCAGATTACATGGAGGTTTGTTCTGTCAGACTTTGCCTTTTGGATTGCTTCCCATATCATTGTGGCATGCTCTAGACATCCTGGTGTACCTGGGATACCTCCTTTCTGAATGGTAGTGTCAATGTACCCATTTGCCAGGAGGTATGTAGTGAGTCTTTTCGCCATCACTGAGAAGAATATCTTCCCTTCCACATTGAGTAGTGAGATTGGCCTGAACTGACTGATGTCTGTGGAATTTTGCTCCTTCGGGATGTAGACTCCGTTCGCCTTTCTCCATTCCTTGCTTACAAGCTGGGTTTTCCACGCACTCTTCAGTAAACGAAGCAGTCGTTTGAGCACCTCAGGGCATCTCTTATACACCACATATGGAACACCATTAGGACCTGGAGCTGACTTGCATCGAGCTTTCTGGACAATGCTTTCTACCTCTTGCACCGTTGGGGGCTTGGTGTTAAATTCAGCTCCTGGCTTACTCGGCCATTTAAGGCCTGCCATGCTGCTGAGCGGCTCATCTTTGCGACCATCTGAATATGTCATTCCAAGGTGTTCTTCCAGGTCTTCTTTCCTGATGTTTAGCGTACCCGACCGTGGCTGCTCAAACAGTTCTTTGGCAAACTTGAAGGGCTCCCTGAAGAATCTTTCCCTATCCATTCGAGTCTTCCTTTTCTTCCTGCACAACCTTTCTGCTCTACAAAGGGCATTATGTTGGCCTTTCAGGTGCTCCCAAACCTGTCGTAACCCTTCCTTCTCTGCGGCAACTGCGTTTTTGAACAGTTTTCGGGCATGCTTCTTCTGTTTTCTGATTTCTTCTATTTTAATTTGTCTTCTGCTTTTTCGTGGTGGGTTACTTTCCCTTGCCCTCCCTCACTCCGAACACTTTGCGACAGTGCAGATATATTATGTCGCCGAAGATTTCCAGCTTCTTCTCTAAAGTTATCTGCTTCAGGTTGTTATCCAACTCTTTTGCCAAGGCTTCGTCCAGCTGTTCCCAAAGGCCTTTTGCACTGGCGGGTGGAAACTTGATTGCATCTCTCTTCCCGTCCAAGAAGTGTGTGAGATCATCATCAGGCAGATCAACTTGAATGTACTCAGCACTGTGGATTGACTCCTGGCTGCGTTCTTCTAACGTCTTATCCGTCGAGACTGAGCGCTGTTGATCTCCCCCTGATGACCTCCCACACCCCTTTTTCGTTCTGTGGATTTTCATTCCTCTCTGAGTAGAGAATTCCCTACCACAGGCACATGGAAACTCCAGCCGTTGTTCAGAGCTCGAAGTCCGTGTAACGGGTCTGGTCGATTCCAATGAGGCGCCTGTGGATTCATCATTCTCCCCCCCTTTCGGGAGCTATGTATATTTACCAAGTCAAAGTTCTAAACGCATGAATAATATAGTCAAACAATATTTAACTTGAACAAAAGTTAATATATAGTAATTGGGAGGGTGAAGGTATGATGATATCCTTATAACGCTTATGATAAGTGAAAATCTATTAAATATCTAACTTGAAACATCAGGCCTTTACATGGAGCCGCGCTAGCGTAGTGGTTACAACACCGCTCTGGCGACCGGGTGATACAGGATCAAACCCGGGCGACGGCATTTGAGGATTTTTCGTCGACCGGGATTTGGACTGGATTAACTCGAGACCTGGCGAAGACATTTGAAGGAGTGTCGTCGACCAGGGACTGGCGGCTCCTGAGCCGACCCAGCTGCAATGGGTACCTCCGAAATCGGAGAGTATTTGCCTGAATGGCGAGGGACACTTGTCTCTGTACAAGAAATAAAGGGATACTCACGTAAAATCAATGTCAGGTTAGACATAAATAATAACCTGAGATTTCGCCTCGAGTATTAGCGGGCGTACGAAAAAAAAGGCCTTTACACACACACCCCCTCCCCATCTTTATTATTTTTGTTTGATTTTTTTGTTGGGGTTTGTTTTGTTTTATCGTTTCTTTTATTTCGATTAAAAAAAAATTTTTTAAATTATTTTTTAAATAACATAGGTCTATGCACAAAATTGGTAATTTTCATTTATCCTAATTACAGTGATTTGACAGATGTGATGCCACTTTCATGTATCGGCAGTTATTCATGTTATCTGGAATTGAAAACATGTAGGCCTAGGCATATCCTAATTATAACCCTGCAGAGCAGAACGGGATATGTCTCTTCATCATAAATATAATGAAAAAGCATTCAAAATATATTTATTTCCCAAAAATGTGGTGAAATGAACAGTGGGACATGGTCTGATGACAGGGTAGGCTATAGGATATGGAATCGCCATCAATTTCTATTTCTGACCATCTCAAACTGTGTCAAACATATTCCCGTAAGCAGTTGTAAACCAAGAAATTTCATTCAAACACTAATTTTGGCGATGGTTAAAAATAAAACTACATTGGCCTACATTGTAAATTACAGCCGCAAGTACAGTAGGCCTATCTATAAACGGCACTTAGCCTATGTAAATATGTTTTATAAATGAATTTATTACTTACCTCGGTTGAAATGAACGATTACAACTTGAATGTGTAGAGACAAGTTCTTGGTGTTTTTTTTTTAAAGTTTTGCCTCGTTTTGGTGAGGCACGTCCCGTTCAACCTAGTCGGTTATATTAGGGCGCATATCCAAATATAAAAGGCCCTTAGGTCTGAGGTTATAAATCAATTTTTTCCCAGTCATGGGTTTTTGCTCTGCAGTGAATATGTGTAGTTACGTGTTCTTTCGTAGCAGTTAGTGTTAGTATTAGGGTTAGGATTAGTGTTAACCCTAATACTAACTCTAATACTAAACCTAACCGCTACGAAACAAGACATAACTACACATATTCACTGCGGAGCAAAAACCCACGAGTAATAGGAAATTACCGCGTTGGAGTAACAACAGACGCGCACGCTAAAAATAAATCTGTTCCACATCGTTAACGCAAATCGCCGAAAACGCAAATCGCCGAAAACACGAACCGCCGAAAACGTCTGGAAATGGATTTAGTGCGCAAAGGGAAGTAAAAATTCTACAGTAACTGGTTTAACGAAAAATACCACTGGAGCTGGGTTGGCCATGTCCTCAGAAGAGACCCCGATGCCATCACAAGAACAGCTATGCTTTGGACCTCTGAAGGAAAACGAAAGAGAGGCCGACCAAAAACAACTTGGCAGAGGACTGTGGAGGCTGAGATGCAAAAAATGAACCGGAGTTGGGGCACTGTACGAAGGATGGCCACCGACCGAGCAAAGTGGAATCAATTTGTTGTTGCCCTACAAGACGCCACTAAACGTGATGGCCACTGACTGCTTTGACGGTCGGCGGCTAAGGATCAAAGAAGAAGAAGATGAGAACATTGGCAACACACAACAGAAATGGAATCCAGTGGACTCTGACTAAGCAGTTGTATGATTTGGATTTTGCTGATGACTTGGCTCTTCTGTCCCATAAATGTAATCAGATGCAGGACAAATTGAAAACACTCGATGAGAGGTCACAGCAATTGGGTCTGAAAATACACAGGGAAAAGACAAAGATAATGAGAATAAATGCAGGTAATGATAACAGGGTTGAACTTGAAGAAGCACCAATACAAGATGTAGAATCGTACACATATCTTGGCAGCAATATAGACAAAGTTGGAGGGAAAGACAGTGATATCAAAATAAGAATACAAAAAGCAAGAGGAGCTTTCATTGCATTGGAAATATATGGAGATCAAGAGAAATTGGATCCAACACAAAAATAAGAATCTTCAACTCAAATGTGAAGTAGGTCCTATTGTATAGCTCTGAGACATGGAGAACAACAAAGACAACAACCAAAAAGCTACTGACTTTCATAAATGGGTGCTTGCGTAGAATAGAGGGATTAAAATGGTATGATAAGGTTACCAACGTGGAACTGAGGACAAGAACTAGACAAGTGCCAGTAGAACTAGACAAGTGCCAGTAGAACAAGAGATGCGAAGAAGATGATGGATAGGACATACGCTGAGGAAACCTGTTGATAGCATTACAAGGCAGTCCTTGTTCTGGAATCTCCAGGGCAAGAGAGGCAGAGGTAGACCAAGAAGCACAACAGGTGAAAATGATGAGAACGTGGAAAGAACCTGAGATGATGGCACGTGACAGGAGGACTTGGCACGTGTTTGTTGAAGGCCTATGCTTCTTTGAGAGTGGAGGGTTATGAATGAATGAATCTTGCGTTAAGACAATTTGTTTCTGTAATTCACACTGTTTAATTAACAAATATAAATGCTGAACAGTACTTAACAATTAGAACTACAGAAACGTAACATAATGTATATATTTTCCTTGTCTGTTGCAATGCTATTTTTTACCCCCACAGACTACAGAAACAAAGTTCAATGGAAATTAAGTATATTTATGTACCATAGTTCTGTTGTTTTATTAGGATGCTAATATATGTAACAGTATTTTCTTCTTCCTACACTCTCAGACGTCTACTTGAATATTTTTGAAGATAGCAGTAGTCAGTTTGAGGCTATTTGCATTTCCATAGAGCTTTCCCACGCATGGTACAGTCCAATTCGCCCAAAAGCACCCGTATTTTATCTTTTATCATACTGTCCGATTCGCCTAAAAGCGCCCGACAACATGTTTGTTTTTTTCGTTGCTAAGCGACATCAGAAGTTTGTTTTGATATAGATTGCATTTTTCTAAGTCGAGTGGTTGATTTTTTATGATTTAAAAAAAAAAATACACTGAGTAAAAATGGTTCTTCAAGCCATGGAAGAGATTTTTCAATGAACTTTGAAGGATTAGATCTACGTTTTTGTGTTATTCCGATAGTGAAAATGATTCATCCTACTTCGATGTGGACTATGACCCAGTTATCGACAATAGTGAAAGAAGGAAAATCGATGTTGGAACTAGTAAAATTGTAGACAATGGACATATAGAGGCACATTTACTTGTATGGAATTATTCCAGATTTATGAGCTCCCAGGCAGGGCCTAAACATTTGTCTGATGAGCAGGGGCGTATTATTTGTTTCTTCTTATTTATACCAGACGATGGACTTATGAATAAACCAACAGAGCTGAAAAGGGTTGGTTACGTTGTTTCAGTGTGAGCGTAATTAAAACCAACATCCAGCAAGCATGAACCATCAAACTCCTGAGCAGAAAAAAACGATGTGTTCAATGCTGTAAGGGAAAATGGACACTTGTAGAGTTCTAGAGACAGTTTATGGTTGTAAATTGTCTGATATTCAAAGTTTCATGAAAAACTGTTAATAGTGTATATAAGGGACCCAAAGACGCAGCAACAGAGAACGCAGTCAGCGACTCATAGCTTGACTGCTTGCATCAGGACCAGCGAACCAGAGCTGGTCAAGACCGTACTCCACCTCCACGTGGTGGTCCTGGAAACAGTCTGCAGCAGTGCAGTCTGGCTGAGCGAGTACAGATCAAAATGGGAAGGCAAACCCGGTCCCTAAAAAATGCCATGCAGAAGTCGGATGTGCCGACCGAAAGGTGCAGATATCACAGCTTAGGCGCAAACAGACACAACGCAACCACCGTCCTTTTCAGGGCGAACGAGGAAGAAGAAGAAGTATATCAAAGCTTTCCAGCGCAAGACTATCCTAAAGTCCTAAAGATAAAGTAATTTTTTTGGTTATGACATTAAAATATATAGGTAATAAAGTATGTCCATTTTACTGTACAAATAAATGTGTTTTTGTGTTATTTGAACTAATATTAGTGTATAAATAATTTTTCAAATATAAGAAATATTTAAGAAAAAGAGTTATGCCCCTTTGCTTGGTCGTTTTTTGGTGTTTCTTCTTCTTCTTCCTCGTTCGTCCTGAAAAGGACGGTGGTTGCGTTGTGTCTGTTTACGCCTAAGCTGTGATATCTGCACCTTTCGGTCGACACATCCGACTTCTGCACGGCATTTTTTAGGACCGGGTTTGCCTTCCCATTGCGATCCACACTCGCTCAGCCAGACTGCACTGCTGCAGACTGTTTCCAGGACCACCACGTGGAGGTGGAGTGCGGTCTTGACCAGCTCTGATTCGCTGGTCCTGATGCAGGCAGTCAAGCTATGAGTCGCTGACTGCGTTCTCTATTGCTGCGTCTTTGGGTCCCTTTTGGTGTTTGAAATACTAGCAGGGCTGTGAACTGTAAAGGGTTAAACATATTTCTTTAGTTGATGCTGTTTAATTACCATGCTTAGATTCGTTTAAAGATACACTGACATTAATGATTACTTACAAGTCTATCAATCATAGCACTACTAAAAGCTTTCTATATCTGGCCATCTCCACTCATGTCAACATTTAACATACTCACTCTGTCAATTTTGTCTGGCCTGTTTGTGGCTGCTATTATGAACACATCTTTAAGAATCTCCAAGCCATCCATTTCTGTCAACAGCTGAGTCAGGACTCGATCCTCAACACCACTGCCTCCCCCAGAACTGTAACAATTCATATAAATTTATTTCCCATTATTACAAACAAGACTAGAACTGTTCACACAAGTAATTTCAGCTACATGCCTTACAATGTTATTGTAAACATGCACACATAAACTATGATGTATTGAGAAACATTCCCTCCTGAGCACCAAGAAAAAAGAAAAGTGAATTATGTTTTAAGAATTTAATACTTCTTGTTCTTCTTCGTACACTCTCAGACGTCCACTTGAATGTTGTCATCAATTTAATACACATGCTGAATAACAAGACTTTTTTAAAAGCAGTAAAAGTTCTTCCTAGCTCCAGTTGTGAGAGTAAACATTGTAAAGCCGTATATTTGTCTCTCCAAGTACTGCTGTACTATCATTACAGTCCAAATATACAGAAGGAAGAACCACATCAACAACTAATGAATAAATGAACAATAGTATTTCTCTTTATACTTAAAAAAAACAAAGAAGAAGATAGTGATATATCATTGTAATCAAGAAGAGGAAAAATAGGATAATTGAATTATAGAGGCAAAGAGTATGACATGATGTCTGGGTAGTGACACGGACATGATGGAAAAAGTATATTCAAACCTCAGGTGAAAAACAAATTGAATTTTGATGTCACGAAAAAGATAAATAAAGTATATACAAATATATGGACACTGAACACACTGTAAAAATCATGATGCTGAAAATAAAAGCAAGACCACAAGATACAGTCATCTCACAAATACTCACACAAAACCAGGAATACAGTGAAGAGGAAACAGAAAAATACTGTGAAGAGCTGCAACGTACACATAAACCATTAAAGTCTACAGATGTGATGATTATTATGAGGAACATGAATTATCATCATCATTTTTCCTTTGAATTCCGCCTAGGCCAGGCCTAAGCCCGGCTGAAAAAGGAGGAGGGCAGCCTGCATGGAGGCCGTAAGGAGGCAGCCCCTCCACCATGCAAAGGCACAACAGGCCAATCACCTGTTTGCTTTCAATCATGATTATGAGAACTACAAGAGAGAAAACCGGACTGATTCTAAAGGCGACGAACTGGAACGGACTACGACTTATGGAACTTGGAACACAAGAAGTATAAATGGGAAGGAAGAGCTGGTGGAAGAGATGAGGAAAGCAAAATTAGAAATCTTGGCTATTACGGAAACACAGAAAAAGGACAAGGAGTGATGGATCTTGATGGCAACACACTGCTCTACTGTGGTGTACCCACATCTGAAAGAGCTAAAGGGGGCGTGGGTTGCATTGTGACCAAATACTAAAAAGATAGTATCAAGGGATGGAACTTTGTCTCGGAGCGCAGTATGGTTGTAAAACTAAACGGAGAAACCATTGTCAACCTGGTCACAGTGTATGGGCCAAATGAGGATGAGAGAGCCGAGGTCAAGGAGGAATTCTTCGAGCTGCTTCAAAGGACAGTGGATGACTGCCTAGATGAAATTATCATGCTCGGAGATTTCAATGCCAGAGTTGGAAATGACCATGCTAGATGGGGTGGAGTTATTGGAAGATATGGAAAAGATACTCTCAATGACAATGGAAAGCGACTCCTTAGATTCTGCAGTAAGCAGAATCTGATCATTACAAACACAAAGTTCCCCCATTAGCGCGTACATGCATACACTAGATGTGAATCAACAAAGAATGTAATGATAAGTCAGTGCTAGGAAGAGCTCATTCAAATATGTCCGGGATGCTAGAGTCTGGAGGGGGCCAGAGATTGAAAGTGATCACTACTTGCTTACAATCAAAAGAACAACTGAAAGAGTTGCTCAGCCTAGGAACCTAAAGAACATAAGGAAGGGAAAACAATGCCCTTCTCAAATTTATAAAGGACAAGCAAGGCAAACTGCTTACTGCCCCGAAGGAAGTAATGGAAAGATAGAAAGAATATTTCTCAGAACTCCTAAATGGTGAGCATGGTGAAGCATCAGAAATGATAACCACTAGCACAGATGAGATTTTTTTTTTAAAGAATACAGTACATAAAATGAAACAAGAACTAATCTAGACCCAGTCGAGAATAGATTTAAGAATACAGTACAGAAAATAAAAAAAAGAACTAATACTAGACCCAGATGAGAATAGATTTAAGAATACAGTACAGAAAATGAAACAAGAACTAATCTAGACTCAGATGAGAATAGGTTTAAGAATGCAGTACAGAAAATGAAACAAGAACTAATCTAGACCCAGATGAGAATAGGTTTAAGAAAACAGTATAGAAAAAGAAATAATCTAGACCCAGATGAGAATAGATTGAAGAAAATAGTATAGAAAAGGAAGCAAGAACTAATCTTGACCCAGATGAGAATAGATTTAAGAAAACAGTGTAGAACAGGTAGTAAGAACTAATCTAGATCTGATGAGAATATCCTCCATACATTCTGGCCTAGGTCTAGTTTTTGCTGGACTCAGACCAGAATTTACAGTGGAGATTATCATTTGTGTTTTATATCCTTTGTTAAGTTTTATGCATTTAGATTAGTTCTCTATTTTGAAGGTCTTTTTCGTTCTTCCAATTGCATATTCATTGTCCATGTTTCAACACCATACAGTAATGCAGAATATATATAACATTTTATGATTCTCAGTTTTACAGGCATGTCATAATGTGAGGCTTGTGCATGGGGATAATAACCTCATTATGCAAAACAATCTGTTGCAGAAACCACTACTGCAAGAGCAGACAAATGCTTTGGTGCAGGTTTCTGGCAAAAGAACCAGCTGCCATGATGGCTTTATGTTGTATAAGGAGTTAAAAGGGAAATTAATTAACATCAAAAAGGAAATTCAGAGCAGAGACTCTGACGCCTAGCTGAGCCACAATTGGATGAGGTCCAGTGTGGATTCCGAGCAAACCGAAGTACTCAAGATCTAATCTTCACACTCAGACAGCTGAGTGAAAAGGCCCTTGAGTATAAGAGTGAGATCCATCTTTGTTTCATAGATCTGGAAAAGGCATTTGACAGGGTCCCCTGGAGCAAACTTTGGGACTGTTTGGCAAGGAAGAACATTCCAGCACCCCTGATTCATGCTATACAGAGTTTCTACAAGTCTTGCAGGAATTATGTGAGGACAGCAAACCATTAGTCAGAAGAGTTCAGGACCACCACTGGTGTAAGACAAGGTGATATCCTGTCACCTTACCTTTTCATACTCCTCATGGACGATGTTATCAAGTCATGTAAGGAGAGGAACAAGAAAGTATTCAGTGGGGTACTGGAAGATGAGACAGGTCTATATTTCGGAGCTGGCATTTGCTGATGATGTTGCCCAGATTGCTAAATCAGAGGCACATCTCCAATCAAACCTGCAAGAAGTAGCTCTAAAACAAAATCCATGGTTATATCACGAGAAGAAAGAAGACATCAGATTAAGCTGGGAGAAAAGGTCCTGGAGCAGGTCAACCACTTTAAATATCTCAGAGCTATTATAGACCGAAAGGGAGGCATCAAAGAAGAGTTGGCCACTCGAAAAGCAGCAGCTGGGAGACTTTTTCAGGCCATAAATCGAAGATTCCTCAGCAAGAGAGAGGTTGGTAAGAAAACGAAGATGGCTGTATACCGCTCCACCTATGTCCCAGTCTTGACATATGGATGCGAGTCATGGGCAATGACTACAACCCACAAAAGCCAGATCCAAACCTCAGAAATGAGGTATCTGAGGAAGGTGGTTGAAGTAACAAGAAGAGACATGGTCCGCAACCAGACGATCCGTCAAGGCCTAAAATGCCACCCCCTGCAGACCCAAGTAGAACAGTCCCAACTAAGATGGTTTGGCCATGTCTGCAGAATGGGAGAAGATCGACTACCATGACAAGCATGGGAAACAAACAGCCAGGGATCCAGACCCCCAGAGTCCGCTGGGAAGACAACATTAGACAATCTTTGAAGGACTAGAATGGAACCAGGCCAGGAGGAAGACAGCCGATAGGATAGTCTGGCGCTCTCTCTTCCAAACCTCTACACCTCGCGGTAGAAGGGGAACGACTAAAAGTAAGTAAAAAGGAAATTCCAGATGTACATGGACAGAGATATTTGAAGCAAACTCCAAAGTGAAAGAAAGGACCAATGAACAAGGAACATCCTACCTTAACTTGATTCTAACAACCTGGCTCAGATGTAAACGATGTCAGCAGGCAAGAATTGCTAAACATTAATATTGCTGATATATCATGCCAAGAATCTGACAATTCATGCAAAATAAACAACAAACAGAAATCTACAATTGAATGCTAACCTTCCCCGCTTAGTAGCAATTGCATCTATTTCATCAAAGAAAATTATAGACGGGGCAGCTGATCTGGCCTTACGAAACACTTCACGTATGGCCTTCTCAGATTCTCCAACATACTGGTTGAAAATTTCTGGACCCTGTCCACAAAATAAAAAGATAAATAGTTAAGATTGTCAAATATATTAAATATTTATACTTAACCCTACAGCAGATTACACTGGCTAACAAAAAAATTTTTTTTTTCTTTCTTTAACATTTCTATGTTTTTCTGGTCAATTTTAATGCACTGTTTTTAAATCTGCAAACCGTTTTTCTCTATCAGGTCGGGATCTCTAGAAATACGCAATTGAAGTTTTTTAACAACGCATACAGTATTACAACATCATTCGTACAAGAAGTATAACAATTATGTAGGCTTGAATTTCTTTGCAGTCGACTTTCGTCGGTGAATGGCATGTGGTACATCGCGATGAAGCATCCAACAATAATCGGCAGGCATGGTCACACTCCACCGTCCTTGATAACGTGACTCCATTACGGCGATATCTTGATGGAATCAATCTCCATGTTCATCGCTGACTTCGCCAAGGTTGTCAGGGAAAAAGTCAAGATGCGAATTGATCAAATGGATTTTGAGGGACATGTTACAACCTATAATTCTGTATGCATCTATGCACTGCTTAACAATATGCACATAGTCGACAGATTTGTGATTTCTCAGAAAGTTATCGACGATCGATTTGAATGCCATCCATGCGCGAAGTTCACTACCATGTAACAAGTTCTCGAATTGTTTGTCTGCAATAACTTTCCTAACCTGAGGTCCTACAAAGATACTTTCCTTTATCTTTGCATCGCTAACTTTTCTCAAAGAAAAGTGAAAGCTTTGCTCGTTTTATCTAATGCTTTTACAAAATTCTTCATAAGCCCCAACTTTATATGTAATGGTGGTAAACATGATGCTGTCTTTGTTATCTAATGACTCGTGTATTACATTTTTATGCTTGAGCTGCATTCGATCCCTGATAGGCCACACCTTTCTTGCATAATGTTCCTGTCTGTTGCGGCTGTCCCATTCACATAGGAAGCAACAAAATTTAGTATACCCAGTCTGCATGCCCGTGAGAATTGCAATGACCTTTAGGTCTCCACAAATCCGCCATTGGTAGTCATTGTACTTTATTTTTGCCAAAAGTATAGCCATATTGTCATAAGTTTCTTTCATATGAACAGAGTAGGCGACTGGAATTGATGAAAATAAATTTCCGTTATGCAATAACACGGCTTTTAGACTAGTCTTGGAAGAGTCGATAAAAAGTCGCCATTCGTTGACTATGTGCTCATGACCGAGGTGCACCATTAGACCGTTTACATCTTTGCAATAGCAAATGTCATCATCCATCTGAAAGTATTGAACAAGTTCTCTGTGTCTATGACGAAATTTAGGTATCGGAGTATTGGGCGCTAAAAGATTCCATTCTTTGAGCCGCGAACCGAGTAATTCCGCTTGTCCTTTGGTAAGAGCGAGATCACGTATTAGATCTGAAAGTTCTGAATGGTTAATTAAGTGAACACCATCATTCACCGCTATATAATCCGAGTCAGAATTAGTTTCTAAAGCAGGTAAACTTTCACTTTCTGATGGTTCATTCACGTCCAACGGATATTGTTCTGGTGGAACTGGGATAGGACACGTAATTGGATCATGAGGCACTGGTTTCGAAACCGATTCAATATTTGGATAAACCACAGACTTTCTAGTTTTAAAAGTGAAACCATGGATATTTGTCAAGCAGAAGTAACAATCAGTAGCGTGATTTGTCGGTTCATGCCATATTACTGGCACCCCAAAAGGCATCGACTTATGCTTCAGCGATTTTCTTAACCAACCTGCCAATGTATTTGCACAAGTCGAACAAACTGCATTTGGCTTCCAAGATTTATTTGCATTATAAAATTTCGAATCGAAATAAAGTTCATACGCTTTCTTTAGTAATGGTGTAAAGTTTTTCTGGTGAACACAATCGGTAAAATATCCGCACACGTAACAGAACAGATCAGCCGAATTTCTACAACTTCTAGAAGCCATATTTTGCTCAGAATTATTTCAAAATACAGTAACTATTTGAAAAATAGCGTAACATATTTCATGCATCTTTTAGCAGTATAAAAAGTAGAAACGGAGCAAATAACGGTTTCCCAAAAATATATTTATTCACAAATATCTTAAGAACCCGATGTGATAGAGATAAACGGATTTCAGATTTGAAATCAGCGCAAGAAACTGACCTAAGAACACTTATTCTTATATAAGAAAGAAAAATGTTGTTTGTCAGTGTTATCAGTGTTTGAGCGTGGTTTGAACTTAGATTTGTGATCAATCGGATTGAAATGTTTCTCAATTTTTTTGGACTGCCATCTGAAGCTGTTGAAGTTTCATCAGGACTAGGAAATAAATCTAGACCGTCATTATTTGAGATTTTTCAAATGGAAAATAGTGATTCCGACAATGACTTTGTAGACATCCCACTCTGAATGTTTCACTGAAGAATTCTCATTGTTACACTGAAGAACTCTCATTCTTACTACATTGACAAAGATTTGTTGCACAATATATTGTTTCATTTTATGGAATTTCTGTTGTGTGTGTGTGTGTGATGCATCTTCCATCTGATGCTATTAATGTGCCCAGGTATTTGAATCTACTGAAGTTCTGGGCTCTTTCAAGGAATTGTCACGTCCTGCACAGAGCTTAGTGTGCAATGCTGTGTTCTCAACAAATTTCACCACAGGCGGAATCCCTAGAAGTGTGTGGATTTCAAGAGTCAATGAGGATGTAATCAGCCTCACAGACAAAGGTTCACTTCCACGGACGTATACAGTAGCAATGTGCATAGCAGTAGGTACCACAAACCGCCGCTTCGATCTGTTGCCAGTGGAGAAAACTGAGGGAAATTCGTCAAGTTTAAGTCGTCACTGCCCCTTTGCTATTAAGCGGATTGTAATAAAATTTATATCACGATACTCTTTATCTTCTTCTCTTTTGAAGTGTATTAATTTTAAAAAAATAAAAGCTATTGAAGTATTTTTTTACTAATAAAAACGAACAGCAGCGTTATGCGTAGTTTGCTACGGACTCCGAACGTTTTCGTCTCACCCCGCTTCATTCAAATGAGGGTCGCTCGACCGCCAAAGCACTAATTTGCACACTGTTTTCACAACTTTTAGGGGAAAAAGTGCATCTTTAGTTTCATATATGGCAAACTGTAGAAAACAAAGGGTAAAATGTTCATATCTCGAAGTGAAGTTTAAATTTTACCAAATTTAACATTTAAAATGATGTAATAAGTCTTTGCCATGTTTGAGAAGATTTGGGAGCCATTTTTCTTTATTCGTGTGAAATTTTATTGACTTCTGATATTTGGCGGTCGAGCTAATTGACTTTGAGTAAGTTCTGTATCGCTCAAGTTAGGCCTAGAAATTTTAGCGAAGGATGCAGATTGAGGCTGTTCCATGGGCCGTTATTACTCCCGATGTCTCTCAAGATCGGGACGCCACTTATATTGGCTCTTGTTCAAACATCATCACATCTTCTGATTTGAGGTTGACTATACGTAAGTATATCAATTATTAACAATGTATTGAACTTCAAATGTAAAATTTACAATACTTTTAATATTATTTAGCAATTTAACACGATCGCACAGTTTGTGTAACACAGCGTGGATTGAATGTGTTATCACCACTTCAGACATTCGCACATCAATCTAATTTTTTCAAGAGCTTGAAAAGCTAAGAAAGTTACCAATTTGAATAAAAAATGCATGTTTTGAATAATTGGTAATTAAATGAAGGTTTCTTTTGCA
The DNA here is from genome assembly GCA_024509875.1 of Oreohelix idahoensis. NCBI lineage: Eukaryota > Metazoa > Mollusca > Gastropoda > Stylommatophora > Oreohelicidae > Oreohelix > Oreohelix idahoensis. The sequence goes on from JAMPIV010017019.1 coordinate 85,708, forward strand.
ACATAATAGGGTCAATTATGATCTCTAAAGCGAATGATACCGCAAGGCCCAATGTCAATGGACGACAAATTGAGTCAAGGCTAGGAAGCCGGAAAATTCCATAACTAAAGTAGCTGACGGTGTACTGAAATGTCCGGACTAGCAGGCACTAGTTGATTGTCTTAAAATTCCCCGAAAAGAAGAAATATATATAAACAGCTTTCATAAAATAGGAGCCGCGGTAGCTATATATAATATATTATAATATAATATGGTAATTTCCTATTACTCGTACCTTTTTGCTCCATAGTGAATATGTGTAGTTATGTGTTCTTTCGTAGCAGTTAGGTTTAGGATTAGGGTTAGTGTTAACCCTAAAGTTAGTGTTAACCCTAAACACGAGTAATGTAATACTATAATAGACTGGAATGGAAGAAACGAAGTAAAGAATCAGAGAGGGCAGTTAAAGAAAAAAATCAAACAGCGAATAACTGACAACAATAGGAGGAAAAAAGAGAAAGATGTTAAGAATGCAGAGAAGAAGTTAGAGTTATATAACACAATCATTAGCCATAGGGGTCTGTGCACCACAAAGGAGGATGTGGATACAATTTGTAAAGGACGAAATGCCCTTAGAATAGAAATTTTAAGGCTCAGTTAAGATACAGAAAATTAATATTGAATGATAAGGACATTAAACTATCAGGAAATATCAAAGAATTGTATTTTGGACTTCTGAAGCATTTAGGTTTTGAGGCTTCATTGCCCCCTCGCAGGGAAAGAGTGCGCCATGATCATTCTCCTCCAGTTTAAAAATGTCCTTTTAAATGCTAATAACCAGTTGTTTTAAAAAAATATAGCGTTTAGATGTTGTTAATTATTGTTTAGATGTTGTTAATTATTGCCTACACATTTTTTTAAATGAAATATGGACAGTATCTTAAAAAAAAATTTTTTTCTTCATTTTCACATTTTTTTCTTCCCAAGCGACAAATTGGATTCTGGACACATTTTAAAAAATTATACAAGAACAAATGGATGTTTAAATCCTGTGAAAAAAATTGAGATATATGTGTGTAGTATGCAGATTAATATGTACAAATTTAAAGCTTGTAACTTTTATACTTTTTGAAATATGATGTTGTAAATATTGACTTTCATTCAACCATTTTTTTTGGTAATGTGTTTTGCAGATTTGCAATTTTTGGTCTCAAATATACTGATAATTTTTCATGATGTAGCCCTAAAGTTTTTTTTTTGGTGTGATCAGTATATTCCAGACTATATGCTGTTTGTCAGAGAAAGTTGTAAGATTATATTTAAGAAAACGGCAGTCTTCTGAAGTTGGTGTGATGTAACGTTTTAAATGTTGCGAAGTCCCCACATTTTTTAAAATGCTATAACTTTTTTATTTGTTGTCCTATTATAAAGAATAAAGTACCAAATTTTATGATTTACCAAGGGCTTCAAAACTACATTGTTTTCTCTGGTGTTTCTGTGCAAACAAAAATCACTTTGTGGTACCTAATAGCAGGTGGTCATATAAGGATGACTCCAGATATGCCTCCATGAATGTAAAATGATAGTAAAACTAGTTCTAAATTTTCTGTACATCAGTACGTGCTCAATAATGTTTCCTAGGCTTTTGCATGTCCCAAGGTGTCTAGGATGTTGTCTAAACCAGGGGTTCTTAACCATTTTTTTGGTCATGGCCCCTTTCTGAGCCTCATTTACCTCTGTGGGCCCCTTTTCATAGACACTATTAGCTGGAAAAAGGTACTTTATCATCATACTGTGGCCCTCTAGAAATACGGCATGGCCCACTTTGATAACCACTGCTAAACCATGGGCTATTGACCGCTCAGTTAGTTTGTTTTTATTCCTTGTGATAAGAGTACTGTAATTTTATTTTTCAAGAGGCCCCATGTTTTTTCTCCCTTGTATTATTTACGTTTTTTCTATAGGGATTTTATCTTATCCACCCCATGTTTCTTCTCTATAGTTTAGTCTTTTTTTGTAGGTGATTCTTTAACGGTTTTTTCTCTGGGATTACAGTCTTCCTTTCCTTAAATTAATCACGATCACGCAGTCTCAATTTTCTTTGTTAGAAGTAATCGCGGTCAGTTTATTGTATTTGGCACTTGTATTTAATTGGGGTGGGTGATAAACCTCGACCCAGATGCATCGAATTTACGTAGGAGCGAATCAACGTTGATTCTGCTCACGCGGCCAGCATAACATGATGCAATTGGAGTGAGCGGGAATCGGGATAAACATGACACTTGAGTATGCTTAAAATAACACTTGAGTATGCTTAAAATCTATTGGCGGAGGTCATCGGTGTTAATTTTTCTGCAGTAATTCCATTGATTTTAGAAGTTCGCTAAACTATGACGTAGGGGCATAGGTCAGCGTGGGGCTGGAGTGTGTAAGGGATAGTACCTCACGGTGAGAGGCAGTCACTTCCTCTTTTTGAGGATGGCCTGGATCCTATTTGGTTCCCCCACTCCAGTTCAGCTCATGTATGGCTCCTCGAGTCTGCATGTGTACGGCAGCGCCACCCCCCGGGCAACGGCTTTGACTGGCCGGCCAAACTACATGAGTAAATTGAAAAAGGGAGGTCCCCCTTAAACAGTACACACAACTGCTGGCCGAACGGGCGGATGATCAATAATATTTTGACAACGGCTTCTAGGGCAGGAGTTGGAAAGGCCTGGTATCGGGCTGAGGGCGCACCATGGACTGTAATGGTAAGCGACCAGAACCATCCAGAAAGCAATGGCAAACTACTGGATGTACAATGCCAAGAAATCCATAATGGCTAATCTGAATACTACACAAAGATCTGGTGGTGAGGCCCCCAGGCCAGGCAGATCATATTTAACTGGGGAAGAGATCGTTGGCAGCGTCAGTACAGGTAATCGTGATGACGGCCAAAAGCCTGACTGTGTTACCACGGAAAACCATGTCATCGGTCTTAGAAAAAATAATCAAAATAGGAACATGGAACGTCAGAAGCTTATACCAAGGAAAACAGTACATAGTGAAGAACGAGATGGAAAGGCTAAACATCGATATCCTGGGCATCTCAGAGCACAGATGGTCGGGCCAGGGACACTTTTCGATTCCATCAGGAGGAACATTCATATACTCAGGCAAAGAGAGAGGAGGTCAGAGCGGCGTCGGCTTCTACCTGTCTAAAAGGACAGCTGCCTCCCTATTAGGATATAATCCCATAAATGACCGCATTGTCACAATCAGACTGAAAGGAAAAAGAAAGAACATCACAATTATACAAACATATGCGCCAACAGCAGCTGCTGAAGAACAGGAAATTGAAGATTTTTACAATGAACTGCAAAATGCATTAGAGAAAGCAAATAAGCAAGATATTAGGATAATAATGGGAGATTTTAATGCCAAAGTTGGAAACGAAAGATTAGAACATGAAAAAAGAGTGACAGGAAGTTATGGATTGGGCCAGAGAAATGAGAGAGGAGAACGCTTGACAACATTCTGCCTAGAAAACAACCTAGTCATCACGAATACTCTTTTTATGCAACACCCTAGAAGACTATATACATGGACGTCACCGGACGGAAAAAGCAAGAACCAAATAGATTATATCTTAATACAACAAAGGTGGCGATCTTGTATCTCATCCATCAAGACGTTCCCAGGAGCAGACTGTGACTCCGACCATGAACTTCTTGCTGCAAACTTCAAGATCAAATTGAAAAAAAGTCGTTACAAGCGACAAAGTAATACGTTATGACACAAGCGCCATACCAGAAGAGTACAGTGTCGATATTCAGAACAAATTTGACATTCTTATGGCAGTACAGGAGGAAATGACACCAGATGAACTTGCTAATAACATCAGAGATGTATATATTACAAATGCACAGAGGTTAATTCCTAAAAGAAGTATAAAGAGACGAGAATACATCTCAGACGAAACACTGAAGTTGGTGGTAGAGAGAAGAAAAATGAAGTCCAAAAAAGATACAGAAAATCAGGAGTTGTACAAGGAATACACAAAGCAGATTAAAAAACGAGTCAGACAAGACAAACAACAATACATAAACGACACCTGCAGGAAAATAGAGGAAATGCGCGAACAGGGATTGAGTAAGAATATGTTTTCTGAAGTAAGAACATTGAAAAACAGCAACTTTAAATCATCACCCCGAGCAATAAACGACAAGAAAGGCGACACTCTAACAGAACGTAAAGATATTCTGAACAGATGGAAGGAGTACTGTCAAGAAATGTATACGGAAATAAACAAAGCGGCAGATAACAACGTCATGAATGAAGCGGAACGTGAACCAGAACCTACCATAGAGGAAGTCCAGAATGCAATCAAACACTTAAAAAGTGGAAAATCTCCTGGTTGTGATGAAATAACAGCTGAAATGATACAGGCAGGAGGAGAAGGCAGCGCTCGTATATACCATGCATTATGCTGCAAGATCTGGCAAAGCGGAATTTGGCCCAAGGAATGGAAACGATCAATTTACATACCCTTGCCAAAAAAGGGCAACCTGAAACTGTGCACAAACTACAGAACTATAGCTCTTATAAGCCATGCCAGCAAAATACTTTTACAAATCATAATGAAAAGGATGCAACAAAAGCTAGAAACAGAAATAAATGAAGTACAGGCGGGTTTTCGACCAGGTAGAGGCACTAGAGATCATATATTCAACATGAGGATCATCATAGAAAAGTGTAGAGAATTCAACGTTGACCTACATACTTGTTTCATTGATTACACCAAAGCTTTCGATTGTGTACAACATCAGCAGTTATGGGCTATTATGAAAAATATGGGATTTCCAAACCACCTTATACAACTCATCGCACTGCTGTACCAAGAAAACAACAGGCAGCCGTAAGAATAGAGGGGGAAACATCAGAATGGTTTGAAGTACAGAAAGGAGTAAGACAAGGCTGTACCCTTTCCCCTTACCTGTTTAACATTTATGCCGAGAATATCATGAGAAACGTAAGAGATGACCAAGAACACACAGAGTTTGACTCATTAACATCGGCGGGTACCAGATCCCGGAAATCAGATATGCTGACGACACAGTCCTCCTATCGACCAACCCAAAAGGACTTGAACAATTACTTCTGTCCACCAAAAAACACAGCGAGGCCCAGAATCTATACCTAAACACCAAGAAGACCAAAGTATTGACAACAGACAAAGTAAAGACCAAACCAGAAATTGAAATTGATGACGAAGAACTGGAAAGTGTCAATGAATTCGAATACTTAGGATCAATCATTAACAGCTCTGGTGACTGTGCAGTAGAAATTAAAAGAAGACTTGCAATTGCTTCACATAAGCTAATACAGATGAAAAACCTATGGCAAGGCACAAGCAAAGAAACAAAGTTACAACTGATCAGAGCATGTATATTCCCAGTAGCAACATACGGCTGCGAGACTTGGACACTCAATAAAACAGTTGCAAAAAAGATTACATCATTCGAAATGAAATGCTACAGAAGGATGTTGAGAATACCCTGGACAGAAAAAAAAAGACCAACAGAGAAGTACTGCACTCACTAAACGTACAGGAACATTGGCTCCTAAATACCATCGCAATAAGGAAGCTGAAATTTTTCGGTCATATAAAAAGACATAATAGTCTGGAAAAAAACAGTGATGGAAGGCATGGTCCCTGGAAAAAGGGGAAGGGGTCGACCTAGACAACGGTGGACCCAGGACATCACAGAGAGTCTGAACTTGTCTTTGGCTGATGCAGGTCGACTTGCCCAGAATCGTGATGCGTTCAGAGCAGCTGTAATGGAGACAACGTTCTGGAAAGAATACGTCACATGATGATGATACTCGTGCATATTCATAGCGGGTCTCTGATGAAAAATTGCCGGCCATGAATCTAAGCCTGTATCGTCTGCATCCACGCGGAAGAAACGCGGTAATTGGTATGTTCATAATTTATCAGCGTCGTAATTTTAGTTAGTTGTAACATAGGATCTTAGTTGATACGTAAAGGTTTCTTCAGGAAGGTTAAAGTTATCTTATATAAACGAACGTGCCATCAATTACTATCTTAGAGAAAGTATTTAACGTAAGAGTTGCATATAATTTTTCTGGGATAAGTAGTTCGATCTGTTGTTGGTATAGAGGGTTTAGCTCTTTGATACATGGGCGTGATTTGTGTAATTTATTTATCTGGGTAATTCTTTGGTATGTAGGCACAAGATTAAGGGTGTAATTAATATTACCGTCATGTGGATGAATATTCCACAGAATTGATTATAAAAGTAGCAGTCTACATACGCTAGAGTAATTTAGTACGCTAAGTGATTGTGGGATTAATGTTTACATACATGGGAATTAATATATCCCGCATCTTTGAGTTATGAAAATTTACAGTATATACGGGAGTGGATTGGTGTAAATTTAAGCACGTGTATTTAACTACGGGGGTTGAATTGATAACCTTGATTGTTTATAATTTTTGGCAGTATGAATATGCTAGTGTAAATTTTTTACATTATTTATTGTGCATTTTATTACTGTGTAGTCAGAAGACAAGAGATGTAATTTTATTTCTGATAAGGGAATGTATTTCTTTTTTTTTATTACATAGAGATGTAATTTATTTTACAGAGATGGAGCTTATACTGCCATCAATGGTACCTATACCTTGTAGCGGTATGGCAGCTTGTGTACCCTGACAATCCCCAGAGCTATGCCAGTGGGAGATTTACTCCTGGTAGGTTCAACCAAGCTGGACTGGTCTGCGTGGGTATTATTATTATTATTCCTTTGACCGCCGACCGACTAAGCAGTCTTCGGCCATAACACCTTGCGGCGTCATTAGGGCAACAAGAAATCATCCGTTGTTCTGTCACACCTAACGGCGTATATTGGTACAACAGACTTTTAATTGTTGTTTCTGTGATCAATGTGACAAGCAAGCGGTAGATCAATCCGCTGTGCCCCGAACTTGCCCTCATGTGTACTCTACTCCTGTCGCTATAAGACCATTTCGCCATGCCTCCCAGACGCCCGTCCAGCCGAAATCCATTCGGGACCGAAGATCCTCGAAAAAGGGCAGTCTGGCACCGGCACAGTTCCCACTCACTGCCTCTACTGCGCTGGGAGGACCCGGCAACCGGGACCACACACAGCCTTGAGAGGACAAAGATCGCCTTAAAGGAATCCATTCATGCGCGTCACTAATTAGATGACGAGGCATTTGGCTACCTTAAGAGAGTCATAGTTACTCCCGCCGTTTACCCGCGCTTGGTTGAATTTCTTCACTTTGACATTCAGAGCACTGGGCAGAAATCACATTGCGTCAACACCGGGTGACGGCCGTCGCAATGCTTTGTTTTAATTAGACAGTCGGATTCCCCTGGTCCGTACCAGTTCTGAGTTGGCTGTTGAATGCCAGCCGACGCGGACGCCGCCCGAGGGCGACGCCGCATAGCTGGGGCGGTCCACGGGAAGGTTGCAGCCACGTTCCGAGCTCGGCCGGCCCGCCGTCTGCGTGGGTAGGGGTCAGACAAAAGCTGGTACTCTGGTCCTCCAGGTTGGGGGTTTTAGCACAGGGCCGACACCCCTGTCTTACTTACTTACTTACTTAGTCGTTCCCCTTCTACCGTGAGGTGTAGAGGTTTGGAAGAGAGAGCGCCAGACCATTCTATCAGCTGTCTTCTTCCTGGCCTGGTTCCATTCTAGTCCTCGGTCCTTCAAAGATTGTCTAATGTTGTCCTCCCAGCGGACTCTGGGTCGTCCTGGAGGTCTGGATCCCTGGCTCTTTGTTTCCCATGCTTGTCGTGGTAGCCGATCTTCTCCCATTCTGCAGACATGGCCAAACCATCTTAGTTGGGACTGTTCTATTTGGGTCTGCAGTGGATGGGATTTTAGGCCTTGACGGATCGTCTGGTTGCGGACCATGTCTCTTCTTGTTACTTCAACCACTTTCCTCAGATACCTCATTTCTGAGGTTTGGATCTGGCTTTTGTGGGTTGTAGTCATTGCCCACGACTCGCATCCATATGTCAAGACTGGGACATAGGTGGAGCGGTATACAGCCATCTTCGTTTTCTTACCAACAAGAAGTAAAAAAATCGCACGTTACAGAAACAACAAAAAATGGAAAAACTTTGCTGCGGGACGGACATCCGGAGTCTCAGGCTCACATGACTGACAGTGGTGAAAGCCGAAAGAAAGCCACTGGTATGAAAACGGATGCCCCGACCGCAAAACACGAAACCAGAATTGAACCAGAGTTGGGGCACTGTACGAAGGATGGCAGCCGACCGAGCAAAGTGTAATCAATTTGTTGTTGCCCTACAACACGCCACCAGGCGTAATGGCTTTGACGGTCGGCGGCTAAGGATCAAAGAAGAATTAGAGTATATACCTTTGTAATCGATAGAACGGATTTAGGTAAGCCTGAAATAATTAAGTAGACCTAGTATTTTAGTACCGGGTTCCCTTGGTGATAAAGTAGCTCAAAGTATTACGGACAGGAGTTTAAATTGTTTGGATTTTTGTGGCTAGACACGCATAACAGATTGAGGTCAGCTGCTTTTGGGGTATCCTAGACAGACAGCGTTGAAGCGAGGTAGGGTGACCTGTGGTTGGGAAATATGTAGGTAACGTTAAGCATAGCGGGTGAAAGGGAGCGGGATTGATTGTGGGGTAGTTGAACTGAGTTTAGGAAGTAAGGGAGATATCTGTTAGAGATGTGTATGTTTTGATGTGTTGAATAGCTGTTGCATTTCTCTGTTTACAGCTGTTCATGGCACAGTGGGAGAGCGTAATCTGTCCATTACAGATTACTAACGACAAGGTTGGGCATCTCAGAAGCCAAGAGCTTGAGATATCACCAGAGGCAAAGTCTTTTACAGACAGAGGGTATCATGTGTTGGTGTTGTGGGTTCCCCCCTTGCTTCACCCTAGGCCTAGTGAATTCTTGTTCATGAAAGGAGCGACCATTGCGGTGTTAGTCTCTTGGCCTAGCAAAACCTCTCATACCCCAAGATCGTTGTGCGTGGTGAACAGCCACACCCTCCTCGAGGTAGTCCTGGTAACTGAGGGTGCGAATCCTCAGGCTAAACACAACGGATCTAGAGGAGCAAACCTCGATAATAAAACCGGTGCACTACACCGTACACACCCTCTGTGGGTGGGAAGGAGCCAGATGGATACTGAACAAGTCTTGGGAGTGGGAACGAGTGTGGACTGCTCCCTGAAGATTGGAACCCATCGTACAGGCACAGAGACTCAGGACGTGACGATCCCATTGTCTTCAACTTTTGGTCACATGCCTAGAGCCTCGGAGAACTCGGCGTAACCAGCAGGCAATTTGGTGGCGGGGAAAGAGCACTGTGAGCCCTACCTTGGCTACGTATCTCAAGGAGATGCAGAAACACCCCCTTTATCTCCCCCAGAGCTGGCACAGTACACTTCTGGCTCCTACCCGGGGCGGTAGGAAATCCACAGGCACCCCAGCATCACAATGCCATGAAGATGACAAAGTTGGAATTTACTAACTCAAACCTGGCAGAGCAAGTCCTCCATCAGATGCGGCTGATGCTGGGCCCACTGGTGCGTGGACACGTCCTGATCCCCATCGAGACTTGCCCGGGGAGCCCACCCCGGCTCAAAAAAGCAGAGAAGGCCCCTCTCCAAACCTCCTATGTCTTGCGGGCAGTGTTAGGATGTGCAAGAACATGGACAGGAAGACTCCACAACTTCCCTACTGAAGACACGCCCACGACGACCGCTGCCTCAATTGGCTGTGTGTGGTGTACCCTCCCAGTACTGAGGCACAGTTAAGTCCCCGATGTCACTTATCGGTGCAGAGTTGAGAGAGATGGCTGAGCATCACAATCCCCCCCCCCCCTGTGTTGCAGCATTATGAGAACCCAGCATTGCACACTGAGCTTGGGGGGATCACTTGGGCACCAGACTTAATACTGGCTCTTGACTGGATGGCCGCATGCAGGAGATTTCTACAATGGAGAGATGGCAGGTGGTGGGTATCTGGAAGTGGCTCTGTGCAGGACGTGAGGATTCCTTGGGAGAGCCCCGAACCAGAGCACAGCATTGTGCAAGCTCTGCATAGTTGGAGAGCTCCCGTGGATGACGGGGAATGCACAGTGTGCCACCCCACCTATCCCCAACTGCTAACTTAGAACCAGAAGTGGGGTCCTCTGTATGCGTGCCAGGCCAGGATAAAATGCTTGGGAAAGAGACTGGAGCTCAGAACACCCTAACTCAAAGTTGCAGGATGGCAGAAAAGCCACGGGAAAGACAGGTCTATTCTGAAGATAACGCAACCATATTTCACCATATGAGCTCGGACGCCGCCTCGGTAAACAAGGTCCGCGCAGAGCAGTGACACCCCCAGGCTGCTTGCGAATAGTCTACTACTGGGAACATAAACAGATTAGCCCACTCTCCCGTTGAAGAGGTGCTAAAGTCGTAGATACTGGGCCAGAAGGCGCACCGGAAACCACAGTATCACGCAACTCGCTTTTTTTTATGGATGAGTACACCGTCAAATAAATCTTGTACTGGTGCTCGCCCTGTGGAGCTCCACCAGGCAGGTGCAGTGCCGGGCTCTGAGCCTCGACAGAGCCCACCCTCAGCTACTGGAGGACCCTCTAGACCGTCTTGTGGAGTCAGCAGACGGCGGAGGAGAACTACTGACCATCTAGATCACAGAGGTGAAGAGGTTGAAACATGGCAAGATGATCACTCCCTAATCCTAGTCAATAATGCCACAGATACTCCTACCTTCTACTCTAGAGGATGGCACACAACTTCAACACCAGATCTTGCCTTCGCCACCCCAGATATAGCTGGATCTATTAGTAGAGAAGTAGGAGACCAACTAGGGGGAAGCGACCATTGCCCAATCTTTCTTACTGTCCAGAGTGCAACTCTCAGTACAGGCCCAGCCATTACAAGATGGAACTACAAAAAAGCCAACTGGGATCTATTCAGGCATCAGGTAAACACGCTGCTGTCTACCCTCAAGGTACAGAACAGAGACATTAATGAAGTGGTAAAAGACTTCAACAGATGCATACTACAAGCTGCAAAAGAAACCATTCCCAAAGGATGCCGGCGTAACTACATACCATACTGGTCCAGCACACTCCAAGAACGTCAGAAAGCTATGGACAGGGCTAGAAAGGATGCAGAGTCTCAGCCTTCACTTGAAACTCACAACAAATGGAAAAAGGCTGTAGCAGAGTTTCAGAGAACAAAGCTAGAAGAAAAACGGAAAAGCTGGAGAACTAAAACGGCATCGCTGAACCTTGAGAAAGACAGCAGGAAACTTTGGAGATTAGTCAAGTCTCTAAATGAAGAGCGTTCCTCACCTAGGCAGACTATCACATTGGATGAAGGTGGAAAACTTTTCAGAGGAAAACAAGCTGCAGACCTGTTTGCTAGAAGATACAGTTCAGAAAGCAACTTATCCATTAACATAGACCATCAGAGAGAGATAAGAAAAGAAATACTGGCAACCATGGGACAGACAGGAGCCGCGGTAGCATAGTGGTTAGTGCACTGGTTTCCTAGCGCAGTGGTCTATGGTTCGATCCCGAGATGAGGCGGAAAATTTTTTAGGCCACAAACGGCTCCTGGGTCGACCCAGCCCCAAATGGGTACCAGAGCTACTCTGGGAAGGTTAAGGCGGCCGGCGTGATGCCGACCACATCACCCCTAGTGTGCCGACGGTCAAGATAATATGGGCCTAACACCATATTCCCAATATGCCTCAATGGGCGTGTAACGGGTTCCTTTACCTTTACCTTTACTATGGGACAGACAGATACTCCTGCCCCAATGAGGGAACCCATCACACTAGGAGAACTACAGAACGCTATTTCCAAGCTTAAGTTTCAAAAGTCACCCAGCCCAGACAAAATCAGCAACGAAATGCTAGTAAATCTGAGCTCAGCAGCAAAGACAAAACTGCTTGAGATATTCAACCACAGCTGGTTGAAAGGAACGGTACCCCAAGTATGGAGAGAAGCCATCACAATACCCATACTAAAGAAAGGGAAATGTAAGACCGAGGCTGCATGTTACCGGCCAATCAGTCTCACAAGCTGTGTTGGGAAGACTATGGAGCAAATAGTCAACCACAGATTGAAATGGTATTTAGAGTCTGAGCAGATCCTGGTGCTGGAACAAGCTGGATTTAGAAAATGCTACAGTATAGAAGACCAAGTTACTTACTTGTCTCAAGCAATAGAAGATGCCTTCCAGGAGAAGAAAAAGGTCGACTTCAAGCAGGCCTTTGACAAGGTGTGGAAAGATGGCCTTATTGCAAAACTTAGGAGAAGTGGAACCCAAGGCAACATGATGAAATGGATCCAGTCATACTTGCATAACAGGAGAACTAGAGTCACTCTTGACGGTCTGCAGAGCTGAAAAGTGTTGCTCCATCAGGGGGTACCTCAAGGAGGAGTAATTTCCCCAACACTCTTCCTTGTTTACATCAATGACCTGGTGAAAGATCTCCCCGCAGGAGTGAAAGCTGCCTTATATGAAGATGATCTAGTACTCTGGTGCGCTGATGAAAACGTCACCACAGCAAATTATAGAATGCAGCGGGCAGCAGACATGCTAGTGTCATGGGCAGAGAAATGGCTTATCACAATAAACACAGACAAAACCTCCACAACACTGTTCTCCCTCGCCCCCAAGGACAAAGCAGCTAACATACACCTAGGGACAACCGTGATCAAGGAAGAAAGCTACCCCACCTATCTTGGGGTGACATTTGACCAAAGGCTTACATGGAATAAGCATATTGAAAATGCAGAAGGAAAGGCCCGAAGACGACTAGGCATACTCAGAAAATTAGCAGGTACCAACTGGGGAGCAAATGAACGAAATCTAAAGAAGATTTATAATGGAGTAATAAGACCACACTTAGAGTTTGGCTCAGCAGCATGGTCATCAGCTGCTAACTCACATCTGCAGTCTTTGGACAATGTGCAAAATCAAGCTCTCAGGCTCATTACCGGAGCCATGAAAACTACACCAATAACAGAGATGCAGAAGGTTGCTGGATTACAGACATTGTCCCATAGAAGAGACACAAAAACCATGATCCAGATGGAAAAGTACAACAGTATGCCAACGCATTGGGACGTCTAAAGCATAGCAGCTTTGTGCATCGGGGAAAAAGACTTAAAAGACAGCATCAAGAAGACCTATCCATGAAGACAACACCACTGAAGCCCACCCTATACCCTGTACCATGGGAGCAGGCCAGCAATGCCCTCCAAATTAATACATCAGTCAGTGGTCTCACAAGTGGATGTGAGTATAATGATCTGCAAAAACGAACTGCTACATTGAGTATGATCCAAGAAAGCTATCCCGATCAATCATGGATACATGCCTATACAGATGGATCAGCAACTCGCGAATTCAAGAGAAATGGTGTAAACATCAAAAAGCCAGAGGCGAAAGTAAAGAAATACGTTTTTCCAGGCAGTTAAGACATTCTTCAGCTGGAATGGGATTTGTCTTAAAAATTCAGAGCTCTGAACTCCATTATAACACACGCAAATTGGCGCATTACCAGTGTTGTTATAAAATTTCGTTTTCTTCACGACCACAATAAAGTCGTTGCCCTAAACCCAAAGAGGGATAACAGGGCCAATTTAAGAAGTTGTCCAGCATCAGTGAAGCTTCTACAGTTTGATTCAAGTACCTCGTGCTTGATACCTGAGTTATCTATGCAGTAGTCAGAATCCAGGAGACAGGGTCATCATGCCTGGTTCTGATAGTTAACGAGAGTAGTGGCGTAACTGAGACGCTACATCAGCAGACTTAGTGTCAGAGAGACACTGAAGACAGACAGAGAGGAGAGATAGAGAGAAATTGCCGGGACCAGTAGGATCTTAAGTTATCCTTTGAGGATAGCCTCTGAGCCATACATGTAATAAAAGTCTACCAGCGTAGCAGTAAAAGTGGTGTGTGTTAGGGGCGTGTATATCGCCTAAAGAGCTTGGAAGCTGTGTAGGTAGTCGTTTAGGCAGGGTCAGCAGGACAGTGGCAGTAGTAATATAAATAATAGCTAGTTGGAGTGGTGGCTCGAACTCTGAGACCCCACCCAGGGCAGGGTGGTTTTGTTCAATCTTTACTTCTTTTTCCCATACAGGTTAAATCGTGGGTGAAGGGTTGGGGTTGATTATAAATCAAATTAATTGTTTTTGTTATTTTCAGGTGTGCGAACACGTACTTTATTTATTTTTATATTGTTATCTGACTTTTGTGGTGTAAATAAAACTATTTAAATCTTAGTTGGATCAGTCACTTATTTTACTATACTGTACCTATATGTTGTCTGTATAGTGGTGTCTGTGGTAGTTAGTGAAACCTTATCTCCTGTATTGGTGAGGCTATAGCTATACAATATGTCACCAGTGGCAAGGGAGAGTCAATCTAGGTTCTCACCCCTTGGAGCCAATAGTCTCATCTTTCCAGTCACTGTCATTTTCATCTAAAATCTATCTTCTAAGACTTTCTTCCCACTAGTGTCTTGTCTCTATATTTAGGCAACCTCTAGTCTTAAATCCATAACGTCTAGACACATATATGTAGGACTACCAGCGGAACTAACATTTCATGTACAAGTCTAAAGGTAAACAAAACTCTGTGTCTAAGCGAAACTTTGATTACAACATGGATGAACATGGAAACAATTGAAATAAACAAAAAGGAAAAGCCATTTATTCTAGGAAACGTCTCTTCTTCTTCTTTGATCCTTAACCCCCGACTGTCAAAGCAGTCAATGACCATCACGCCTGGTGGTGTCTTATAGGGCAGCAAAAAACTGCTTCCACATTGCTCAGTTGGCAGCCATCTTTCATCCAATTCTAGGAAACATGGAGAGAGCTTAAATAAATGTAAGGAAAGTCATCAGAAAAGGCATTACCAAATTGTAATGAAATCAGGTTACAAAATATGTTACACACATTATGTAAGTCTCGGATGAACACCTAGTGCACGTTAGGCAGCCTACCTTTATAGCCAGGAAATTTAACTTGCATTCAGTTGCCAGGGCTCGTGCTATCATAGTCTTTGAGCACCCTGGTGGTCCATACATAAGCAGACCTCTCGGAGGCTCGATACACAATCTTTTGAAAGCTTCTGGATGTTTTAGTGGCCATTCTACTGCCTCGCACAGCTTCATTTTCACTTCTGACATACCTCCTATGTCTGTCCATTTCACCTGTTTCAGAAGTAATGTATTTAATACAGTAGGTAAATGGAAGAAAACAAATATAAAATATTGCTGAATTTCAACATTTCTTAATATTTGTTCTTAACATTTTATTCATATATGTTGGTGCCTTACTCAGGGTTCATAGCAAATTTCTTCAAGCATTTTCCAGGCTTTTTCCAGGTTTTTCCAGGTCCAGCACGTGATTTTCAAGGATGGGAAACTCTAATATTTTCCTCATCTAATTTTCTCAGATATAATTATCACTTTGCTGACCAGCAATCCGGAGCATTACCGTCTCCCATTACCAAGGATGTTTGCAGATTTCTTTAAAAAGAACATTTTTTTTTTTTAAAATTCATAAAAGATTGAAAAACAGACATCTTTTCCCAGTTTTTAGCGAATTTGTTCAACATCAGCGCAATAAAATGTTAGTGACATGGATGTCAATGAATAAAATAAGCTTGATTGACATATTGATTTAATGATTAACGTATATCATCATAAAAGGCTAATAAAATTGTGAATAAAATGCAAAAAAAAAAAACTATTTTTCGTGTTTGTCTTTTTTGAATGTATTCTGCGTCTGTGGCATGACAATGAGCGTTTGTAAATGTTTGAGTAGCTACGTACCTCTAGTTGGAGTCTGAGCCGCTTCCTTTATTAACTGGGATTGAAGTTGTAGCTGTAGGCCTCTGCAAGAGTCTTTGTCTGGATCGTTGATAATCCTTGACTGTGGTATAACTTGAAGCAGAATATCAGGCATAGAGGTACATTGCAATCTGGGCAGTACATGCAAGTCTGGCTTCTGTTCCCTGCAGCCTTACACACTTTACAGTCTGGTTTGTGCCTTGTCCTTTCATATTTATCAATGAAGTGGTGCTCAGTAAGTCGTGTTGTTGTGAACTGTGGTTTTGAAGGTGTCACATTACGTCGAAGAATAGCAGGTTCAATAAGAGTCATACTGACATCCTGATCTTTGCTTTGATCTTTTTTTTGTAGAATTGGCAGTGTTGTAGGTTATGTGCCCATTGACCAGGGCAGTTTCAACTAAGAAATGATATAAAAATAGGATATGTGTGGGTAGGGGTAGCTTGCACCTAGTTGGCTGAAGTAGTTGACACCTCCCATACTTTTGCTGTATTTTTCTGCAAGCAAAGGCTTCTGAATTGTTCTGCCCTAAAGAATTTGTCTTTCTGTCTTGTTTATATTATCATTGGAGTGAACAGTAGATATAAGGTTAAATCTTTTCATATCATGCCAGGTGACTGTCGGCATGCCTTATCTTCTGTTGCACAAAACACAGGATGATTTGTCTTTTTCAATTTGAGTTGTTTTTTCTTCAATGCTACAGGAAAATGCTTCCTATTTTCAGCTACTGTTCCAAATGCACCAATCTGAATTTCAGGTCTTGAAATAAAGCTGAAGGCTGAATAAAAACTACCACAGAAGAGAATATGTCCCTTGTTGCGTATGAAATTTGAATTAAAACTATGGTGACTTTTCACTGAAAAAAGAGCCCAAATAATCTCAGCTCTGAGAGTTTCTTCCTTGGTCACAAATGATGTCACATCTGTAGGTCTCCTAATAGTGTTAGATGTTTTTGACGTGTCCGAGGGAATAGTGTTAGATAGTTGTGATGTTTCTGAGGGAAAAACTGCTCCTTAGGGTTGTGTTCTTTTCTGTTTAAAAAACACAAAAAAATGGAACACACAAATAACTTATAAGTAGGCCTAAGCTATGTATATTTACCAAGTCAAAGTTCTAAACGCATGAATAATATAGTCAAACAATATTTAACTAGAACAAAAGTTAATATATAGTAATTGGGAGGGTGAAGGTATGATGATATCCTTATAACACTTATGATAAGTGAAAATCTATTAAATATCTAACTGGAAACATCAGGCCTTTACACACACACACACCCTCCCCATCTTTACTATTTTTGTTTGATTTTTTTTGTTGGGGTTTGTTTTGTTTTATCGTTTCTGTTTGTTTCGATTAAAAAAAAAAATTTTAAAATTATTTTTAAAATTTTAAATAACATAGGTCTATGCACAAAATTGGTAATTTTCATTTATTCTAATTACAGTGATTTGACAGATGTGACGCCACTTTCATGTATCGGCGGTTATTCATGTTATCTGGAATTGAAAACATGTAGGCCTAGGCATATCCTAATTATAACCCTGCAGAGCAGAACGGGATATGTCTCTTCATCATAAATATAATGAAAAAGCATTCAAAATATATTTATTTCCCAAAAATGTGGTGAAATGAACAGTGGGACACGTCTGATAACAGAGTAGGCTATAGGATATGGAATCGCCATCAATTTCTATTCTTGACCATCTCAAACTGTGTCAAACATATTCTCGTAAGCAGTTGTAAACCAAGAAATTTCATTCAAACACTAATTTTGCCCATGGTTAAAAATAACTGTAAATAGGCCTACATTGTAAATTACGGCCGCAAGTACAGTAGACCTATCTATAAACCGCACTTAGCCTATGTAAATATGTTTTATAAATGAATTTATTACTTACCTCAGTTGAAATGAACGATTTAATACAACATGAATGCGTAGAGACAAGTTCTTGGTGTTGTTTTTTTTTTTTTTTTTTAAGTTTTGGCGAGGCGCGTTCCGTTCAACCTAGTCGGTTATATTAGGGCGCATATCCAAATATAAAAGGCCCTTAGGTCTGAGGTTATAAATACATTTTTTCCCAGTCGTGGGTTTTTGCTCCGCAGTGAATATGTGTAGTTATGTGTCCTTTCGTAGCAGTTAGGGTTAGGTTTAGTATTAGGGTTTGGATTTGCGTTAACCCTAATCCTAACCTTAATACTAAATCTAACCCTAACTGTTACGATACAAGACATAACTACACATATTAACTGCGGAGCAAAAACCCACGAGTAATAGGAAATTACCGCTTTCGAGTAACAACAGACACGCACGCTAAAAATAAATCTGCTTCACATCTTTAACGCAATTCGCCGAAAACGCAAATCACCGAAAACACGAACCGCCGAAAACGTCTGGAAATGGATTTTGTGCCCAAAGGGAAGTAAAAATTCTGCGGTAACTGAAGTTTAACGAAAAATACCATCAATAACCGAAAAATGGAAAACTTCCGATTTTTTTATATTTTTTCAAGGTCCGATGCGGGAAATTCAAGGCTGTTAGCCATTTTTCCAGGCTTTTCAAGGCCTGGAATTTTTTTTTTCGTTTTCCAGGTTTTTCAAGGTCGCTACGAACCCTGCTTACTCTAACATCTAAAATGCATATCATAAGGCAAAATTAATATATCATAAGGCAAAGTTAACATATGATAAGGCAAAGTTAACATATCATATGCAAAGCTAACATAATCTTCGTTCATTCATTTGCCATTATGCTCCTCGTGGAGCATGCTGTCCCCATTACAGCTGGTCTTCTTGCAGAAAGCCTACCCTAAAGCATTCACGTGCTCTTGCAGCAGTAGTTTACTGTATCAATTTGTTTTAGGTGATGGTGTTGCCAGCCCTATCAAAAAAAAAACAAACAAATAACATCACAGTGTTCAGAAATACAAGGTGTAATGTAAATCCAATATCAAGACAGCTGTATTCCAAAGTACACAATAGGTGTGTACATGGTAAACACTATAAACACCATATTACATTTGTCATATCTCGATCTGTATAAGTGACTGTTCAGTCTGTTTTGTCCTGTTCTAATACGGAACAGGATCACCTGTTTTGCTTGATCAAGATAGTGATAGTTGTCTCTTTGTTGGTCAACTTTCCTAATGGCCTTAATAAGGGTCTTCTTTTCCTGGAAGGTGATTGTTTGTTCATTTTGTTCCAGTGTTGCGCCCTCTTTTGCGAACATACCTGCTCTCTTGTTTCCTGGTATGCCACAGTGTGATGGTATCCACTTTAGCACTACTCTTCTTTTGATATTTACTTCGCTTAGGGCTTTTTTTTAAACTCTGGCAGTTTATCACTGTCGAGGGCTTGCAGAACTGACATTGCATCGGTAAGGAATACAACCTGCTGACACTGGTTTATTGTGTTATTTATTATTCCTGCAGTAATGCTTAAGGCCTGTATTTCAGCAGAGTAGTTTGAACAGAATATTCCAGTAGGTGAACAGGTGGATTCGTTTTCTTTGTCTGGATAGACCACATAAACTCCTGCGCCTCCATTCTTCACTGCTCTGCTTGCAGATCCATCAGTATATACTTGGATCCATGCTTCTCTAGGTTATAGTTCTTCAGTCATGTCACGTGATTCCCAACATGAATACCCAACTTCCAAATTCTGTTCTGTAAAGTCTATCAAATAGTAAAGTTTATATGGAGGCAGATAAGAAACCATGGGCATCAAATTCTTCCAGAACATTCACTAGGACAGACATAGCGACAAATATACGCTAATACTAGCTTATTATAAAAACTCAGATGCTATACTACCCACTCAGACAATAGGAGTGACGATATACAACAAAAAATACTGACAGCATTCCAGAAAACCAAACACAGTAACAGCAAATTACAACTTCCACTCACCACAACAATGTACAATGCTACATAGTTGTCTAGGACACTTAGCATTCTTCCAATATTCAAAAGCAAAGCAACAAGTGCCTCAAAGGATGTTGCTAAACCAAAAATAATAGCTGGCATCTGTTCAACTTACCTCAGGGACTTCTAACCGTATCTCCCTCAAGGCACTTGGTCTGACATGTATGCCTGCATACGCCAGGTCCTTCAAAGTGAGATTAACTGACAGATTAGATGGTGCTGAAGCCGCCAGGCAACTAGAGGAGTGCAAACAGGCTGTAGACAGAATAAACCATCAGTAATGGAGAAAACGAACACTGCTAATGACATTCAAAGTTTCAAAGCTATTGTCAGCAGAATCAAAATTCTTCAATTATTGTATGCGTCTACTGTAACATTTGTCCATTTTACCAGCGGTCTATCAGCAATGGTCTGCCAATTATTCTATAAGTTTTGAATTCTGCATAAAAGATTATATTATTATTCTTTTAATACACGTGTTAAAATGAACATATTAAACAAATCAAAACTGAACATATTAAAAAAATCAAAACTGAACATATTCAAAAACCAAACAATAATGCAGTATAAATTAAACAATGAACTTCATTATCAAGATCTAACCCTGGAAGAATGTGTCTCTGTCAACGTTTCTCAAGCTGGGACCCACAGAGTCCTTGTTTGACTGAATATTGTAGTTCACAAAACTTGATGTAAATCAATTAAAAATGTATTTATATTGCAGAAATTTTAGTCCAAATGTAGTCAGTTCTAGAGTTATGTATTTTGTCTGCCAATTCTCAACTTTTCTGGTCTTATGTCTTGGGAAGATATCTTTTTTCTTAATTTAAAGCATAATGACTAGGCAACATATAAGCTAAATTTAAGTAGACAGTGCACAGTGCAGTTCAATGGATCTGGTGCTCATAAATATTTATTTTCAGCAGTGATTTCGCAAGTGATGTTTAGTGTGCTGTCTGCTGTTTTGAACAAGTGGCGGGCTCATTTATTTTTAGATTGGCATTTTTCAACAAAATTGGTTACTATGAACCATTAGTTTTCACCTAAACTGGTTATTGTGTAAGGCCCATATTTTCTTGACAATCGGCACACTAGAGGTGATGTGGTCAACATCAAGCTGGCTGCCTTAACCTTACCAGAGTTGCTCTGGTACCCAATTCATGAGGCTGGGTCAACTCTGGAGCCGTTTGCATGCCAGGACCGTTGAGCTGGGAAGCCAGTGCACTTATCACTGCGCTGTCAGAGTTATTGTGTACCTATCTAAAATCCTACCAACATAACATTATCTCTATATGGCTGTTAAATTTAACACGTCAAAATGTGTGGTGGAAAGCTGCAGGCTACTGTTAAACACAGAACTTGTGTCTCCCATACTTACTTCCCTTCTCTCAGCTGCTGTTGGTACACCTACGTCAACTTCACAGCCAAATCGTCCAAATCTCCGCAAGGCAGGATTAATGTTGTCTATGTTGTTGGTTATTCCAATAACTACAGTGTGTGGTGGTGTTTGCTGAGGAGAAAGCAATCTAGACATTCAAAACTATAGATGAGACAACACATTCTGGCAACATGGTCCTATATTTCATGTTTTGCTCTTTAAAAATGTATAAACCTGAATTTCTTATTGTAGGATTAAATATTTCATCTGGCTAAATACTATAAAGCTGGACACCTTCAGGCACAAGCAATGATGGGCCTCCTTAGATACCACGTCAGGCACAAGCAATGATGGGCCTCCTTATAACACGTCACGAGCCATGCCTCGAGGCACAAGTTATCATGCCTCTCCTTAGACTTCAATAATAATTAAGTAGACCTAGTACAGGGTTCTCTCAGTGAAAAATTGTTGTGACGGGGAGACACCGCCGTAACAAAAGATTAGGTCTGCGGTGTCTGAGAGTTTGAAAACAGGGTAGAGAAAAGAGAATGGAATTGTAGGGGAGGTTGACCTTTCGGGCATAAATAATTGTTTGTCGCTTAGTGCGAAAATAGAGCAGGGGATAGAGGGGAGTTTAGGAAGTAAGGGAGATATATGTTAAAGAGGAGTATATTATTTACGTGTTGTACAGCTGTTTGCATTTCTTTGTTTACAGCAGTTCACAGCACAGTGAGAGAGCGTAATTTGTCACCTACAAATCACCCACAGCAAAAGTGGCATCTCAGAAGCTGAGAACTTGAGATCGAAAGAAAATAAAAATACATGTTTCCAGACATTCTTCAGCTGGAGCGGGATTGTTTCTTAAAAAAATCCAGAGCTCTGAGCTCTTTGTTGTTACATGCGCAAATTGGCGCGTTGCCAACGCTGTTGTAATTTCGTTTTCTTCACGACCATAATAAATTTGTTGCTCTAAGCTCGAAGAGGGGTAACGGGATCAATTAAGAAGTTGTCCAGCATCAGTGAAGCTTCTACAGTTTGATTCAAGTACCTCGTGCTTGATACTCGAGTCATCTATGCAGTAGTCAGTGTCACGAAGTGGATTTAAGTTTAGAGTGTGTCCAGTGTATAGACAAGTCCCTAGTATGAGATAGACTGAGAAGATAGATTTAGATGTGAAATGATAGTGAATGTGGACAGATGGGCCTATTGGCTTCAAGGGATGAGAACCGAGATTGACTCCCCCTCACCACTTGTGACGTCTTATCTGGCGATAGACCCACCACCTTTGACTGCCAATAAAGGAAATAAATTAGGACCACAGACAACATATAGGTACAGTATAGTTAGCTACAAATTAGAGAACCTGATCCAGTGAACATTTATATAGTTTTATTTCCAAAAAAATAATCAAATCACATAGAAACAAAATCAGTAATATGCAATGCTGCACAGACCTGAAAACAAGAAAAACAATTAAATTGGTAGATGCTAGAAAAACAACCACTTTCACTCCTCCTTTCACCCTGCTGGGGAAAAAATAGAATGATTAATGTGTGGGGGCATCAACTTGGCCTCCACTCATTACAAAATTTAATTCTACTGTCACTGTTCTGTGAACAGTGTGTAGGTAGTGTTTAGGCAGTGTCAGCAGGACAGCGACATGAGAAAGTTAACCTTTAGCACGCTGCATTAAAATTCCGAAAACTTGCCCTGCAGCTGCATTATTTTTCACAACGCCCCGTTTTTATAGTGGATGACTTGTAACGTCTATAGTTTCTGTGTCAATTGCTATCATTTTTGGAATTTATATAAATAAATGAATGATGAATCTGATGAAATAAAATTTGTATGCCCTAAAGAATTCGTCTTTCTGTCTTGCTTATATTATCATTGGAGTGAACAGTAAATATAAGGTTAAATATTTTCGTATCTTGCCAGGTGACTGTCGGCATGCCTTATCTTCTGCCGCACTAAACACAGGATGATTTGCCTTTTTCAGTTTGAGTTGCTTTTTCTTCAGTGCTTAAGGTGGTCCCCGGTAGAGAAAACTCGATTTTACGTACAAAATATAGATTTTTTACTTTTGAGCTTATTTTATTAAATAATCATCGAGGAATCGAATGAGCAAGGTTTTATAACATAAAAAAATGCATTTGGTGTATCAAAAAGCATATTTTCTGTACTACCCCCAAGTTATGATTTGCAAATTTGTGCCGAAAATGCAAGATTTGTCACTCAATAATACCTTAGTTACGCTGTCCTTATTGTGGACTATTTGGTATCGATACACAGGGAATTTCTTTGTCTGCCGTAATAAAGCAGATTCGAATCTATTTTTTCTCATAGCTCTGAGAGATATGTGTTTGAAAATTTCCGTAATTTTACGCTAACCTTCTTATAAGGAGTGGTCACGTGGTGACCTCATTCCCGACCCATTCATGACGCAAACGTAAACATCTGTTTTGATTGGTCATAACAACATATTGGCTGCGCGCGCAAATAGGGAATGTAACAACAGCCATTTCCGCCTGTACACAATTGTTCGCTTGCGTATAACGTGGCTTTCGATATTTTTCTCGTTTAAATTTCAGTGAATTGTGTTCTTTTACTGCAAAATGGGAAGAATAGGTAAGAGATCAAAGCAAATATCTGCTGCCAAGTTGCGTCGACAGTGAGTAATTTCTAGCAGTGTTACCACAGAAGGTAAGACAGAATCAGCGGTGAATGATACACAAACAACATGGAATTTCTGCATACCATTATCCGATAGGCCTAAACTTCAGATTGTTGATTGGGACCTCAAGACGCAGCAATAGAGACCGCAGTCAGCGACTCATAGCTTGACTGCCTGCGTCAGGACCAGCGAACCAGAGCTGGTCAAGACCGCAATCCACCTCCACGTGGTGGTCCTGGAAACAGTCTGCAGCTGTGCAGGCTGGCTGAGCGAGTGTGGATCGAAATGGGAAGGCAAACCCGGTCCTAAAAAATGCCGTGCAGAAGTCGGATGTGTCGACCGAAAGGTGCAGATATCACAGCTACGTTGTAAACAGACACAACGCAACCACCGTCCTTTTCAGGGCGAACGAAGAAGAAGAAGATTGTTGATTTAGTAGTGCCGTTCGCCAATGGCCCAAGTCGATCTGATATAAAAATTAACTTGAGCACAAGCAAGAATGTTGCATCTCATAATGCTCTCTGCGCCCAGCCTAAACCTACGTATAAAACCATTAAGGACATTTCTTTCTTAAACAACCTTCTTAAAAATGTGTGTTGCAATGTTTGTAAGCAAAGCACATTGCAAACAAGAACTGACAACACCAAGTCTAAGGGTTTCTCTCTCTTCCTGGAAGTTGTGTGTCACACATGTGAAAAAGCAATTTCTAGAACGTACACATCCGAGAGGGAACCAGTAGGCTGCGGCCCTCGTGGACATGAAATAACCAAATCTGCTGTTCTTTGTGCCCTCATGTCTGGAATGGGCCCATACACATTCAATCTCT
Organism: Oreohelix idahoensis; assembly: GCA_024509875.1. Lineage (NCBI taxonomy): Eukaryota > Metazoa > Mollusca > Gastropoda > Stylommatophora > Oreohelicidae > Oreohelix > Oreohelix idahoensis. Next base: position 110,395 of record JAMPIV010017019.1, read on the forward strand.
TCTGTGAGAACCTAGACCTCCCTGGCCTGCACCAGAAAACATTTCATAAATATGCAGATCAAATTTTTGATCATTTCGATACCATGCACTCTACAGTATTTCAACGTTCCGTCAGCATCGTCTGAGCTGAACATGCTAAGAGTCAGCATCGTACCATTAATAAAAAAGAAGTCATTGACATCGCTGTCAGCTTTGATGCAACATGGCTAACTAGAGGTCATAAGTCACTGATAGGTGTTGGCAGTGTTATCGACATCTTGACTGGCATGGTCATCGATACGCATGTTATGTCTTCCTTCTGTCACACCTGTGAGAATACTGGACAGTGGCAACTGAAAAATCAGCCTGACAAATTTGAAAAATGGAAAGCAGAGCACCAGAAGGACTGCTGCCGTAATTACGAAAGGTCAGCCGGAATGATGGAGGTAAAAGCCTGTGAAGTTCTCTTTCTTCGTTCAGTGGCAAATCACAAGCTACTCAACACTGTTTTGCTATCAGATGGCGATTCCAAGGCCTACAACAGACTCTGCGACATCAAACCGTATGGACCAGAAGTTGACATAACCAAAGAAGAGTGCGTCAACCATGTTGCAAAGCGATTAGGCACTGCACTGAGGACACTGATTACTGACTGCAGGAAGCAAAAAGTCACCCTTGGGGGAAATGGCCGTGGTCGTCTAACCCAAAATGCCATACAAAAATTGTGTATTTACTACACCAGGGCCATCCGCAAGCATAGTACAGCCCCAGAGATGAAACAAGCCATCATGGCTTCTCTCTACCATGGGTATTCAACAAACGACAAACCCCAACATAATTTGTGTCCGCCAGGCAAAGACTCCTGGTGTTTCTATCAGGCTTCCATCGCCGAAGGAGAAGCTGCCGGACCACACGAGACCAAGGTTCACACTCCGCTAGACTACAACCTGCTCCATAAGCATTTAGCCCCTATTTATGAGCGTCTTACTGATCAGCATTTGCTGAAGCGGTGTCAGCTAGGTGCAACACAAAATGCAAATGAAAGCCTACACAATGTTATATGGAGTCGTTGCAGCAAGCGGAAATTTGTGTCATTAAAAAAAGCCAAATTCAGTGTCCTTGTGGCCGTTGGAGAGTTCAACTTTGGTCCATCAGCCAGTGCAGAAATAAAAAGGCTGTGTGGTTGTTACGTGCAGTCTTTGATATCTTACAATATTATACATTGGTATTCTTGTTATCTTCGCAAATATTTTGAAAGCAAAATAGTGCTTAAGGGAAAGTCATTATTGAGTTACTTCCCTTGAAAGTTGTGTCGGCTCTTTCGATCAAACTCCGCGGATAAATCCATTTTACTGCGATTTATTCGTTGTTTGGGTAATAATAGATTGTTCTTGCTTCAGAATATCTATGGCCTGAATTTATGTGTATTGTTTGTCTGAGTAGGACGAGTCTGTCTTATATCTGTATATCTTTACATATCTAAGTCGAACTATATGTTCTGTTGTCTCTAGAGAGGTCGAAGGCTATTCGGCGGATGTGTCGCTAGAGTGTGGTGTGATTTGGCTTCGTCCTGATAGGGACTGTGTTTCCTATGTCGGCCTGTCGCCGGGGAAAAAGTGATCTCAGTATTTGTGGGGAAAGTGATAGTCGTCTAGACCTATCGTGTATGCTTTACCCCAGTGTTTATGCGTATTGCCAAGGAATGGCAGTTTCATATTTCTTATACCAAGGTAATCCAAGATACTTTTATGAACTCTCGTACGAAGCCACCATTTTCGATAAGAGAATATATTTGACTCGATGAAAACGACTTCGATTCCTAGCAGCACTATATTCTGTAGAATGCAGTCAATTGTTCATGATCAAATCTACAGAGCAATGCAATGTTTTATGAATGACTAACTTTAGGACAGATTCATTATCTGTATCCAAACGTGAGTGACAGCTCACGAGTGAAGCCATCTTGGATCCAAACATGTAGTGACTTTCAAGAAGAGAAAAGGGGATGCCCGTATTATCGCTTGTTTAGTCCAGAGATCACTGCTACACATGAGAACCCTTTATCAGCGGTTCAATATTATTATATGAAAAAAATATGTGCTGAACATTAAGTTGGAGAATCGTCGCTAGACGAGATTAGGTTTAGAAGCCATCTGAAATATTGTTTATAAGCTGACGTGCTCAGTCAGTGAAGTCAGATGATTTATATGTATGGGCGATGCTGAGGGCTTGGCTACTGACAGTCCATTATAATATTAATCTACATGAGTGCCCATGTAACATAACATTGCAAGACCAGTTATCCACTGTACTATGATGTATTATGCCAACCTGTGATTTGTCACTATCTGTGCTGTCGAGTGTGTACGTCGAATTAAACTTTAGAAAAGGTACACAGTCGTTGGTGTCGATGACTTCCAGTCATACATGAGTGTGAGAAAAGAACATTTGTCAACAACACGAACCCTTATCATCATTCGCACATTGTACACTCAATCCATGTCTACACACCACTGCGTAGGTCAAGTTGACATTCCATACACTACAGTGGAGCAAACAACACCATAGAGATCTTATCAACTGATGATGATGATGATGTCTGCTTCCATCCACTTATATCTATCTTTTGGTGGATATCATTAACGGGAATAAAAATCAAACTTTATCAAACTTTATCAACTGGTGGACCAGCTTTCTGGGTTTGACCTCGCAGAAGTTCAGAAGTCAACAGATTACCGATACCAGACCGTTTCCTGTGGCTGATACGACACACTTGCAGTATTGGTTTGCTCTTTGTCAACACTTCGTCACGTGACCTGTCAGGTGAATGCAGTATGTAGGTCAGCGTTGTTGACATTTTTTACATTAGACATTACAGAGTTTCACAGAACAGTTGGATCAATTCTTGTCAATGTTAACAGGAAGACAGTATTTGTGAACTAAGAAGTCCTATTTTCATCGATGGATCTTCTTGTTTTCCATATATGAACTTTAATATTTAAGGCCAGAATGTTTAATTGAATAAAGTGGCAGTTTGTTTATTTTCATAAAAAATAACTTTGCCATTACTGTAAAACTGAGCCTATTTTGCAACACATACTATCATACACATAATTTATATATATTTATGTTTGCATGTTATTTGTTTGTATAGTATGTTAGTTTCTATGTCAGCGGGTTGTGTTTAAGGTTGGGCGGCGTCCTCACAACAGAATATCCCACGTCATAGAGGGTCCGTTGTGGGCGTTTTCTATAGGTGCAATTTTCTTGATTGAAAATTTGCTGCGACAACTGTTGCTTTTGTGTTAGCTGTGAAGTCTGTAATTATTGTTATTTTTGTAATATTTCTTTGTTCTTTAGTTTTGTTTTGATTTGTTTGTAATTTGTTGGTCTAACCTTTTCTATCTTTCAGTTCTATTCACAATTTATATTCATATATTGTGACGTCATTTGTGTTGTTATTCTTTGCAGATTCAGTGATTATTTTCATTGATTTCCCTATTTAATTTATTTTGATTTCTGCAAACGTTCTTGTATTGTCAGTCCTATTTGTACTTTATGTATTCTGTTGGTTGACATATGTTTTATATAGGTATATTTCATAAGACACAATTGCCTGTGCACTGCACTTGGATTATGGTATAAACCAGTACCTGATTATTATTACTATTATACAAGACCTTATTAAAGGCTTGTAACCCACAGATATTGGGATAGTATACTGATTAATCAAGTCATTGAGAACTTGTGGTATTATTATTGATTCAGGTGATTAGTATTATTGTTAGACATCATGTCTACTTTAGAATACTTCATTACACAAGGGAAAGCCCTTGATAAGACTGGTCAACAATTAGAACAATGGGCAGTTGCTCAATATGACAAAGCATTAGCTGCAGAAGAGAGAAGAGCTATGGCAGAAGAGAAAAGATTAGCTGCAGAAGAAAGAAAAGCTATGGCGGAAGAGAAAAGATTAGAAAGAGAAGCTGAGGCTGCTGCTGAACAAAAGAAATTGCAGATGCAGGTGGAGGAAAGGAGATTTGAAGCTGAACAAAAAAAATTAGAAAGAGAAGCTGCGGCTGAACAAAAAAGATTAGACAGTGAAGCTGAACAAAAAAGATTAGACAGGGAAGCTGAACAAAAAAGATTAGACAGGGAAGCTGAACAAAAAAGATTAGACAGGGAGGCTGAACAAAAAAGATTAGATGCTGAAGAGAAAAAAGCAATAAGAGAACATGAATTTGAGTTGGAGAAATTGAGATTGACAAGTATGAGTAATGTTAATCAGGCATCTAGTGGTAATGGTAAACCTTCTACTTACAAGGTTAAGGTTCCACCGTTCAATCAGTCCAGTGACGATATTACATTCTGGCTGGATAGATTTGAACGTTCTTGTCGTACACATAATGTGGATAAATCACAATACGCTAATCAATTATCAGAAAACTTGAAAGGTGAATCTTTGACTAGATTATGCCTTGTAGGAGAAGCAGATAAGGATAATTATGATGTCATTAGGGCGGCTTTGATAAAAAAAATATCAGCTAAGTGAGGAAGGCTATCGCCTTTTATTTAAAACGATGGTACCTGAGACGGGTGTAGAATTCTCAGAATTCACTGCAAAGGCACGTCTCACAGTTGATCGTTGGATTGAGCTTTCCAAAACAGAAAAAAACGTATGAAGGACTTATGGATTTGTTGCTCAGAGATAAGATTATGTCATGTGTGAACAAACCTTTCCTTGAATTTATACATGAGCGTAAACCCAAATCTCTAAAAGAAATGGAAGAATATTGTTCCCAATATGTCACTCACACCCTGACGTGACTTTTGGCAACACTAAGATTAAGGAGAGTATGCCAGTTGCTTCAGCAACACCATACAATCCCAATTATTCACACAGATTTCAGGGACCTCAAAACAGATTTGATAAAAAAGGTAACCATAATAGTTATCAAAACCAAGGTAACCAATCATTTCAGGGTTCTTCTTCAAAGAACTGGAGACGACCTGATACAGGGTTCATAGCAAATTTCTTCAAGCATTTTCCAGGCTTTTTCCAGGTTTTTCCAGGTCCAGCACATGATTTTCAAGGATGGGAAACTCTAATATTTTCCTCATCTAATTTTCTCAGATATAATTATCACTTTGCTGATCAGCAATCCGGAGCATTACCGTCTCCCATTACCAAGGGTGTTTGCAGATTTCTTTAAAAAGAACTTTTTTTTTTTTTTTTAAATTCATAAAAGATTGAAAAACAGACATCTTTTCCAAGTTTTTAGTGAATTTGTTCAACATCAGCGCAATAAAATGTTAGTGACATGGATGGTAATGAATAAAATCAGCTTGATTGACGTATTGATTTAACGATTAACCACGTATATCAACATAAAAGGCTAATAAAATTGGAATAAAATGTTTAAAAAAAAACTGTATTTTTCGTGTTTGTCTTTTTTGAATGTATTCTGCGTCTGTGGCATCTGACAATGAGCGTTTGTAAATGTTTGAGTAGTTAAGTACCTCTAGTTGGAGTCTGAGCTGCTTTTTTTCATTAACTGGGGTTGAAGTTGTAGCTGTAGGCCTCTGCAAGAGTCTTTGTCAACGATCCACGTTGATAATCCTTGACTGTGTGGTATAACTTGAAGCAGGGTATCAGGCATAGAGGTACATTGCAATCTGGGCAGTACATGCAAGTCTGGCTTCTGTTCCCTGCAGCCTTACACACTTTACAGTCTGGTTTGTACCTTGCCCTTTCATATTTATCAATGAAGTGGTGCTCAGTAAGTCGTGTTGTTGTGACATGTGGTTTTGAAGGTGTCACATTGCGTCGAAGAATAGCAGGTTCAATAAGTCATACTGACATCCTGATTTTCGCTTTGATCTTTTTTTTGTAGAGTTGGCAGTGTTGTAGGTTATGTGCCCATTGACCAGGGCAGTTTCAACTAAGAAATAATATAAAAATAGGATCTGTGTGGGTAGGGGTAGCTTGCACCTAGTTGGCTGAAGTTTCCACACCTCCCATACTTTTGCTGTATTTTTCTGCAAGCACTGGCTTCTGAATTGTTCTGCCCTAAAGAATTTGTCTTTCTAACTGTCTTGTTTATATTATCATTGGAGTGAACAGTGGATATAAGGTTAAATCTTTTCGTATCATGCCAGGTGACTGTCGGCATGCCTTATCTTCTGTCGCACAAAACACAGGATGATTTGTCTTTTTCAATTTGAGTTGTTTTTTCTTCAGTGCTACAGGAAAATGCTTCCTATTTTCCGCTACTGTTCCAAATGCACCAATCTGAATTTCAGGTCTTGAAATAAAGTTGAAGGCTGAATCAAAACTACCACAGAAGAGAATATGTCCCTTGTTGCGTATGAAATTTGAATTAAAACTATGGTGACTTTTCACTGAAAAAAAAAGGAGTCCAAATAATCTCAGCTCTCAAGAGATATTTCCTTGGTCACAAATGATGTCACATCTGTAGGTCTCCTAGTAGTGTTAGTTTTAAAAAAACAAACAAAAAAAGGAACACAAATAACTTATGAGTAGGCCTAAGCTATGTATATTTACCAATTCAAAATTCTAAACGCATACATAATATAGTCAAACAATATTTAACTAGAACAAAAGGTAATATATATAGTAATTGGGAGGGTAATACTTATGATAAGTGAAAATCTATTAAATATCTAACTGGAGACCTTTACAGCCCCCCCAATCTTTACTATTTTTGTTGGGTTTTGTTTTGTTTGTTTGTTTAGATTTTTTAAAAATTTAATTTAATTTTTTTTTTTAAATAACATAGGCCTATCCACAAAATTGCTGATTTTTATTTATCCTAATTACAGTTATTTGACAGATGTGATGCCACTTTCGTGTATCGGCGGTTATTCATGTTATCTGAAATTGAAAACATGAAGGCCTAGGCCTATCCTAATTAGCCTATAACCCTTCAGAGGTAGAACGGGATAAGTCTTTTCATCATAAATATAATAAAAAAGAATTCAAAATATATTTATTTCCAAAAACTGTGGGACATTGTAAATACAGACGCAAGTACAGTAGGTCTATCTATAAACTGGACTTATTTAAATAGGTTTTATAAATGAGATAAATGAATTTATTACTTACGACGAGTGCTAAAAATAAATCTGCGTTTACGTCGTTAACGAAATGGATTTAATGCGCAAAGGGAAGTAAAAATTGTACGGTAACTTTGCGCAAAGGGAAGTAAAAATTGTACGGTAACTTTACAATTTTTACTTCCCTTTGCGCACTTCCATTTCCAGAAATTTTCGGTGGTTTCGTTTTCGGCGCTTTGCGTTAATGGCGTAAACGCAGATTTATTTTTAGACTCGTCGCGTCTGTTGTTGCGAAAAATATCATCAATAACCAAAAAATGGACACAAAGTAACGAACTTTCGATTTCGTATTATTTTTCAAGGTCCAATGCGGAAAATTCAAGGCTTTTAGCCATTTTTCCAGGCTTTTCAAGGCCTGGAATTTATTTTTTCGTTTTCCAGGTTTTTCAAGGTTTTTCCAGGTCGCTACGAACCCTGCTGATAGCTCTCGACACAGGGGTGGTCATAATTATAGGAATTTCCGTAGAGGAAGTAATTATAGAAACTATCAGGGTTATCCGTCTTGGAGTCAACAAGATCATAATTACAGAGATACTCATTATAATGAATATGATAATGGTAACCAAGGGAACTATGACTCAAACCCAAATAGGGGTTACAATAGAGGTAACAATAACTACAGAGGTGATAATAACCGAGGTAGATCTCAAAACAAAAGACATAAACCACATTTTCAGGCAAACTCTGTACAACAAGAGTCCAATGAAGCCTTTAAACAGAGTAAAGATAATAATGATGCTAGTAATATGGCATGTGCCGCTTTTGATTTTGGGAGAGCATCTCAGTGCCCCAATGCAAAACGTTATTTGAGCCAACCACAGTGTCTACTTTAAGCTGTGGCCATCCTCTTCCTGCTCTTCCGGCATCAGTCGCGCATGATGGAAGAGGTTCTCTTGTCTTACATAAGGGTTTAGTGAATAACAATCCAGTCTCTGTGCTATTTGATTCTGGATGCACCACAATTGGTGTTAGGCAGTCACTCGTAGATCCTTCCCGTGCCACTGGACAAGTAGTCAAATGTGTAACATTTGGCGGCACATTAGAGAAATACTCTACTGCTATCATTAGGATTGCTACTCCTTTCTTTACAGGAGATGTACACGCATGTCTTCTTCCGAATCCGATCGCTGACCTCATCATCGGTCGCATTCATGGAGTCAAGGAATGCACTCCGCAACAAATTTCCACGTGGGAAAGGCAAAACATGCAGATTGCTAACGCTGTAGTCACTAGAGCTCAGGCTCTTAATATGCCTCAAACTTCATCTATTGAAGATAATGAAGTGCATAACCAAGATAATCCCTTGGTAATTTCTCGTGACTCGTTTATAAAACAGCAAGAAGATGATCCCACTTTGAAGAAATTCTTCATTCTTGCAACTAAAGGTGATCCGAATAAAGACACAAGTCGTAAATCGTGGGTTACAAAGAAGAATGGCGTACTTGTACGTATGGTTCAAGACTCCATTACGTCAAGTCATTCTCAAATCCTGGTTCCCAAGAATTTGAGAGTTAAAATTTTGCAGCACGCTCACGACTCTCAGTGTGCTGGACACATGGGTTTTTCCCGTACTAAGTCAAGAGTCCTTGCGGCTTTCTTTTGGCCATTGGTAAACAAGGACATACGTATTTATTGTCGATCTTGTAAAGTATGTCAGGAAGTTAAATCCAAAGGTCCACGGCATGCTGCACCCATTCAGGCGGCGGACATTCCTATTCGGCCGTTTCAAAAAATGGCCATAGACATAATTGGTCCATTTAAGATCAAGTCTGCCAGAGGACATCAGTTTATCTTGACGTGTGTTGATATGTGCACACGTTGGCCAGAGGCTATTCCTCTGAAGAGCATTACTACTGCTGATATTGCAGATGCTCTTTGGCTTATATTTTCTCGTCTGGGGTTCCCCGGAGAGATATTGTCAGACCATGGCACCCAACTAATATCAGATACCATGTCTCAAGTAATGTCTACTCTGCAGATAGATAGATCTTTAAGTAGTATCTACCATCCAATGTCTAATGGTATGGTCGAACGCCTTAATAGAACACTTAAAAACTTACTGGGGAAGATAACTGAGGATCATCCTCAAGACTGGGACAGAGTTTTATCTGCGGCCCTCTTCGCTTACAGAGAGGTACCCAATGAACATACGGGATTTTCTCCCTTTGAACTCGTCTTTGGCGCGCGTCCGCGTGGCCCTATGTCGTTGCTTCACGATCTCATAACATCTGACAATATTGACGATGACACAAAGTCATCCTACGAATATGTAATCGCGTTGAGACAAAAAATTATCGAAGCATGCAAATTAGCAACTTCTTCTTCTGAATTTGCGAAACAGAAGGCAAGGCAATTTGCCAATAAGAAGAGATGCTTACGACAACTTTGTCCTGGTGACAAAGCATTTGTATTACTACCTTGTAGGGAAAACAGATTACTTATTTCTTGGAAAGGTCCGTACGATATAATATCGAAAATTTCCGATGTCGACTATATTGTCGATATTGATGGGAAGCATAAAACCTTCCACATCAATATGCTTACTGAATTCCATGAACGTCCGGATTATTTGCAACCCATTTTCCAAGCAACGGACAATTCTCCAGTACAACATGGTCATTACTCATCACTGTCCGTGATACAGGATGAGGAAACAAGTTTTTCAGATGTAAATCTTCCTCTTCCAATGATCCCACTTCATTCCAGTGAATCATGGAAGAACGTTACTGTCTCTCCTGATTTGTCTCTAGGAGAACAGCGACAAGTTTCAACTATGTTGCAAACATTTCAGGATGTACTCACTGACATCCCTGGACAAACGAATGTCATTCAACATGACATTGTTCTAACTGACCATACTCCTATTAGGGTTAGACCTTATCCTATACCTATACATTTTCAAGCACAGGTCGAGAAAGAGTTGGATGAGATGATAGATTTGAAAATAATCGAACCATCCACCTCTGCATATTCTTCGCCGATGGTTATTGTGCGTAAAAAAGACAATAACATACGTCTTTGCGTTGACTATCGAAAATTGAATCAAGTAACGAAGTTCGATGCCGAACCTATGCCTTTACTGGAAGAGCTACTTACTCGACTCTCCAAATCTCATTTTTTCACTAAACTTGATTTGTCTAAAGGATATTGGCAAGTTCCTTTATCTGAACGCGCCAAACCTCTCACGGCTTTTTCAACACCTAGAGGTTTGTTCCAATGGAATTTTATGCCTTTCGGTCTTATGAACGCACCAGCTACGTTCGTACGCATGATGCGCCGAATCCTATCTTATCGGTCAGATGTCATTGCATATCTAGACGACATCTGTCTTTTCAGCGATACTTGGGAAGATCACTATTCAGGGTTAGATGAATTGCTGTCTACTTTGCGTGAGCACAACCTGACAGCGAAACCCTCTAAAGCCTATATTGGTTTTAGCGAAATTTCTTTCCTAGGCCACCGAGTTGGTCATGGTTTCCTAAAGACAGAGGACCATAATACTAGTAAGATACTTAACATCTCAATCCCTAAGACTAAAAAACAGGTGAGAAGTCTGTTAGGTCTTATTCAATTTTATGGCAGATTCATTCAGAATCTATCCTCTATCATGGCACCTCTCTCAACACTTCTAAAGAAAGGTTCGCCTAATGTGGTCCACTGGTCTCAGGAATGCCAATGCTCTCTGGATAAAATTAAAACACTGTTTTCAACACCACCTATTTTAGTGCTACCCACTAAAGATAAGACATTCGTTCTTCGTAGTGACGCTTCATCCACTGGGATTGGAGCGGCACTAATGCAAGAGTACTCTGGGACTCTGCATCCTGTAATGTATATTTCCAGAAAACTTAATGCGGCAGAAAGGAATTATTCGGTTTTAGACCGTGAGCTATTAGCTATGGTTTGGTCGATCCTCAAACTACAGAGATTCCTTCTAGGCGCACATTTCATAGTAGACACCGACCAAAAAGCTCTTACTGCTATACAGAGTAAGAATTTGAAGAGCTCGAGGTCTACTCGATATGCAATTGCTCTTCAACCTTTTCATTTCTCTGTGCGAGCTATTCGTGGATCAGATAATGTGATGGCAGACATTCTGTCAAGATGCACACATGATTCCACATAACTATTAGGGCTTAGACTTCTTGATATGTCTAGTTCTATAGTAGTTCCTTTTCTATATCATGATAGATACACATTTGTAATTTAATAATATAATGATTGTATCACTACATAGCGGTTCATGGATGTTTATTCACCGCTGTGCTTTGATGATTTTTTCTTCATAAATCATAAATTTAAGATATCTAATACGAAATGATGATGTGAATTTTTTAGGCATTGTGTAATTGCCAGAATTGTATTATACTTTGATGACACCTTCCTGGAAAAAATATACTTGTAGAGAAATAATTTCTCTCAGTTTATGAGACACATTCTCACCAGTCGCTCCATAAGTCGACTTAGCCTCATATTAGGCGTTATAGGTATTCCTGATATTTTCATCTGCGCATTATTCATGCGTTGTGAGCCTATTGTACGTTGCTCCTAGATGTATTTCAAAAAAAAAAAAAATGTTCCATTTTTTTTTTTCCCGGGAGGTGTGGTAAGACTGTTACGTGCAGTCTTTGATATCTTACAATATTATACATTGGTATTCTTGTTATCTTCGCAAATATTTTGAAAGCAAAATAGTGCTTAAGGGAAAGTCATTATTGAGTTACTTCCCTTGAAAGTTGTGTCGGCTCTTTCGATCAAACTCCGCGGATAAATCCATTTTACTGCGATTTATTCGTTGTTTGGGTAATAATAGATTGTTCTTGCTTCAGAATATCTATGGCCTGAATTTATGTGTATTGTTTGTCTGAGTAGGACGAGTCTGTCTTATATCTGTATATCTTTACATATCTAAGTCGAACTATATGTTCTGTTGTCTCTAGAGAGGTCGAAGGCTATTCGGCGGATGTGTCGCTAGAGTGTGGTGTGATTTGGCTTCGTCCTGATAGGGACTGTGTTTCCTATGTCGGCCTGTCGCCGGGGAAAAAGTGATCTCAGTATTTGTGGGGAAAGTGATAGTCGTCTAGACCTATCGTGTATGCTTTACCCCAGTGTTTATGCGTATTGCCAAGGAATGGCAGTTTCATATTTCTTATACCAAGGTAATCCAAGATACTTTTATGAACTCTCGTACGAAGCCACCATTTTCGATAAGAGAATATATATTTGACTCGATGAAAACGACTTCGATTCCTAGCAGCACTATATTCTGTAGAATGCAGTCAATTGTTCATGATCAAATCTACAGAGCAATGCAATGTTTTATGAATGACTAACTTTAGGACAGATTCATTATCTGTATCCAAACGTGAGTGACAGCTCACGAGTGAAGCCATCTTGGATCCAAACATGTAGTGACTTTCAAGAAGAGAAAAGGGGATGCCCGTATTATCGCTTGTTTAGTCCAGAGATCACTGCTACACATGAGAACCCTTTATCAGCGGTTCAATATTATTATATGAAAAAAATATGTGCTGAACATTAAGTTGGAGAATCGTCGCTAGACGAGATTAGGCTTAGAAGCCATCTGAAATATTGTTTATAAGCTGACGTGCTCAGTCAGTGAAGTCAGATGATTTATATGTATGGGCGATGCTGAGGGCTTGGCTACTGACAGTCCATTATAATATTAATCTACATGAGTGCCCATGTAACATAACATTGCAAGACCAGTTATCCACTGTACTATGATGTATTATGCCAACCTGTGATTTGTCACTATCTGTGCTGTCGAGTGTGTACGTCGAATTAAACTTTAGAAAAGGTACACAGTCGTTGGTGTCGATGACTTCCAGTCATACATGAGTGTGAGAAAAGAACATTTGTCAACAACACGAACCCTTATCATCATTCGCACATTGTACACTCAATCCATGTCTACACACCACTGTGTAGGTCAAGTTGACATTCCATACACTACAGTGGAGCAAACAACACCATAGAGATCTTATCAACTGATGATGATGATGATGTCTGCTTCCATCCACTTATATCTATCTTTTGGTGGATATCATTAACGGGAATAAAAATCAAACTTTATCAAACTTTATCAGTGGTCAAGCATCTGAAACAAACCCAATACGCCTTGGACAGGTGCGACTGAGGAAACGTCTGGCCAACAGCCAGAAACATGAGGCTGACAAACTTGTAAAAAAGAAGAAAAATTAGGCAAGAGGCAAGACAAAGGCGAGAGGAGGAGCTGCAGGAAGCTGAAGGAGGTGCAGCATATAGTCCTGGAGGATTTTAAATATATTCAGCCCCCAGAATGGAGTATATTGGACAAAACAAGGCACTTGGCGAGTAAAATGCATTTTTCTTAAAACATTTTATTAACTAAACATTTTATTACTAACAAACTATCTAACAGAGTAGTCTAAAATTTGGCACGCATGTAGTACACATCTATATCTTTAAAGTAACACATCTGCATTTTTGATATTGTGGTAATTTTCTTTTATAAATTAAAAAAAATGTTTTTTAAAATATTTTTTCATACAAATATAGTGTTTTTGTTTTATTAAATCATTAAAAATAGAATTTTAAACTTATCAAAATAATCATGAGTAAAATTGTTTTAATTGTCAGTCATAACATGTGGGTGCAATTTGATAAAGTTTGGTCAATGGGAAACAAGATTTTTGCTCTTGAAAATTGGTGAAAAACCCAATATAGCGGTTGTCTTTTTTTGGTTACCATGGTAGAAGGACAGAAGAAAAATTAGGCAAGACAAAGGCGAGAGGATGAGTTGCAGGAAGCTGAAGGAAGTGCAGCATATAGTGCTGGACAATTTTAAACACATTCAGCCCCCCAGAATGGAGTATATTGGACAAGACAAGTCACTCGGTGACTAAAATGCATTTTTCTCAATACTAACATTTTATTAAATGTTATTTTTTACAAACTATCTAATAGATCAGTCTGAAATTTGGCATGTATGTAGGACACATATATACCTTTAAATTGACAGAGGCTTTTTTGATATTTTGGTAATTTGCTTTGATATATATATTTTTTCATTGTTTTTCATACAAATATAGTGTATTTTTTTAAAAAATCATTAAAAATAGAATTTTTATCGTATAAAAAAAAAAAAGCCTATGACAAATTGTTTTAATTGTCAGTCACAACATGTGTGTGCAATTTGATAAAGTTTAGTCAATGGGAAACATAAGTGTTTAGCTCTCGAAAATTGGTGAAAATCTAAAATGGCGGATGTTTTTTTGGTTACCATGTAGAAGGAAAGAAGAAAAATTATGCAAGATAAAGGCAAGAGGAGGAGCTCGGGAAGCTGAAGGAGGTGCAGCATATAGTGCTGGACAATTTTAAACACATTCAGCCCCCCAGAATGGAGTATATTGGACAAGACAAGTCACTTGGTGACTAAAATGCATTTTTCTCAAAACTAACATTTTATTAACAAAAAATGTGTATTTTTTACAAACTATCTAATAGATCAGTCTGAAATTTGGCACGCATGTAGGACACATATATACCTTTAAATTGACAGAGGCGTTTTTGATATTTTGGTAATTTGCTTTGATATATTTTTTTAAATATTTTTTTCCATTGTTTTTCATACAAATATAGTGCATTTTTTAAAAAAAATCATTAAAAATAGAATTTTAATATCAAAAAAAGCCTCTGACAAATTGTTTTAAGTGTCAGTCACAACATGTGTGTGCAATTTGGTAACACTGCACCCTACCACGCATGTCGTAAAAGGCGACTAAGGAGGGTATGGGCATGGGGCTGTTTACCCCATCCCGTAAAAACTTCGCACAGTGGGCTGATCACCTGCTTGCCAACCAATCTGATTACGGAAACAATGATAGATTGTTTGGTCTGTTTTTGTTCCACAAAGACGCCACTAGGCGTGGTGGAAACAGCGATAGATTGATCAATTTGTTGTTGCCCTAAGACGCCACTAGGCGTACTGGCCACATACTGCTTTGCCGGTTGATGGCTAAGGATGGAAGAAGAAGAAACATAAAAACATAAGTTTTTAGCTCTCGAAAATTGGTGAAAATCCAAAATGACGGATTTTTTTTTTTGGTTACCATGGTAACCACATGTTTAAAAATAAACTGTAGAATTTGGTTCATGGACATACACTGTGTCTATTAATCACACAAAAAGTTTGAAAATGTCATTAGAACAACAAAAGTTAGTTTTCACTGTAGTGCAACCCCTTAAAGGAAAATGCTTCCTATTTTCAGCTACTGTTTCAAATGCACCAATCTGAATTTCTTCCTGGTCTTGAAATAAAGCTGAAGGCTGAATTAAAAACTACCACAGAAGAGAATATGAGTCCGAGGGAGTAGTGTTAGGTTGTTTTGATGCTTCTGAGGGTTTGTGTTCTTTTCTTATGAGTAGGCCTAAGCTATTTATATTTACATGGAAACAGCAGGCCTTCTCCACCCCACCCCACCCCCTTACTATTTTTTTAAAATAACATAGGCCTTTGCACAAAATTGGTAATTTTCATTTACCTAATTACAGTGATTTGACAGATGTGGTGCCACTTTCATGTATCAACGGTTATTCATGTTATCTGGAATTGAAAACATGTAGGCCTATCCTAATTATAACCCTTCAGAGGTAGAACAGGATATGTATCTTCATCATAAATATAATTTAAAAAAACATTCAAAATATATTTATTTCCAAAAAATGTGGTGAAATGAAGTGGGACATGGGTATGATAATAGGGTAAGCTATGGGATATGGAATCGTCACCAATTTCTATTCCTGACCATCCTAAACTGTGTTAAACATATTTCCGTAGCCTAAGTAGTTGTAAACCAAGAAATTTCATTTAAACACTATAATTTTGGCCATGGTTAAAAATAAAACTGTAAATAGGCCTAGATTGTAAATTACAGACACAAGTACAGTAGGCCTATCTATAAACTGCACTAATTTAAATTTGTTTTATAAATGAATTTATTACTTACCTCAAATGAAATGAACGGTTTAATACAACTTGAATGCACAAAGACAAGTTCTTAGTGTTTATTGTCAGTAGCATTCGAGTAACAACAGACGCGAGCACTAAAAATAAATCTGCATTCACATCATTAATGCAAAGCATTGAAAATGCAAACCGTCGAAAACATCTGGAAATGGATTTAGTTAGTGCCCCTTTATATAGAGGGGCACTAGATTAAGTGCGCAAAGGGAAGTAAACATTCTACGGTAACTGAATTTTAACAAAAAATACCATCAATAATCGAAAAATGGACGCCAAGCATCCAAGTTTCGATTTCGTATTTTTTGTCCAGGTCCGATGCTGGAAATTCAAGGCTTTAGCCATTTTTCCAGCCTTTTCAAGGCCTGGAATTTTTTTTTTCTCCGTTTTCCAGCCTTTTCCAGGTCGCTACAAACCCTGTCTGAGGCTCAAGTGACTCCTCCAAGCCTAGTGTGCAATGCTGGGTTCTCAACATGCTTCACCATAGAGGGAATCCCTGGAAGGGTGTGGATTACTTCAAGAGTCAATGAGGGTGTAATTTGCCTCAAACAGAGGCTCACACCCAAATCAACATACTATAGCAATGTGCATATCTGGTGGTAATATAAGGATCAATCCAAATATGCCTCTATGTATATATTTTAGTCATATGATTCATAAGCCTAATGATCCAGTATTTCGAAATTCTATCAAACATGGCTAAAATAAGGTAAAAGAAAATGCACATTTTACAAATGGAGACTTCTTGTCACGAGCAGCAGTAACATCACAGTGCAAACAGAACATAAAATAATCATAACAGACACAGAAATAGAAAGAAATATTAAGTCAAGCGTAGTTCAAGGAAACAGCTGAGGGGACAGTGCTAGTTTCATCTCAAAATATAAAGCCCTTGCAGAGGCCAGTCTACAATGTCTTTCTAGGATCAGAATAAAAGAAATCTCAAATTATTTGACTACCTGCCCCTAATAGTTCTCTGAAGTGATAAAGAAGAATAGGTCTACTGCACCCTCAGGTATGTCATACAAGGTCAATAATATAAGGTTGTGTATGGGGGCTGGCAACATCATCATGTAACATAAGTTGCCACATAAACCACGGCAGCAAGATCATGAGACTGGTACAGATGAATGTAAATAATGACTAGACATTACAAAAATAATTAATTTATGATACCCATAAAAAAAATTAAACTGCTTACAGCTTTGGCATTTTCCTCCAAGAGAGACCGCAAAGTTCCCACAATGCTACGCTCTTGCTGCCATGCCTGATTTTGTGAACGCTCTGGACAGACTATGTCGATATTATCAATGACAATGATGCTCGGAGCTCTGTGAACAAATATTGATAGGGAAGTTATATTAGTGATTCCGTCTTTAAGAGTTCACGTACCTGTGACTTCAACCTACCCGTCTATTATGTGTTATAGCAATAACAACTATAAAAGCCAGATTCAAGTCGAAATGGGCAAGAGAACACCCAGATCATCAGCTATCTAGGTCATTATTTTCCGGCTACGTACTGGACATAACAGATTGAGGTACCATCTATACCACAAGTACAGAATTGGTACAACAGACCTCTGCACCTGTAGCACCAGCCCAATGACAGCCGAACACCTGCTGCAGTCAAGCCCAACATACAGCAGTGAATGAAGTAGCATATTGCAACAACCTACTTAATGTCTTTCTATGCCACCATCTATACCACAAGTACAGAATTGGTACAACAGACCTCTGCACCTGTAGCACTAGCCCAATGACAGCTGAACACCTGCTGCAGTCAAGCCCAACATACAGCAGTGAATGAAGTAGCATATTGCAACAACCTACTTCTCTCCACGTACAACTGTTTGAAGATGTTAGGGACGTTGAGATGACTACTGCCTTTATTAGAGTCATTAATGTGGAAGTCTGAGGATGAACGAGGAAGAATTTTTTTAAAAAAATGGTGGCATCAAAAGAAAAATGTAGTGCATGTGTTTACATATAATATCAAAGTATACTGATCTAATTAGCTCTAAAATATTTAAATGTCAAATATAGAAATCTTATTCTGACTTACTTGTCTCGAGCTGACTTGAACATTTTGCTCAAATTCGACTCAGTGCCTCCAAAGAATCTGAAAATATGATGATGGTTATTTTTTTTTAAATCATACAAAAGAAAACTGCATCACTAGTGAAAGAAAAACAAAGACAAGTGTGTACCAATTGTGTTTGGATATGTAAAGCTTCTCAGTCTACTTATATTGGTAAAGATTTCACTCTTCTTCCTCACTTAATTAAAAAAAAAAAATTCTGTTTTAATGTCTTCAAAAACATTCTGTCAGCCTTGCTCACTCACTTGGTCCGAATACCTGTACCATCGACATAAACTGTGTTCATGCCGAGCTCCAGTGTCAGGGCTTTGATAAGAAGAGACTTTCCTGTGCCAGCTGGACCAAAAAGGAGAATACCCCGATTTCCACATTTAGGCTGCAAAGCTAGAAAATAAAGCTCTGATTAAATAGGCGATCAGTAGGCAGATGTAAGAGTCTG
This sequence comes from Oreohelix idahoensis, assembly GCA_024509875.1. Taxonomy (NCBI): domain Eukaryota; kingdom Metazoa; phylum Mollusca; class Gastropoda; order Stylommatophora; family Oreohelicidae; genus Oreohelix; species Oreohelix idahoensis. The sequence goes on from JAMPIV010017019.1 coordinate 129,075, forward strand.
ACATTACAAGGTGAAATAATGCTGAGCAATCCTTTGTTAAGACTTTTAAGAAAGCAAAAATTAAAAAGCATATTTTTTACATTCCTTATTTTGCCATCAAACAAATGTAAACATGGTATATATATATATATATAACATAAAATAAGAAGCTTCAACTCAAATGTCAAGTCAGCTCTATTGTATGGTTCTAGGTTGGTTTGGTTTTAAGGGCTGTCTTCATTTCACACAGACAACTCCATCAGTGCTTCGATCTCCTCCCTCAGATCCACACGAGGATCTCAAAACAGTGCATGAACACCGACAAGATTCCCGATGTGTGTATACAGGAATCACACATTCCATAAATATTTCTGTGGTGGGCAAGTTTCTAATTTATAAACTTTTCCAGGGCTGCGGCCTAATCTTTATGATTTCCAACTGCCGAGGGATTCTTAATGTGCGCACGGGACCTCCTAATTTTTCGCCCTTATCCGAGAAGGCTGGACATCCAATCTCACTACCTAAGAGACCAGTGAGGAGTATAACATCATTAGGACCACTGATCCTGAAAAAAATGTCCATAAATTATATTCTCTCTCCTGGAAATTGAACCCAGTATCTTTAGAATTTGAGGTGGACTCCATACCTCATAGCCACTCCGATTCCCTCTGTTGCTGTAAAACATGGACAACAAAAGACAACCATACTCGCAGAACAAGTGCCACTGGAACAAGTAATGAAAAGAAGACAACGGCCATGCATAAGACACAAGATGAAGAAACCTGCTGATAGCATTACAAGGCAGCTGTTATTCTGATATCCCCAGTGTAAGACGGGTAGAGGGAGACAGAGAACTGGATACACAAATGAAATTGATGAGGAAGACATGGAAAGATCTTGAGCTGATGGCACAGGACAGAAGCACTTGGCATGAATCTGAAGGTCTATGGGAGAATAATGATGAGAAACAAGAAAGTAACAAAGGGTATGTGTCTCTTAAAGGACACTAGCAATATCACTAACTAATTATGGTATCACATACCTCTTGAGATTCTTCTTTTCAATTCTTCAATCTGTGACTTCATTCCTCCTATATCAGCCAGCGTGAAATTTGCTTTATTCTGAATATTACGTCTTGTCTCTTGGGTTGGTAGCACCGAAAAAATAGTCAACTTTGAAGACACTCTGGCAAAATATTCACTTGGCCATCCACAACAAACTGCAGACTCCACAGAATTTTTAATGGGTGTCACTAAGTTAGGAAAAGTGTCTCTCTCAGAAATTTTTGGTGTGGACCCTGGCGAAGCAATAGCTAAACTTGACATGTTGAGATCTGCTACAGAATCTGACATATCTTGACAGGGTGTATATAACAAGGCATCCCCATTAGCACTGAGAGATGCTTTTCCTTGTGATAATGAATTTGTAGCTATGACTTTATGTCTCTGGTGTGTCTGTTCTGTTGGTGTTTTTAACTCTTGGTCTACCAAAGCTTGGACTGGCTTGGAAGGTGAGGATACCTGCTCTTGTGCTGTCCTCTCACACTGCGGCGGCAAAGGCAGTTCACAAACCATATTACTAACATAACAATGGCAAACTTGTCCAAAATATTTCACTGATAATGGTGTTCCTTCTGTGATGTATTTGCCATCTGTTTAATTAAAAACAAAACAGCCATTAAAAGATGCTGCTATGTGGGAAGTTTCATTAAGTCAATAAGGGTTTTCAAAATAACCTTTTTAAGTTTACCATTGTTATTCTAAAACATATATTCTGGCTGACTTATAAGGTAATGATGATTTTAAAAACTTATCCAAAGGGCTGCTAACTTTTAAAAACATGCTGGTTATATTAAATGTAAACACAGGCTTAAAAACTAGAAGTGTGACAACTTTTCTTCTTCTTTGATCCATAACCGTCAACCGCCAAAGCAGTCAGCGGTCATCACGCCTGGTGGCGTCTTGTTGGGCAGCAATAAATTGATTCCACTTTGCTCGGTCAGCAGCCATCCTTGGTACAGTGGCCCAACTCTGGTTCATTCTTTGCATCTCGCCTTCTACAGTTCTCCGCCAAGTTGTTTTTGGTCGGCCTTTCGCTTTCCCTCGGGGGTCCATAGCATAGCTGTTCTTGTGATGGTATCAGAGTCCCTTCTGAGGATTTCTCACCACGGATCACAGACCCATCTGTATACACAATGGCATCATCATCCCCAGAATGATCATGTATCAGGTGATTAATTTCCAATTCTGCTTTTCCATTCCCCCAATTTCTACACTCTCTGCCAAGGCTGATGATGACCTGCTGTTAATGCAGTTCTCATCTAACAATACTCCACTTTCTCCCATTGAATATATTGTCGACTGTGGTCACCTGTTTGATCGTTGTCTCTGCCTGTGCCATCCATGATATTCCTCTATTCTTGCTCCCTTAATGTCAGCTGTGTTACCATGCAGAGGGCGCCGTTTGCCTGCGGATACTCGCATATGTGCTTTGGGCCTCGCATATCTGGATTTAATCGACAGCACTCCCAGCATATACCTCATTGTCACTATTGGGGTATCTCACGTACAGCCCAACACTATGTGTATCCCTTCATTCTGAATGCGTTCTAGTCATTAACATTGTGTTACTGACAGCGTGAGTATTCCCAGACCATACTCAATGACCGATATGACTAGCTGATAATAAAGAAATAATAATCTCTGCTCCTGACGCACCAGGGCCATTATTTATACAACAGCCCGCGATCAAATGTAACTCTGTCCATTGAGAGTAATATCTGGGAGGTCTGCTTTAACAATGAAGTTGTTCAAGGAGCACCACATCAAGCAGACCTTGTTGGGAATGACTTTGAAGCCAGTTTCCTCGCACCATTTAGACACCTCTTGTAGTGTCCCGTGTATGCTATTAACCATTTCTTGTCGGTCAGAGCCAGTTCTGTAAATGAGCATATCATCCGCAAATGTTAGTGTTTGTCCCAACCAGTTGGATGAAAAATCGCTACTTTTGATGTATAGATATTAAACAGCACAGATGAAATTAGAGAACCCTGGGGTAGTCCCGGGCAAATGAGCATTGGATCTGATGTCCATGTTCCCAAGCGAAATGGCACTGACCTCTCAGTTAAGGCAGCTGCTATCCATCTTGTAAGCCATTTCACAGTTTATTAATGTTGCAAAGTTCACACTGTTAAATAAGCATCCTCTAGGTCAATTGCTATCGCTTATCCTGGAACCCCTCATATACAGCTGCTGAGAGTATCAGGTGGGATCTGTGCATTTTCGAGGTGATTCATTATTTTTCGTGCTACTATCTTTTCTAGTAGTTTACCATAGACATTCTGCATTGTAATAATTCTGTAGCTGCTGAGAAGCATGGGGTCTTTACAGGGTTTAGGAAGTGGTCGTAGGTAACTATGCAGCCAGTCTTCTGGCACCAGAGCATTCTGTAAGCTGTTGTTGAAATCACACTCTTAATGCCTGTGTCATCGAGCTGTGTTATTTATATGGTGATACTGTACACCATCAGGACCCGGGGCAGTGTTCCTTCTGGATTCTAAAGTGCACATAACGTCTTCTTCACTTATGAGGTTGAAATATTTTGTCTCTTCCCAGGTGGTCTTCCCCTTTGCAATTAGGTGATCGCTTTCTTGAGCCAGCAATACATCCCAGCGTGCAAAGGTGGCGGCAGTATTAGACATCAATGCCAGATCGATGACACTATCAGTATCCCCTGGTCTAGATGCGAGTCTTGTTGGGCGTCCATTTAAAATGGTTAGGTTTGAGCTGAGCAAAGCCTGACTCAAGGCAACACCCTGTCTATTTTCCGTGGAGTTTCCCCACTCCATAGATCTAGCATTACAATTGCCGACAATTAGGCACATCTTGTTAGGCTCCCCGGACAATTTAGTCAGGAACTCCTAGCTACCTTCTTCCAAAAGGCGATCCACATGGGCATAATTGCCATTCTTCACCGTTTATATGCAGTACAAGCCCCTGTAATTCTGCATCCTCAGTAGAATGAAAACTTGTATCTATCCATGCATGAGGAATTTCATATTTGACATACATCGCTTGACCTCGTCTGCCAGGCCCACACGGATTTGTCCCGGGCAATTGACATTATTTCCTTTTAAATTTGTTTCCTGGATCATCAATACATCAAAATCATAGATACTAGTTTTAATAATGGCAGCTCGTTGGCAGGCACTTTGACAGTTCCAGTACCCTATACGAACGTATTTCATAGAGAGTCTGTCTGCTTTCTTCCTTGTTCTTCTCTTACCAGCTCCTCTTTTTCTCTCTCTCCTCCCCCCTACCTCTTTTCCTGCATTCACGTTTCTTCGTTACATTAGCCAAATTTTCTGCATTCCACATTGCTCCCGCGATAATTCTGGTGTATTTCATAAAAATTGTCCAACTTAGTCTGAAATCGCCCAACTTGTGATCTAAAAGTGGACCAAATAAACTTGTGATTTTCAGAATATTTTGGTTTTTGGATAATAGGTTAAAGATCTGTATCATTGTCAGCGTGAATAAAAGTTAAAAATTTTGGTCACCGTAAAGATAAAACAATTTTTTATAAACCAAACTGGCCATCCAAAATGTTCACATTTTAATAAATTTGTATAAGAAATGTAAATAAAGGTTTTTAAACAAATTGATAACTCTTAATAATGTGAATAAGATCATAAACATTGATCAACCTAGATCAGTAATAAAAGTTACGAAACATGCAAGCCATGAAAAGAGGAACCTACTTAATAAATAAAACATGTTAATACAAGAATAAATATGAAGTCCCTTATACGAACTTTATTCTTAGATATACATTTATTCTTTAACTTCATACACTGAGAGACAAGACCTTTGCTTACACCTAACCTGGAATTATAATTAAATGATTAACAATATTTTAGCTGACCACAACTATAAAGGTACCTAAATAAGAAGCAGCAAATGAAAGAAACTCAGCCTTTTCAAACACATCACTTGGCTTTCTGAAAAGCATTCACAGAATGTTAGAAACCTTATTAATTATGGGAAAGCAAGAAATATTTGAATGTCAATTATTCACACTATTTTTTTAAAAAAAAAAGCTAAAAGTGTAAAGGCTGTTTAAGCCTTGTGAGTGGTTAGAGAAGAATTGGTGCATTAAATCTGTGTGCAGAATGCTACTCTGAAGCAGTTATGAACAGAGTTACAAGATCTTAGTTTCACAAAACAAAGAATACGACAGCATAACAATTTATTTGACTAGAAACAACTAAGATGTGTGAACTGTTTCAATTAAATTCTATAAAATAGTCACGTACGCTGGATAAGCAGCAAGTTCCCACCATGGAAGAGAACAGGATTTCTAAATATATACGTATGTGTGTGTGTGTGTGTTTGCATACAGGGGGTCCTCGATATACATTGTAGTTATCAAACCTAGGCGGGTTGCATGGTGCCATGGCCAATGTCAGCAGGTTGTATTCCTTACCTACGCAATGTCAGTTCTGCAAGCCCTCAATAGTGATAAACTGCCAGAGTTTAAAAAGAGCCCTATGCGAAGGAAATATCAAAAGAAGGGTAGTGCTACATAGGATACCATCACACTGTGGTATACCAGGAAACAAGAGAGCAGATATGTTAGCAAAAGAGGGAGCAATGCGGGAACAAACAGAACAAACCATCACCTTCCAGGAAAAGAAGACCCTTATTAAGGTCATTAAGAAAGTCGACCAACAAAGAGACAACTATCACTATCTTGATCGAGCAAAACAAGTGATTCTGTTCCGTATTAGAGCAGGACATAACAGACTGAACAGTCACTTATACAGACAGATTGGTTCCATTACCCCTGTGCACGTGTGGACAGGCAGAACAGACAGCCGAACATATCCTGCCACATGCTTAGTCAATTGCGGACTGAACATTGGCCTACAGAGATGCACATCAACACGAAGCTGTTTGGGAGTCTTGAAGACCTTTCAACCACAGCAACATACATCCAGAGAAACAACAGCAAACAAGAAGAAGATTAAAGTTATGTTCCTAAAAAAACATGACTTATAATGAAACGTGTATCGTACATTGATTTCCCATTGAACTAATGTATTATGCGGAGGATAAATTACAGACCAACTAAAAAATTCTAATTCAGATATGCATATGAAGAGGAAACAACTGGTAGATGGCAAAAGACAAGTTTGATGAATGCAGCCGAGATTCAAAGATGTGTGCAAGAGAGACACGAGGGCACTGGACATAAATCCAGCAACCTGGGAGGATGAAGCTGCCAACTGCATCAAGTGGCGATGATATCTACGGCGCCACCTTAGCAGGAAAATAAGCAGCTGAGGGCTGTCTCCTCAGGAGCGCATTCCAATAGTCAGTCATGACTGAAGGGGCTATTATTATGAATAAGAAATACTTATTTTTTTCTTGTACACTAAACTGTAATACATTTGACAGTGTAGACAGAGAATCACTTTGGAAATTGATGAGACATAATGGAGTTCCCGTGAAAATCATTAATAAAGAAGACCTATGAAGACATGGCATGCAGAGTTCTTCATGAAGGACAACTTACAGAACCATTTAGGATTGGAACGGGAGTGAGACAGGGATGCCTCTTGTCTCCATTTTGTTTCTTACTAGCAATAGATTGGGTTATGAAAACATCAACATCACACAACAGAAATGGAATCCAGTGGATTCTGACTAAACAGCTTGATGATCTGGATTTTGCAGATGACTTGGCTCTTCTGTTCCATAACCATAATTAGATGCAAGAGAAAATGAAAATTCTCGATCAGAGGTCACAAGTGGGCCTGATAATACACAGGGAGAAGATTATGAGAATAAATGCAAGAAATGATAACAAGGTTGAAGAAACACCACTAAAAGATGTAGAATTGTACACATATCTTGGCAGTAATATGGACAAAGTTGGAGGGACAGACAGTGATATCAAAATAAGAATACAAAAAGCAAGAGGAGCTGACATTGCATTTGGAAACATATGAGTAAGTATCACAAAGTGCCCGCTTCGTGCTGTTGAAAACGGACGAAAGTGGAGAAAACTGATGGAAATTCGTCAAGTTTAAGTCATCACTGTCCCTTTGCTATTAAGCGGTTTGAAATAAAATTTATATAACGATACTCTTTATAGCTACCAGAAAGTGCCCGCTTCTAGCTGTTGAAAACGCTCGAAAGTTGAGAAAACTGAGGAAAATTCATCAAGTTTAAGTCGTCACTGTCCCTATGCTATTAAGCGAATTGTAATAACATTTATATCACGATACTCATTATCCTCTTCTCTTTTGAAATGTATTAATTCCTGAATAATAAAAGTTATTGAAGAATTTTTTTACTAATTAAAAACTAACAGCAACGTTACGCGTAGTTGGCCCGGGCACGTGGCCAACTCTTGGCTTTTTTGCCTCACCCCGCTTCATTCAAACAGCTTTCGCTTGACCAGCAAACGTCTGATTTGCATACGGTTTTCACCATTAAAATGGCCAGAGGAATAGCTTTAATTTCGTATAATGCAAGCTGTAGAAAACAAAGTGGAAGACGTTGATATCTCAAAGTGAATTTGAAATTTTACAAGATTTGACATTTTAAGTTGTGTTATAATTCCTTGCATGGTATGAGAAGATTTGGGAGCCATTTTTATTTATTCCTGTAAAATATCACAGACTTCTGATGTTTGCTGGTGAAGCGATTTGACTTTTTAAGTAACGCTCTCTCAGTCAAGAATTTTAGCGAAAAATGCAGAGCGAGGCTGTTACATCGACCGGGATAACTCCCGGTGTCGATCAAAATCGGTATGCCACTTATGTTGGTTCGTGTTCAAACTTCATCACATCTTCTGATTTGAAGATGACTATACGTAAGTATATCACTTATTAACAATGTTTTGAACTTTAAAATGTAAACTTTACAATAGTTTTAATATTATTTAGCAATTTAACACGATCACATAGTTGTTGTTTTTTTTTTAATGTTGTTTCCGTACCTTCATCAATCAATTTTTTTTTACATAGACAGGGGTGTCAGCCCTATGCTAAAACCCCCAACCTGGAGGACCAGGGTACCAGCTTTTGTCTGACCCCTACCCACACAGACCAGTCCAGCTTGGTTGAACCTACCAGGAGTAAAACTCCCACTGGCATAGCTCTGGGGATTGTCAGGGTACGCAAGCTGCCATACCGCTACAAGGTATAGGTACCATTGAGACCCCGATGCCATCACAAGAACAGCTATGTTTTTGGACCCCTGAAGGAAAGCGAAAGAGAGGCCGACCAAAAACAACTTGGCGGAGGACTGTGGAGGCTGAGATGCAAAGAATGAACCAGAGTTGGGGCACTGTACGAAGGATGGCCACCGACCGTGTAAAGTGGAATCAATTTGTTGTTGCCCTACAAGACGCCACTAGGCGTGATGGCCACTGACTGCTTTGACGGTCGGTGGTTAAGGCTCATAGAGAACATAGTTGTTGTAACAGCGTGGAACGAATGTGTTATCACCACTTCAGACATTCACGCATCAACTAAATATTTCACGAGCTTGAAAAGTTAACCAATCTGAATAAAAAATAAATGTTTTTGATTAATGTGTATGACGAAGAACCCAAAACATAGACTGAAATGGAAAATACGAAGTAAAGAGTCAGAGAGGGCAGTCAAAGAAAAAATTAAACAGCGAATAACTGACAAGAATAGGAGGAAAAAAAGAGAAAGATATTAAAAATGCAGAGAAGAAGATAGAGTTATATAACACAATCATAAGCCAAGGGGGTCTGTGCACCACAAAGGAGGGTGTGGATAAAATTTGTAAAGATACTTACTTAGTTGTTCTCCTTCTACCGTGAGGTGTAGAGGTAAGATACAGATAATTGATATTGAATGATAAGGACATTAAACTATCAGGAAATATCAAAGAATTGTATTTTGGACTTCTGAAGCATTTAGGTTTTGAGGTGTCACTGCCCTCTCACAGGGAAAGAGTGCGCCATGATCATTCTTCTCCAGTTAAAAAATGTCTTTTTAAATGCTAATAACCAGTTTTTAAAAAATATAGCGTTTAGATGTTGCTAATTATTGTTTAGATGTTGTTAATTATTGCCTACACATTTTTTTAAATGAAATATGGACAGTATCTTTAAAAAATTTTTTTTTCTTCATTTTCACATTTTTTTCTTCTGCGACAAATAAGCCTCTGGACACATTTTAAAAAATTATACAAGAACAAATAGATGTTTAAATCCTCTGAAAAAAAATTGAGATATATTTATGTAGTATGCAGATTAATATGTACAAATTTAAAGCTTGTACCTTTTATACTTTTGAAATATGATGTGAATATTGACTTTCATTCAACAAACTATATTTTTCGGTAATGTGTTTTGCAGATTTGCAATTTTTGGTCTCAAATATATTGATAATTATTCATGATGTAGCTCTATAGTTTTCTTTGTTTGATCAGTATATCGCAGACTATATGCTGTTTGTCAGAGAAAGTTGTAAGATTATATTTAAGAAGACGGCAGTGTTCTGAAGTTGGTGATGTAACTTTTTCAATGTTGCGAAGTCCCCACATTTTTTAAAATGCCGTAACTTTTTTATTTGTTGTCCTATTTTAAAAAATAAAGTACCAAATTTCCGGATTTACCAAGGGCTTCAAAACTACATTGTTTTCTCTGGTGTTTCAGTGCAAACAAAAATCACTTTGTGGTACCTACTCTTTATCTTCTTCTCTTTTGAAATGTATTAATTTCCAAATAATAAAAGTTATTGAAGTATTTTTTTACTAATAAAAACAAACAGTAACGTTACGCATAGTTGGCCCCCCGCGCGCAGCCAAATCTGAACGTTTCTGCCTCACCCCACTTCATTCAAACAGGTTTCGCTTGACCAGCAGACCTCTGATTCGCATACGGTTTTCACCATTAGGCGGGGCAGATGCATAGCTTTAATTTCGTATAATGCCAGCTGTAGAAAACAAAGTGGAAGACGTCGATTTCTTGAAGTGAAGTTGAAATTTTACAAGATTTGACATTCTAAGTGGTGTTATAATTGCTTGCGGGGGGTTTGGGATGTCGGGTATTGGTAGTACCTCTGGTTAAGGAGCTGTCATGCCCTTTTCAGAGCAGCTCGGCCACCTTTGGTTCAAACCTGGCATTCAGCTCTCACTTGTGGCTCCTCGTAGCTGTCAGCATGCAACAGCGGCCACCCCCTGGGAAACGGCTTTGACAGGCCGGCTAAACTAGGTGAGGGTAGCCGACTGGTTATAAACCTTCGGTGAGTTAGGGTCTGCCTACCCATGCATGCGAAGACTGGATTCGGTAGACTGCGCGGAAGAAACCACCTGTTGGTTCAATGGGCATGACGGCGATTACCAGCAACGCGCTGTGGAGCGTAAGGAGCATGGCGAGGCACGTAGAAAGCCATGGTCATCCACTGCACCGACTTCATCTCCAGTCGTCTTGACTTGTCTTGCCACTGGATTAAGATGGACCCAGGCGAGAGAGTGAGGTCGACGAATTGCGCAACTCTTCCTCACTTTAAACCAAATCACTGCGCAAGTCACTCTTTCATCCATCCACTCACAACAAGTCCTGTGGCGATGGGCGAGCGGCAGGCATGGGTGCGCTGGCAGTCGTAGTCGCAGACCTACACACAGGCGGCTCAGGCCATATGGTCCTCTTCCACTGATCGGAGCAGCAGTGGGATTCGGCAGCCCCCTGAGTGACTGAGAGCAGCCTCTCTAGGAAAGCACTGCTCACCTCCATGGCATGAGGAAGGGGCTAGAAAAGGTGCCCTAAACATTGCCTGCTCCACCATTACCTAACCAGCTTACCGCGGTTGGTGGGTACCCTACTTCAGCGGGCGACACATAAGAAAAAGAAAGGACAGATTTTTCCCCCTCATTCTAGGCGCATGGAATGTGTGCAATCTACTCGACAAAGACTTTAACTCAAACAGACCCGAGAGGCGAAATGCCCTGATTGGGAGAGAACTGGCCAGATACAACATTGACATAGCAGCACTGAGTGAAACTCGACTTGCAGGCGAGGGCCAACTTTGCGAAAAGGGTGCAGGTTATACATTCTATTGGAGTGGAAGAGGAACTGAAGAAAGACGAGAAGCAGGGGTTGGATTTGCAATCAAAACAGCAATTATCGGCAAGTTTAGCGGGGCCCCCAAAGGGAATAAAATGACCGACTCATGACGGTCAAGATCCCACTGCTTTATGGAAGGAAGCATGCCACCATCATTAGCGCGTATGCACCAACTATGACAAACCAGGATGACGTCAAGGATAAGTTTTACGAAGAACTACATGCAGTCATTGCATCAGTTCCTAAAGCAGATAAGCTTATTATTCTTGGTGACTTTAATGCAAGAGTAGGCTCAGATAACATCTCCTGGAATGGCACTATCGGAAAGTACGGCGTGGGTCGCTGTAACAGCAATGGACTTCTTCTCCTCCAGACTTGCGCAGAACATGACCTCCTTGTCACCAACACCATTTTTGACTTCCTATCCGCAACAGGACCTCCTGGATGCACCCTCGCTCAAAGCATTGGCACCTAATTGACTATGTAATTGTTAGGAAGAAGGACAGGCAAGATGTCCGGGTGACCAAGTCCATGTGTGGTGCCGAATGCTGGACTGATCATCGCCTCATTGTGTCTAAACTTAAAATTTCGTATCCAACCTGCCAGGGGCGCCCTCAGGGAAAGAAAACTCAAAAAAGTCCTGGATGTCCCACCGAACTAAAGAAGGCAAAAATTAAACAGTCATTCACTGACACCCTAGAAGACCGTCTCAAATCTATCTCGTTAGACGGCCAAAGTGCGGAAACAAATTGGACAAGCCCTAAGCGAGCAGATCTACAAACACTGCTACAGAGGTCCTGGGTCCCCGCTGTCAAGAAACAAAATGACTGGTTTGATGAGAACTCAGATGATATAAAGAAGATGTTGGCTGAGAAACACCATCTCCATAAAGCATCTCCATAAAGATCCAAAATCTACATCCAAGAAAGACGCTTTCAACATGCGTAGAATCGTCCAACATAAACTACGCCAGATGCGGGATTCATGGCTGAGTAATAAAGCAGATGAGCTCCAAGGCTTTGCTGACAGCCATGACTTGAAAATTTTTTACCATGCACTCAAAGCGGTCTATGGTCCAACATCATCAGGATCATTGCCCCTCCTTAATGCAGATGGAAAAAACACTAATTACAGACAAGGAAAAAAATTCTCCAACGCTGGGTCGAACACTTTAATAATATTCTGAACCAGCCATCATCTATTAACGATGAAGCCATCAACCGACTGCCCCAAATTCCTTTAAATGAAGCACTAGATGATATACCGACTCTGGAGGAGACTCAAAAAGCAATCCGTCAACTTTCTAGTGGAAAGGCCCTCGGCTCCGATTCAATTCCAGTTGAGGTCTATAAAGATGGCGGTACAGTTCTGATAGAGAAACTTCACATGATCTTCCAGCAAATGTGGCAGAGTGAAACCATCCCTACACAATCTCAAGGATGCGTCAATTATACATCTATATAAACGTAAAGGTAATCGCCAAGACTGTAACAATCATCGAGGCATCTCCCTACTATCAATCGCTGGGAAGATATTCGCCAGAATCCTTCTTAATCGCCTTACGGCTCATCTTGACAAAGGTCTTCTACCTGAAAGTCAGTGTGGATTCTGGAAAGAAACGTGGGAACCACCTATAAAAATAAGATATGGTGTTCGCTGCAAGGACAAGCTTCAAGAAAAATGCCAAGAACAGCACTGTGACCTGTACACAGCTTTCATCGACTTGACAAAGGCGTTCGACAACGGTCAGTTAGAGAGGGTCTATGGAAGATCATGGCAAAATATCGGCTGGCCCATACGGTGCAAAGAAATTTATCTCAATAGTGCAGCAACTGCATGATGGAATGTGCAGGCTAGAGTTCAGGAAAACGGTGAGTATCGGAGCCTTTTCCAGTCTCAAATGGAGTTTAAACAAGGGGTGTGTACTTTGCACCAACTCTTTTCCAGTATCAGTGTTTTTTTCTGCTATGCTGACTGATGCTTTGAGATGGGGACACAGGAATCGACATCAGATATCGTATTGATGGAAAATTGTTTAACCTTAGGAGGCTTCAAGCAAAAAACCAAGGTCAAATCACACACCATCAGGGATCTTCTGTTTGTTGACGATTGTGCCTCGTGCATGTATCAGCGAGGCTGAATTTGCAGCGTAGCGTGGATAGATTCTCCGAAGCCTGTTCCAACTTTGGGCTTACCATCAACACGGGGAAAACAGAAATCATGTACCAACCAGCTCCTGGCACAATTTATACTGAGCCAATCATCAAGGTAAATGGTAAGAAACTGAATGTTGTGAACAGGTTCACATACCTTGGTAGCACACTATCCCAGAACATCGTCATTGATGATGAGGTGAATACCAGGATCTAAAAAGCCAGCAGCACATTTGGCAGACTATACACCAACGTTTGGCATCGAAGTGGCATTAGTCTACAGACAAAGCTGAAGGTGTACAGAGCTGCGGTGCTTCCAGTGCTGCTTTATGCATGTGAAACATGGACTGTATACAGGCGCCACGTAAAGAAGCTCAACAATTATACAGTCCTGTCTCAGAAAGGTAATGATACATCATATAGCAAGACCCAGTTACCGCCGTTTTTTGACAGAGCTGGGTTATTAGCACGATACTATTTGATGCAGTCGAATCGTGGGAGGTCATGTAGGCGCACAGCACATTGCCAGA
>JAMPIV010017021.1:0-85000 GCA_024509875.1 Oreohelix idahoensis
TTCCAGTCCACTATCCCTTGTCGATTTCACTACTATTGTCCAACTCGACAAATACTGTACACTCAAACTTAACCACGACACCCACGTGGAAGACTCTCCTTGACATTTCTTGGAAACGAGCTACCCCCGACAACCTTGATCAGAGACGAGCGTGAGCGGAGTGAAAAGAACCAACCCATAAGAAGGAGCAGAACCGTCATTGGCAGCTAAGTTCAAATCTATGCTGCCACTTGAACTTCTTGTAACATCTCACATTCCCTAAAGACTGTGATGATAACTTTTCTTGATCCATAACTATTCAAATTATTTTCCAACTGTTAAAACTTAAGTGATTATTAAATTTTGTTATTTGTAATTATACAAATTTAACTTCGATTTAATCATTTTAAAGTACTGCATGTTTGTCTCAGTCAAATTACTACACACACTCAAAACAGAGCTATACTAGAATAATAGAATTCCACTGAGTAAATGAGGGGTGGGGGCTTAAACGAGCTGAAAGTAATAAGTGCTTAAATCCTTTACAAAAGCGTCGGCAGAAGTACAGAGTTAACATCCTCAGCCAAAGCAGTATTGTTCTCGTTTATTTTGAATATCTTTTGAAGACTCCCTTTGTAACAGAAGTGTCATAACTTCTACATCTCTGCCAAGAATAATCTTGTGCGAAGGTAGATACATTTGAAGCCCATATTAGATACTCTTGAGTTTTGGCCACGTGGAGCAGGTCGACCACTTTAAATACCTCGGAGCTATTATAGACCGAAAGGGAGGCATCAACGAAGAGTTGGCCACTCGAAAAGCAGTAGCTGGGAGACTTTTTCAGGCCATAAATTGAGGATTCCTCAGCAAGAGAGAGGTTGGTAAGAAAACGAAGATGGCCGTATACCGCTCCACCTGTCCCAGTCTTGACATATGGATGCGAGTCATGGGCAATGACTACAACCCACAAAAGCCAGATCCAAACCTCAGAAAAGAGGTATCTGAGGAAGGTGGTTGAAGTAACAAGAAGAGACATGGTCCGCAACCAGACGATACGTCAAGGCCTAAAATCCCACCCCCTGCAGACCCAAGTAGAACAGTCCCAACTAAGATGGTTTGGCCATGTCTGCAGAATGGGAGAAGATCGGCTACCACGACAAGCATGGGAAACAAAGAGCCAAAGATCCAGACCCCAAGGACGACCCATAGCCCGCTGGGAGGACAACATTAGACAATCTTTGAAGGACCGAGGACTAGAATGGAACCAGGGCAAGATGAAGACAGCCGATAGGATAGTCTGGCGCTCTCTCTTCCAAACCTCTACACCTCACGGTAGATGGGGAACGACTAAGTAGTAAGGATCGTCCCAGAATTTTGGCTACGCCATAAAAGGAGAAAAACAAACTATTAGAGAACCTGGTTAAAAACTGTAGATACATTTGTCTAAAAAAAACCAACAAATAAAACAATAAAAACAAACAAATAAACGGAACTCGAAAAGGGGGGGGGGGGGGGCGAGAGGAAGTAGAGAGAGAGAGAGAGAGAGAGAGAGAGAGAGAGAGAGAGAGAGAGAGAGAGAGAGACCTCGATAAACTGATCACATGGCAAGGTAGAAGAATGACGATTGAACTGATTCAAAACACAGGAAAACGTAAGGAATGTGGATCAGCAATAAGTTTTGTCATGACATTTGATGATGATGAAGACGATGTGTAATGTTTTATTGCAAAAACGGTTCCGTATAAATAGCCTTCAGCTCAATTATATATTTTTCAAAACGGAAACTCCGCTATCGGATACTGACATAAAAAATAAAATCATTGTTTAGTGAACGACATTCAGCGTTCCATTTATCACGGACTGAAACACACACTAAGTCACTCCAGTATTTCCCATGAACAATACAATATGTGGATCTATTCCTGAACGGATAATCAACTGTGCCAAGTCTACTAGTACTTCGGATAACCTTTCGGATATAAATTCACCTGTAAGTACAACTATGTTAGCAAAATTTAATACGAGCGGCGAGGTACTTATATAACACGATGCCTAGATTTCGTGCCAACTTCGGTAAGGCGATTGCGTGCGTAAGCCGAATGCGTTCTTTTTGTTCTTCTTTCACGGTCATAAATGTGTTCTTTACTGCAAACATAATATGCCTCAACTCCTTCTTTGGTTCTTTATGGAAGGATTTCTTAACTTGTGGTCCACAGGCCCATTGGATTCTAGGGAGTACGTGTACAAAGCCTAACATTTAAAATTTTAAATTATGCTTTTATGTACTTTTTTTTCCAAGAAGTTTTTTTTTTTAATGTAAAACTTTTGCCTCGTTTTGGCGAGGCGCGTCCCGTTCAACCTAGTATGTTATATTAGGGCGCATGTCCAAATATAAAAGACCCTTAAGTCCTTGATGGCACTATTTTCAAGAAGTGGTCTTAGCATTCATAGAACAATCAAAGAGGTCCATAGCCTTCCCATAACAATCAAAGGGGTTCATTCATTTATCGGGCAATCAAAGGCGTCCATAACCCTTATCAGACAATCAAAGGGGTTATTATTTGTTTGTTTATTTCATCATTATTGATTTTTACATTTCTGCTCTGGTGTGCTTATATACTTTCGTATGGCAACGTTTGATTTCATCAATGCATTTAGCCAGAGCAAACGTTGCATGGTCACTGCCACTGTTGGCACATTGACATATGTGTTCGATGGACGTGACGGATTTGTCGACTTTTATGTTAATGGTTTTTAAACTTTTTATTGGTAATGAAAACTATGTTTGAAGTGATTCTTTTTTTTTTTTTTTTTTAGAGTTTTCATGACCTGTACCTGGTCTCAGCCAGAGCCTCCGTTCTTCCTAGCTCAGCACGTGAAAGTGAGGTATTCAAGGTCTCCAGTCTATCTCAAATCACGACACGTCCGGGTTATCACTTCGTGTATCTTTCTTGTTTTCAAGTGAAATGCTAGAGACTTCACCATACTAGGTCCAGCATCGAGAGGTGGTTGACCATTTCTCTTCCTCGCTGCCTTTTTCTTTCCTAACTCAAGAGCCTGGTACACATTTAAAAACAAAAAAAAAAGTTTTGGCGAGGCGCGTCCCGTTCAACCTAGTCGTTTATATTAGGGCGCATGCCCAAACATAAAAGCCCCTTAGGTCTGGGGTTAGTGTTTTTGTAATGCGTAGATGAAGCGTGACGGTATCGTGATTCAAACTCGACACCAGCGCTAAACCACTCTGTCAGTCGGACTTTTAAGTACGATTTTTAAATCAACGGCGGGCAATGTCATGGCAGTTATGATGAAAGAGCATTGATACAACTATAAGAAAACGCGTTAAAAAATAAAGGCCTCAAATTTGTCACCTCTTGTCATCGTTTTGCAATAGAGATTAACATATGGGGAAAAAAAACCTAAAACCATATGTGCTGTCTTCTTCTTCTTTGATCCATAACCGCCAACCGTCAAAGCAGTCAGCGGCCATCACGCCTGCTGGCGTCCTGTAGGGCAGCAACAAATTGATTCCACCTTGCTCGGTCGGCGGCCATCCTTTGTACAGTGCCCCAATTCTGGTTCATTCTTTGCATCTCGGCTTCCACAGTTCTCCGCCAAGTTGTTTTTGGTCGGCCTCTCTTTCGCTTTCCCTCGGGGGTCCATAGCATAGCTGTTCTTGTGATGGTATCAGGGTCCCTTCTGAGGACATGGCCAACCCAGCTCCAGCGTCTGCCAGATATGATGGTGTGCATGTCCTCCTGGTTACTCCGAATAAGTAGTTCTTGGTTGCTGATGGTGTTTGGCCAAAAGATTCGGAGAATTTTCCTTAGGCAGATTGTGTGGAAGTAGGACAGTTTCGACATTTCCTTCTCTGTTACTCTCCAACATTCCGCACCATAGAGAAGCACAGAAAGTACACATCTCTCATACAGTCTTAATGTGGTGTTTGTGCTGTACTGGGAAGACTTCCAAATGTTGTTGAGAATAGCAAAGGCTGTTCTCGCTTTATTCATTCTGTTGTTAATGCCCTTGCTTGTTCCGCCGTCAGGTGTTACTATGCATCGTAGGTAAGTAAATGTGTCTGTCTGTTCTAACTTCTGGTTCTTTACTGTTATTGGCTCAGGATTGCCCACATTTAGTGTCATGACCTCTGTCTTCTTCAGATTGATGTTCAGGCCAACCTGCTGGCCATACTTATACAGTCTGTCGGGTTTTTCTTGGATGTGTTGATGTGAATGTGCTGTGACCAAGACAAAAAAACTTGGCGGTGGAAAGTGGCCAAAACAATTACACATCGTGGGACTCTTCTCAACACCGTGAGCATTGGCTGTCCTCATATCAGCTTTGCCAATAAATGCACTGAATTTACGCTACAAATTAATGGTTTTTAAAATGGGATTTTTTAGTACTGCACCGCGGTAACTTTTTACTCTTCAGCATGTCATGGAGGAAGGCAACAAAAACGTACATGACAACATGTTAACCGTGCAGATCATGTTTTGTGTTTTTAAATGTTTTCTAGTTGGGATCAGCGCTAAAGTTATCAACGTTGTTAATATGTAGCTTTGTTAGCTTATCAGTATAGCGATTTTCAGCGTGTTATATATATATATACGGCACAACATGGCTGAGAAACATGGGCAATGAATAAGCAATTGAAAAAAGAATTGAGGCTCTCGAGATGTGGATATATAGAAGAATGGGACGCATCTCATGGAAAGAGAAGAAAACAAATAAAGGAGGTTCTAGAAAACCTAGGAATGAAAAGAGAACTAATGAAGGAGATCAAAATTAGGCAACTAAAATATTTTGGCCGTATAAGAAGACCATAATAGAAGGGAGAGTTGAAGGCAAACGTGCAAGAGGAAGACAGCGCTATAAGTGGGAAGATAACATCATGAGATGGACACGAAAGAGCCTAACAGAGTGCACCATCAAGTCAAGAGACAGAAGACGGTGGAGATCCATTACAGCTGTCAGGAGTGAGTTATGTAAGAGTCTGCCTGAGACGACAAACCAAGTCGGTGTGATGTCAGAGACAAGACAAAGGTCTGAGAGAGGTCTGAGATGATAGAAGAGAAATGGTGTTGATGGTGGATAGTGTGACTTATAGCTATCGAGGGTGAGAACCTATATTGACTCTCCCCCCCGCCACTCAGTGACCTTTTGTTCAATTACTGTCACCCTGCCTCTTGCTCCACTAGGAGATAAGGTTTATTACACTACAGTGTATCCCCATACAACAGTACGAGTACAGGTACAGAAAGGAAGGGAAATCTAATACGTTAAGTAATTATATATTTTATTAACAACAGTAAAAAAAACTATGGAAAAATATGCATGAAAATCTATTACCAACATTAAAAAAAACCCTCAATACGATGCAGGGAACGATGTCCGAGACACAACAAACCAAGAAGGTTAGTATATAGATTTGGAACACTCCAGAAAAAAAACCAAGTAGGTTCCACACTCCCACAATTATGGGGTGAGGGTTAAACTAATAATTCTTTGCTGGAAATCCTGAAATAAAGAGTCCTACCTACACAAACTAATCCCGCTGACTTGTCCCTGTCAGCGACACTGCTAATAAATTTCACTAACTGCTCCGGTCCACAGTTTTCTTAAAATCTACCCTCCCCTCTATTAATTTGAGTGCACTTTACCCCAAGTCCTTCTTTGTTGGCGCGCGTGCGTTGATGCTGCACTGGAATCACAGCTAGCCGTTGGAGATATGCTAACCCTCTCTTCTCCAGGGTAATTGCTGACTAATCCGTGAATTAACTGCATCCGGCTGTAAATCCAGGTACTCGAGAGGTGCGATGGAAACAATCACGATACGGTAGATGCTGATGAATAAATCCACGTTCTGTATTGTCCCACTACTAAGGTAGCGGCCCTAAATAATAGTGGACGACGTTGCTTGATGGAAAAGAAAACTGGTCCCTATGGAGCGGCGCTCCTAATTACTTGGTGGTGGACGAATTATTTATGTTTTCCAAGCAAGGGCAATCACCAATGGGCCCGTAATAGGGTGATGATAATAAGCACTACTATAGTTAGTGTGCAGCCCAGCTGTACATGGGTCGATGACTTCCCCGTTATTTCCCGAAGGCAAAATCAGGCTGATGGCTCAGCGGTCTACCAGAGCAGACAGGAGTTTGCTGTAACGAAAACATAATCAAACCCTATGATCAAATCGCTAAATTAAATCATAAACATTACAACACGGCACAACAGATAAACAGGGTCGAAATAGGTACAGATAAACATACACCTATCCCATCTCCCCCTTTCAGCTGGTCACTTTTGACCTGGTGGTTCGCAGTTTCTTCTTACTCTCCCCTGCTCACCGTCCGATCAGCAGACATCACACAATAAGTGCAGGGTCGGCTTATTGTAGCTTTTGCGTAATAATACGAAGACCGGTTTCCCCGCGACTAACGCTGGGATGGGTTTTAGGCATATTTACAAGGTTGCCCTCCCCCTCTCTCTACCTGCCTAGGTGTGACCTTAAAATCAGTCAGGTCGGCTAACCACCCGGCAGACCAGTCTAAACTGGTAGCACTGGCGTTCGACACATTTAATAATTACATACAGTATAAGACAAATAACGGGTAACGGGGAATCAGGGTTCGATTCCGGAGAGGGAGCATGAGAAACGGCTACCACATCCAAGGAAGGCAGCAGGCGCGCAACTTACCCACTCCCGGCACGGGGAGGTAGTGACGAAAAATAACAATACGGGACTCTTTCACCGCCGCAGGCGACCTATGTCTTTACTGACTGTGTGTGGTACACCACTCTAAGTGGAGACCTCCCAGTACCAAAGACTGCTGTGCCTGTCTTCAGATTTGCTCCTTTCCTCAGACCTACGGGTCCTGAGAGTTCCTCTATAAATGCCTTTGTGCAGATGAGGAAGGACATCCCTCGAAACCTTCGGGTATATGAGGCTCTGTCCATTTTGGCTGGAATGACGTCTCGATAGTTCGGAGGTTTTATAGCGTATATGAGTACACTTGAGGGCAAGTCCGGGCACAATGGGCTAATCACCTGTTTGCCAAGTCACTTTGATTACATGTCCCGCCCATGGGCCTTGTGCACTTGGGTACCCTCTACACCTCGTTTCACGGGGTAGAAGAGGTTCCGATTATGAGATGAGATGAGATAAGACAACAATAGAAGTCTGCACTAGGAAAGCATTATAAATGAGTTTAAAATAATCAACTAACGTACAGGTGCTTACTTAAATTCAAGTTACATGTGGGGACAAATTATATTTACACAATCCGCCCTTGATGCTAAAAGAGTTCGATTGCTTAGGTTAACCTTTTTGTGTGTTAAAGACTCAATTACCCAGTTATCCATATATAGAGGAAACCGAGTATCCCTTTTAATGAACTATATCAGACATTAAGTCACATAACCATTGGGCTCTTATAACTAGTAGCAGTATAAAATCACAATTCCCTTCTCAAAAACGAAAACTGGCTATAGCTTCAGATTTCGGGTTGAATGATTGCTGTAATTTACCACCTTACTAAAACCCTTTATGAAGGCTTACTCTGACTTATTACAAATCCCAAGCACCAATTTATACTAATTACTAAGTATTAAATTTGCTTACCAAGACTGTCAGAATCTCGCACTCTATAATAGCAAGCAAGCTGGCGTTAAGTCTTCTAACTTTTCACGGCAGGAATTTGTAGGACTGAAGCAACGAGAAGCAGAAGTAGACGGTATATTTATATTAATAGTAGGGTTGCAGGTGTGCGCGCGTGGGCTAACTCGAGCGTAGAGAACAACTTGTAACTATTACCCATAGAATTCTCCTGCCGACAAGCTACAACAGAGCAAAGATTGTAATGCATAGAGAGTCCCAGAATTCCTGGCATCAAACACAGGGAAGTGTAGGAGACCGTCACCTCAACAGGCAGGTGTCTTCGAACCAGTCGCTCCTTCGCCCGGACAGCCACGTAATATGACGGAACTCCAGGAACAGTTTCCCGTGTTTACGTGCAAAAAAAAAAAAAAAAAGAGAGAAACCGCCAATAGATGGCGTAATAAGTTCTGCACGTGGACAGCGAGGCGGCTAATCTTCCCTGGTCTCAAAGAAACAATACGGAGAGTTGTTACCGCTTCAAAGATTACTCTGACCAACTTAACAGTCAAGGGGAGGGAACGTGTCCTAGTAATAGTGACAGCGAGCAGTTCCCCTTTCATCTACAGAAGAAAAATTAGAGAAAGAAATGCGAGTGGTAATAACAGTCAAGAAGAAATTAGGGGTGGGGATTTAGCTCCACCCAGTGCCCAACAATGTCTTACCCAATTCCGCCACAAAAGCCCACCTTCGTTGTGGAGATGGCAGGTGATGATGATGATGATTTTCAGCTCCCTAGCTTATGTCTTGTCTTTGATCACTAAGCGTTAGCTCTTGGTGACACCCTAGCTTACGTAACCTATTGGTAAACATTTCATGACATATACTTTACATACATGGCAGATAAACAAATTGTAATTGTCTGCCTTATTCATTTTGAGACACTTTTATTTAATGTGACACGAACGTTGTTTGAATGTTTCAAATATTTGAAATATTTCACTAGATTTCACTTGACCTAGGCAGCTGAAATTTTGCACACGACCCTTTATCGGGGTACATTTTAAACGATCAACATTTTAAGGAAACCTCGAGTGACCTGTCCCCACCCCGTCATACAAAATTTAAGGCCGAAAACGTCACAGAATTGTTACGACCACAGCTGTGAAAGGATCACAGAACTTGGTGATGTTATACACAAAATTGTGAACAGGATCACAGAACTTGGTGACGTGGTGACGTTATGCACACAATTATGTGAACAACATCACAGAACTTTTCTATTTTTCTTCATTACCCTCAGCTTCCCAAGGAGCGTATGCCTGCAACAAACACATGACAAGTCCTCGTGTCACGTGCCATAGTTTCAAGTTCTTTCCACGTTATCCTCATCATTTTTTACCTCTGCCTCTCTTGCCCTGGGGATTCCAGAACAAGGACTGCATTGTAATTCTATCCTCATTTCCTCCGTGTGTGTCCCATCCATCGCCATCGTCTTCTTCTCATCTCTTGTTCCACTGGCATTTGTTTGGTTCTTGTCATCAATTCCACATTGGTGACCTTGTCATACCTTTTTAATCCTTCTATTCTACGCAAGTACCCATTTATAAAAGCCTGTAGCTTTTTGATTCTTGGTTTTATTAATGTTTCAGAGCCATACAATAGGACTGACTTGACATTTGAGTTGAAGATTCTTTGTGTGTGTGTTGGGCTGGATTTTTCTTGATCTCCATATATTTCCCAATGCAATGAAAGCTCGTCTAACTTTTGGTATTCTAATTTTGATATCATTGTCTGTCCCGCCAACTTTGTCTATATTGCTTCCAAGATAGGTGTACGATTCTACATCTTGTATTGGTGTTTCTTCAAGTTCAACCCTGTTATCATTTCCTACATTAATTCTCATTATCTTTATCTTTTCCCTGTGTATTTTCATACCCAATTGACAAAATGAAAATATTCGATGAGATGTCACAGCAATTTTCTATTTTTAGCACATTTTAAATAAAAAGGTGTATTCTAAAACGTGTTTTTCCTGCACTTATTTATAGTTTTTTTTTCTGGGTAAAACGTGCTTGAAAAAGGATCAGTGCAGTTGCTCAATACATCAGTGCTGTCTTTTAATTGTACAATGTTCACAAATTCCTTGTCGCGATGAATAGTTAAACGGGGTACCCTTAAGGAAATATCCGCTTTTAATTGCGGGCATAAACATTACTGAACGTCGACGCTATACAATTTCTGCTTTGCTGTAGTATTGCATAATCTCTATAAAAAATATATGTAGTCTTAAACATCTAGAGCTAGATTTTTTTTTGTTAATTGTGCAATTACCGACGTTGAGTAGCATCTTCAACGCTGAAAATAATTACTGTATGTATGTGTGTGTATATATATATATATATATATATATATATATATATATATATATATATATATATATATATATATATATATATATATATATATATATATAAAACCATAATTCTCGGCTTTGGTACGTCGGTCACATCTAAGGGATGCAACTGTGGTTGAAAGTTAGAAATTAATAGTATTGTTTCTCTTATATGTACTCTCCCGAAAATAGTAACATTCAACGAAGAAAAGTCGGTGTAGAACTCAGTTTCATTCCAGAAACGGATTTAACATCATTTTGTTAAAAATAACCTTAAAATGTAAGTTTTTTTATTGTTTCTTTAAGACAAAATTTTAATTTAAAGTACAGTATTGCAGACTTACTATTAAGGATCAAAATTATAAGATGTCTTCAAAACGAGCTGCAGATGCTAAGAGGAAGAGACAATCGCGTCAATTATTGACGGGTTATTGCTAGTATATATATATAAAATCCCAGCTTTTTCTGTCACTAACGCTAAGGGATGCAACTTTGGTTGAAAGGTAGACATTAATTATATTGTTTCCCTTATATGTACTCTCCTGAAAATAGTAATACTCGACAAAGAAAAGTGCGCAAATGACTGTGGGCACCAAATTATCTATAGAACTGTGGTGATGCACAGTGGTTTAAAAAAAATACTTTTGAATAAGTAAACTTGCCGTTAGGTATTGGTGTTTTTGAATCTAATTCCCGTCTTATGACGGGCTTTTACACTAGTATATATTTTGTCGTATGGAAGGTAAATTGTTTTATTTGGCCCGTCTAAGTACAGTGGATGTCGACAGATACGCGAGAAAAGGGTATAGAAAATAGATTTCACAGGTGGTAGATTGAGGGAAAGATATGTCTCTGGAGTGATTAGGTTATCTCCTCCAGCCTATCCGTACGACTGTACTTCATTACCAAACCGCCTTTGCCTCCCTATCAAGAATAGATAAGTTACTCTACACACACACACAGCTATGTGACAACAAGACACACAAACGTGAAAAAACTACGGATAAATGGGTATGGGTCTGACCAACACACAAAGGTAAGTTTCTTTGTAGTTTATTATCATTTAAACTCGACAACATCAAAATATCTAAAGAAAAAGATAAAAGAGTCACTTACATGCATATGAAATAAAGCTGAAAAAGTGCACCCTCCCCGAGTGGAGAAAAAAACCCAAAATTATTAACTCAAAGGTTGAAGGTTAGCACTCTGTTACAGAATGAACAGTATTGGTACTCTATGAGACCCAGTAAAATAAACAAAATTTAGACAAATCAGATATATGGATAGTTTCCAGCTAACAAGGAAAATACTCATACACTCTCTCAAACAGTGGCCACTCTCACACTCTTACCTAATTGCCTGGTATGGTAGGTCTGTAATATCCCTTGGTAATAGAATTAGTCCGTGAATATATTATAAATTTCACTTAATATTCTGTCACCCCAGTTATCGCAGATCCAAATTGGCCCCAGTTCATCCCCAAAACTAACTAGCTATGTGAACTCCTAATATGATGCTTCTCCTGGATATAAGTGTTACTACAAATAGTTAAAACTGTGAGAATTCTTGAGGTTCACCCTTTCACGGGGGAAAATACTTCCAGTATTGGGAAACATCTGTGTGGTAAAGTGGGATGTTATAAATTTTTATAGGGGACTTAGTGTACTGACTGAGATCAGCTGTGAAGGTATCGGTATCTAATAGGTGTAGTGTTTTACAGATAACCTTACTTGCTACCACATTATGCCTCAGTCAGAATTATTCTGGAATATTGTGATGACTACGTTAAATGTCTATGGTATGTATATGATGAAGTGTAAGTCACAACAACAACAGACAGATAAACAATTTAATTTATTCCACCACACTTGACAACACTGTGACACTCACACACATGTAACATTCTATAAGACTATCTTAAATGAGTCACTGGTAAATTTTCAAATATCAATATGTATTAAGTACTTTCATTAATATATATGTCCTGATTCAACTACAAAGTGAACCAGGAATCACAATCAATTTTAATTACAATTTATATGTACAGGATTTATCAATATGAATCTTGTAGTGACATATTTTATTATTATTATCTTATGTGTGTCAGTTGTGTAGTAGTAATATGAGGTAATACTGGTTTTGTTTTTTCAAGCTATGTTGTTATTTGTCATCATGACTTCAAGTGTTTGTTTATCTTGTAAGTAGTATTGGGAAAAGTTCACAGTCCCTATCAATTTAAACACTGTATTTTCCCTCTGGTTTATTATAAAGTCAGATTTTGAGGGGGGGGGGGGGGGCATAATGTTGAGCTCCACTGGCCACATAGGCTTATCTTTCGTGATGGCGGCAGGAAAGGACTCCTCTGCTCGATAGCCTCCCTGTGTTCTGGAGACACCTCACTGGTCACTATCTGGACCCAGGAGTATGCTGTCAGCCTCTAGGTTCAGCAAAGCTCAGACCAGGTGCTGCTCAATAACTTTTGGACCACGGTCCCTGAAACAAGAAGGTTGTACCTCCTACTTCATAACTAATTTATAATCTATTTACAGACTGAAGACATTACATAACAAACACTGAGTTCAGAGCGGTAGGCCAACTGTCAGCTTCATCTGAAATAATTTACACCAGTATATTCCTCCCTAATGGTTACTACGCCTCTGCAATTCCAGCATTATTTCTTTCTAGTCAATAAGATAGGTGTCAGTGTACTGTTTGGCAATTCCATGCAGTTTTACTTTCCTCCGACACCTTCTGTTCAGGTTGGAGCACTATATAGGCTTTACCTCATGTTCGCTACTGAACCACACACATATATACAGACATAAATTATCAATTAACATTCAATTTTCATTAAAAAGATATTGAATATATCAAGCTTACCACAATTCATGGAATAATACACAGTTACGTTGACTGGCAATGAATATAGCACAATTTCGATCTGCCGATGTCCCAGGCTTTTATTTAGAAAAATATGCACTGGCGCTCAACGCACTGGTTCTGTAGTAAGTTTATTTGAACATGTGGTGGTGACCTGACGCCTCTGATTGACTATATTCGCGGGTCTAACCAATCGTGCCATGTTTACCCAATCGTTTGAAAAAAAGTACTCCTACTCCCGTTTCCCCTGACAACAAAAGATAGTATTTATAGCCCGACTAATCGTGTTTAGCCTTACATTTATTGCGCTCCAATCAAATCGGATTTAACATGGAGACCCATTTCCCGTACAATGGTGGTGTGAAAATCTGCCACTGAGCGATTCTGATTTTGGTGTTGTCTGACATCCCTCACTATTTCTTTTGGCTATAATTTGGTAATTCCTAGACTATTTGCGTAACGTTTAACATATTCTTTGTCAGCAAGTCCTAAGGAACCCAAATATACAAATTTAAAGGAGCTAAGTGGCTGCGTTCAAAATATGCATTTCTTCTACCTCCTGTTTACTTCGAATACGATGTGGTGTCTGGGTACTGTAATGTTTTCAAACGTAAACCAGTATAATGTCATGTTTCCTAATAAGCGTTTTGTGAGTTTTTAAAAACTAACTCTCGTGTGTGTAGTGTTTTTTTATCACTGTCGATTTGAAAAAAAGCTAGTGCTTGTGGCCTTACACGCGTGATGGTAGTAATTGTGTATCGCGAGACTGTGTTAGTATTGCCTGCGTTCCGGCTTTCAGCCTCTCCCTTTCTTTCTATCTTTAGTCCATCTGTCTTTCGTTTTTTGGTAACGTAGTGTATAAAATGACATGAATGGAATTTTAAATCTAGGTCATCTTGCGTATCTCAAGGTTTTTCTTAGAAATGGAGTACACATTTTATTGTGTTGGGGAAACGCGTGTATGCTGCAGAAGGCTTTTACTATCAACGTGAAACGTTACAATTTGCAGACGAAGGAGAAAACAAGGGGGATTTCGAGTACAGTCATTGTGACAGCACTGTTCTTTACCATTCTTCTTTCCTTTTATTGAATTTATGTGTTAGGCTTTACATTTACCTGATAATTTATATATGTGGATTAGAATTTCTCACGACAAATCCTCCCCACTTAAAACAGACGTTATATGTCAGTCTATAATTCTATATACACATAGAGAAATTTATTATTATTCCTGGGGTTTAGGGTGATTCTCATCACACGGATGGCGGCTTAAAAAATCCGCTCCCAGATTTGTTTTTCCACTTATATACTCTATGCTAAACTCAAATGGCTGCATCAATAATGACCAACGGAGTAATCTAGAATTCTCATGTCTAGCCTGTGCTAGAAACGACAAAGGTTTGTGATCCGTTTGCAACTTAAATGCCTTCCCATACAGATAAATATTGAATTTCTTTATCGCCCATATTACTGCAAGACATTCTTTTTCGCTAGTTGAG
The DNA here is from genome assembly GCA_024509875.1 of Oreohelix idahoensis. Taxonomy (NCBI): domain Eukaryota; kingdom Metazoa; phylum Mollusca; class Gastropoda; order Stylommatophora; family Oreohelicidae; genus Oreohelix; species Oreohelix idahoensis. Next base: position 14,351 of record JAMPIV010017021.1, read on the forward strand.
TAATTGGTTTCAGCTTTATTCAACTTTCTGCTAGCATATGCCACTGGGCTTAATTCCCCATCCAATGCATCTGATTTCTGTAGCAGAGTCGCACCTAACCCAATATTACTGGCATCCGTCCTTACTATGAATTCTTGACTTAAGTCAGGTAATTTCAAAATAGGTTTGCTTGTGAGCTTTTCCTTCAATTCTTGGTAAGCCATTTCACATTGTGGTGTCCATGTAATTCGATCTGGATGTCCTTTACGTGTCAAATCAGTTAACGGTGCACATATGGAATTAAAGTTTTTGATATACTTTTGGTAGAAACCACATAATGAGACAAAGGATCTCACGTCTTTCTTGGTTTGTGGTCTCGGGGCTTTCTTTAGTTTCTCTAAATTCTTTGGGTCAGGGGTCATGTTTCCCTGATAAACTGTGTGTCCCAAGAATTCTAATTCTTTACATCCAACGCAACATTTGGTTGGTCGGGCTGTTAAATTCGCTTCCCTAAGTCGATTAAACAGCATGTTCAGAGAGTCAATGTGTTCCTCAAATGTTTCTGTTGCTATAAGGATATCATCCATGAAATTTGTGATACATGGATTATTCAGAGGGTCCAATAATTTTCTCATCATTCTAGAGAAGACACTAGGCGCATTCTTCAATCCAAATGGCAATCTATTAAACTCATAGTGTCCTTCTGAGGTACTAAAAGCTAGGTATGGTCTAACCTCAGGCTTTACTGGAATCTGATAGTATCCTTTACTCAGATCCACTTTTGAGAAATATTTAGCTTTATTTAGTCTGGCAAACAACTGATTTGTATCCGGCAATGGATCCACCTGTCCTTCTGTAATAGCATTCAGTCTCCTGTAATCTATACAGAGTCTATGTTCTCCAGAGGGTTTTCCTTAAGAGTACAACACCGGAACTATACGAAGATTCACTGTGTGAAATAATTCCTTCCTTCAACAAATAGTCTATCTCTTCCTTCAAAGCTTTCTCCTTAGCAAAAGGAATCGAATATGGTTTCATACAGACAGGTGTGGGGTCTATCAGTTTCATATCATATTCCAATAAGTTTGTATGCCCTGGTCGGTCTGTTAACACCTCTGTATGATTATCTAGAACCTGTTGCACTCTCTCTTTCTGAGTTTTCGTTAAATGTGTACTGATTTTCACCTGTGCCGCTGTCTCACAGGGGTGTAATGGATATTCAAATGATGAAAGTGGTTCCTTTTTCATCTCCATGGCAATGGACAAGGTCAACAAGTGTGTCTCTTCCTGATGTTCTCTTTCCAAATATTTCTTCAGGAGATTCACATGATAGATTTTTTCTTTCCCCTTCTTATCTATCTTATAATTGGTTCTAGACACCTTCTCTAGAACTGTATATGGACCTTGCCATCCAATTTGTAACTTATTCTGACTACCGGGTAGAAGAAGCAGTACCTTCTCTCCCACAGCCAAATCTCTGTCTTTAGCTTTCCTGTTATAATAGGCAGCATGTTTCTTCCTGGCTTGTTTCAAATTTTCATTGGCAAGTTTCCAGCCAGTTTTTAAACGAGTGGTCAGCTCATTCACATATTGGTATGAGGATGTAATATTTTCCTCTGCCTTTTCATCAGTCCACGTTCTTAACAGCGCTTCAGTGGACCTTTTATTGGCCTTCCAAACAATAATGTTGCCGGGGCCATACCGGTTGAACTATGGGGTACCTCCCGATAAGCAAAGAGGGCGGCGTGAAGGTACTGGTCCCATGTATCTGGTTTTTCGTGTGCCAACTTTCTCAGGATCGACATCAACGTGCCATTAAATCTTTCCACTTGGCCGTTCCCTTGGGGGTGGTACACACTACAATGGAAGTGTTTGGCCTGGAAGATCCTGAAAACTTCTTCAGTTAGTTTCCCCTTGAACTGAGAGCCATTATCAGTCAAGATTTGATTGGGAAAGCCTAACCTTGTGAAAATTGTGAGCAATGCCTCTGCCACATGTTTAGAATCAATCGATGACAGGGCTACCGCCTCTCCCCACATAGAACAAGTGTCCACCAGAGTCAGAATGTAGCTGTTCCTTCTCTTGGTTCGGGTGAGAGGTCCCACAAGATCCACGGCAACTCTCTCAAAGGGTGTTCCCACTATGGGCATTTCCCCCAGAGTTGCTGGTGCAGTCCAATGTTTAGGTGCTACTCGTTGGCACTCTGGACAGGATTTTACATATCGTTTGATATCTTCAGTTATTCCTGGCCAGAAATAGTGACAAGCTATACGCTGTCCTGTTGCGCTGATCCCCATATGACCACTGAAGGGAATCGCATGCCCTAGTTCCAACACTTTAGTCCTATATGAAGTGGGAAGGACCAGCTGTCCGTGACCATTGGATTCAGATCCAGCCTTCCTATATATCAGCTTGTTCTTCATATATAAAACTCTCCCTTGCCTGGAGGTGTATGAGATTTGGGCAACTTCTTGAAACACGGCTTGAGTGTTTTGTCCTCAGCCTGTGCCTTCCTCATCTCATCTGGATGAGTATTTATTGGATTATCCTCCTCCTTTTTAGACTGTGATCTGGTCTGCACTGTTGCCAATATCACAGGTCTCTTGGGATTCCCCAAGAAGACATATCTACACCCCAATATCAGAGGGTAGATTGGCTCATTTATCACTGCTGCTTTTATGATTCCTTCCACATATCGCGTTTTCACCTTTATCCGGGCGACGGGAAGTGTCATGGTAGCTACATCCTTGGTTGCAGTTTGAATCTCCACTGTTTCTGTGGTGTATTGATCGGCCTGCACCAGGTGAGAACTCACAACGGAATCGTAATCTAAACCGGTATCATATAAACACCTTATAGTGACACCATTACAGATGACATCTTCACACACTGGGGGGTGGTATGGTTCCTGTAGTTCTGCAGGTTTGACCTTTTTTTCCTTTTTCCCAGATGTCATAGCAGCACAATGAGGAGGTTTCCTTCTACAATGGTCAGTGTCATGATTGTTCATCTTACAATTTTTACACCACCTTTTCCCTTGGTTGAAAGATTTTCTTTCATCATATTTCCTTTCATCGAATTGTGGGGTTTTATTTTTATTGTCATACCGTGGCCTATCAAATTGGTGCTTACCTTTGTTTTGATCTCTAGGATCAAATTTATTAAAGTTCTGTGGTGCCCTAAAATTTTCCAGCTGTTTCTTTTTATTACCTGATACTTCTGCCTGAGCTGCTTGATACCTTTCAGCAACATTTAGCAACTCACCCAGCCTCTCTGCACCTTGTTCCATGAGAAACTTTCTCAGGTCTGGAGCCATGGACTCTCTTAATTGTTCTATAAGGACCATTTCCTTAAGATCTTGGGTTTTCCCCAGAGAAGTCCATTTCTCCAAGTATGTCTCTAACCGTGCAGAGAACTGGTGATAGGTTTCACCTGACAGTAGTTTAGCATTCCTAAATTTTTTTTCCTATAAAATTCTGCGTTCTTTTCATATCTTAACAAAAGAGCCTGCTTTAGCATGTCATAATTTTCCTGATCACCTCTGCTCATTTTGGCAAAAACTTCATAAGCTGCCCCACGAAGCCCTTGAGATAACTTTAAGCTCCACCTTTCTCTCTCTAACCCATATGTGGTAGCTAATAGTTCATATCTATTTAGATAGCTCTCAATATCATCGTCTTTCTCAACAAAATGATCTAAATGAAAATTCATAGCTGAGGTTGAGGCTCCCTGGCTAGCAGTGGCATCAGAGGTAAAGGGACTGGCACCATTTTCAGGAGCATGGCCTTGAAACTCAAACTCCCTTAGTCGTAACTCATGTTCCCTTTGTAATCTCTTCTCCTCCTTTTCTGCTTCCCTTTCTGCAGCTAATCGCTTGTCTTCCCTTTCTGCAGCTAATTTCTTCTCTTCTCTTTCTGCAGCCTGTCTTCTTTCCTCGGCTTCCAATGCTTTAGCCTCTTTGTCAGCCTCAATCTGCAACCTCTTAGCCTCAGCCTCAATCTGCAACCTCTTAAGCCTCTATTCTCTTAGTCTCAGCCTCTAATTTTCTTTCGGCCTCTTTTTCTAATCTTCTTTCTTCCCGTTCAATATATTTGTCACATTCAGCAGTGACATAAGCAATCATAATTTGCCCGTCCATTCCTAACTCTTTCGCAGTCTGTACAGCAGCAGATCGAAATTTTGCCAAGTCGGCCATTGTCTAACATGCAAATGTAAACAATTCAATCTTTCAATAATTATCTAAGGACACTACAGGCACTGAGAGCTCAACGTTATTTATTTTCACCCAAGGATACTTTTTAATTTCTATTATTCCCTGAAGTGAATTACCCCCAATATTTTTAATAGGGAAAGATTCAAAATCCCGAGAGCGAGACCCCAATATATGTGGTAAAGTGGGATGTTATAAATTTTTATAGGGGACTTAGTGTACTGACTGAGATCAGCTGTGAAGGTATCTGTATCTAATAGGTGTAGTGTTTTACAGATAACCTTACTTGCTACCACATTATGCCTCAGTCAGAATTATTCTGGAATATTGTGATGACTACGTTAAATGTCTAGGGTATGTATATGATGAAGTGTAAGTCACAACAACAACAGACAGATAAACAATTTAATTTATTCCACCACACTTGACAACACTGTGACACTCACACACATGTAACATTCTATAAGACTATCTTAAATGAGTCACTGGTAAATTTTCAAATATCAATATGTATTAAGTACTTTCATTAATATATATGTCCTGATTCAACTACAAAGTGAACCAGGAATCACAATCAATTTTAATTACAATTTATATGTACAGGATTTATCAATATGAATCTTGTAGTGACATATTTTATTAATATTATCCTATGTGTGTCAGTTGTGTAGTAGTAATATGAGGTAATACTGGTTTTGTTTTTTCAAGCTATGTTGTTATTTGTCATCATGACTTCAAGTGTTTGTTTATCTTGTAAGTAGTATGGGGAAAAGTTCACAGTCCCTATCAATTTAAACACTGTATTTTCCCTCTGGTTTATTATAAAGTCAGATTTTGAGGGGGGGGGGGGGCATAATGTTGAGCTCCACTGGCCACATAGGCTTATCTTTCGTGATGGCGGCAGGAAAAGACTCCTCTGCTCGATAGCCTCCCTGTGTTCTGGAGACACCTCACTGGTCACTATCTGGACCCAGGAGTATGCTGTCAGCCTCTAGGTTCAGCAAAGCTCAGACCAGGTGCTGCTCAATAACTTTTGGACCACGGTCCCTGAAACAAGAAGGTTGTACCTCCTACTTCATAACTAATTTATAATCTATTTACAGACTGAACACATTACATAACAAACACTGAGTTCAGAGCGGTAGGCCAACTGTCAGCTTCATCTGAAATAATGTACACCAGTATATTCCTCCCTAATGGTTACTACGCCTCTGCAATTCCAGCATTATTTCTTTCTAGTCAATAAGATAGGTGTCAGTGTACTGTTTGGCAATTCCATGCAGTTTTACTTTCCTCCGACACCTTCTGTTCAGGTTGGAGCACTATATAGGCTTTACCTCATGTTCGCTACTGAACCACACATATATACAGACATAAATTATCAATTTACATTCAATTTTCATTAAAAAGATATTGAATATATCAAGCTTACCACAATTCATGGAATAATACACAGTTACGTTGACTGGCAATGAATATAGCACAATTTCGATCTGCCGATGTCCCAGGCTTTTATTTAGAAAAATATGCACTGGCGCTCAACGCACTGGTTCTGTAGTAAGTTTATTTGAACATGTGGTGGTGACCTGACGCCTCTGATTGACTATATTCGCGGGTCTAACCAATCGTGCCATGTTTACCCAATCGTTTGAAAAAAAGTACTCCTACTCCCGTTTCCCCTGACAACAAAAGATAGTATTTATAGCCCGACTAATCGTGTTTAGCCTTACATTTATTGCGCTCCAATCAAATCGGATTTAACATGGAGACCCATTTCCCGTACAATGGTGGTGTGAAAATCTGCCACTGAGCGATTCTGATTTTGGTGTTGTCTGACATCCCTCACTATTTCTTTTGGCTATAATTTGGTAATTCCTAGACTATTTGCGTAACGTTTAACATATTCTTTGTCAGCAAGTCCTAAGGAACCCAAATATACAAATTTAAAGGAGCTAAGTGGCTGCGTTCAAAATATGCATTTTCTTCTACCTCCTGTTTACTTCGAATACGATGTGGTGTCTGGGTACTGTAATGTTTTCAAACGTAAACCAGTATAATGTCATGTTTCCTAATAAGCGTTTTGTGAGTTTTTTAAAAACTAACTCTCGTGTGTGTAGTGTTTTTTATCACTGTCGATTTGAAAAAAAGCTAGTGCTTGTGGCCTTACACGCGTGATGGTAGTAATTGTGTATCGCGAGACTGTGTTAGTATTGCCTGCGTTCCGGCTTCCAGCCTCTCCCTTTCTTTCTATCTTTAGTCCATCTGTCTTTCGTTTTTTGGTAACGTAGTGTATAAAATGACATGAATGGAATTTTAAATCTAGGTCATCTTGCGTATCTCAAGGTTTTTCTTAGAAATGGAGTACACATTTTATTGTGTTGGGGAAACGCGTGTATGCTGCAGAAGGCTTTTACTATCAACGTGAAACGTTACAATTTGCAGACGAAGGAGAAAACAAGGGGGATTTCGAGTACAGTCATTGTGACAGCACTGTTCTTTACCATTCTTCTTTCCTTTTATTGAATTTATGTGTTAGGCTTTACATTTACCTGATAATTTATATATGTGGATTAGAATTTCTCACGACAATCTGGTTGCTAAAAATTTGTTACAGGTGATGATGATGGTTCTTCTATCGGCCAACTCTGTGTTAGAGCGCCGATTCTGCACAGCGTATATATCTAGGGAGATACTCCACTGGAATTACGACTGTCGGGAGTCGGGACCAATAATAATGTTATATGTACACCGCTGTGGCTGGTAAAAATATAAATCTGGATTTGGTAAGTCCAGTGGTTAAATTTTATTGTTCTCAAATACCATTTGACGAGTGAACGTTTCTAAATGAAATTGATAACGCACAAGCCAAGTACAGGAGAAAAGTAGCAAACAGAAGAAGACCGCTGGACGTCCTTGTGATCAGGTCTGCGAAGAATTCAAGAAAACAGTTATGAAAAAAATGCTACTACTATATATACACACAGACGGGGACAAGACGATCTCTTCTCCACTCCGTCAGCCTTGACTAGGTTTACAAGGCACACGGTATTTCCTTACGCCTACACGCTAGTAGACGTCGCTGGCGGCCAGCGTACAGTGTTAATTATTTTTTAATTTGTCCATATGCGCTCCCTAAACAATGATCGCCTGTCATTAAATAGCTATTCTATTGTCGGCTTCTGTTAGTTTTGTCGTATTGTATTAAAATAATAGACACTATAACAACAAATATACAAAATGAAATATAACGTGTATTTCTATACTCCCACTATCAGTCGCTTTAATGCCTATAAGTCCGGTCAGCTAAACCGTCGGGTTTATCTCTCTCCTGTAGAGATTAAGTGTCGCGTCTGCTTACACTGTTAACCTAATTACCGTCTAAGGTATGTGGGTAGCGGGTGGCGTGATTTAACATTTTAATTGAATATCTGGTATGAAATCGCTACGCGTTACTTTATTTTACTGTAGTGGATTTGATGGTATTGTATGATTGTGATATTACCTAGTGTGATGCATGAGGTCAGCTGTGAAGGCTCCTGAGATAAATGTAGCTGTGAATTTACAGAAGGCCCTTCTTGCTACCACTACGACCTCACACCTATCTTTTTTTTACTAATGAATGTGGCTACGTTAAAATTCTAGGGTACTGATATGTAATGTGTTGTGGTAGTTTACATACACACACACAGATATTTAATAAGTCTAATAATATTAATAAAATGTTATAACACACTGAACTAACTCAAGCTGTGTAAAATTTTGATAGTAAATTTTCTTTAAGTTTATTTGTTCTGAACCAAGGTTTTATTTTGGTCAGAACATATGAAAGGTTTTGCAATTATGAATGAAATGCATGAATATATGGCATAATAAATGAAAGGTGTGTACATATGTATTTTACAAGACTAGTTAATATTACTACTGTTTATAGTTGTAATTTATCTGGGAGAACGATTAATGGATGTGCTGTTGGGGTGGCCTCATCACTCCCTGTCTATGGCGACTAAACATTGTCCATTTATTGATGGGAATATAGTTGGTGTGTTAGAAAATAAGTTGAGTTGGTGAATGTCCAGCAGGCCAGACGCTCACGTATCTTGAATGAGTAGTTCTGGTGCTGGAATCTGGTGGCCCCACCTCTCCGTGCTTGGGGGCAATATAAGGATGCTCTGCCAAAATATTAGACTGCACGGGTCCACTCTTGTATTATTCAACACATCATTTGACACCACATTGGTGCCAAATAAAAAAAACTCACAGTTCTGAAATAAAAGTATTGGTCATGTGTCAGAATTCCATCCTCTAAACCATTTCTGCACACAACTCTACACACAACAACACCACATAGACGGGGTCAGATCTCTCTGACCATACAGCACATCTTACCAAGTTGGTTTCACATAGGATAAGTTCCCCCAGACTACATATTCTGAAATATGTTCATTAGCTTCTTGCCATAGAATAGGATAGGTGATATGTTCCACTGATCTCAACACTTGATCCGCCCTTCATAATCCTTGCTGGAGTTTATGTATTTTGTTTGTCTCTAGACCCTGAACTGGGGCGGGGGGGTCTAGAGCGAATCCTTACTTGTTGTAAGGGATAGATTTTGATATGGCAGTATCAAATCACTCGAAACATTAAACAAATATTAAAATATACAAAGAAATACTTTCAGTCTTACCAGAATTATGAATAGAGAACACAGTTATATGCTAGCAAAACTCAGCTGAGCTGCTGGCTCTAGTATGGCGTCCCTCTAAATATTTCAATTAGCTTCTGGGAAATACACCACTGAATTATTTACTGTGTCTACTACTGGACAACTATTATGATGAATGGCAAAAATGCGCGTCTGAGCGCCGATAAATATGTTTATCTGTGGCCAATCACCGCCTTTTTTTCTTTTCAAATTCAAACCTCCTACCAAAAGTCAATTCAGTCATACCTCAGTCAAGTATGTATTATTGTCTGTTGGTCCGTCTGTCTCTACTTGCGTTTCACAAAAAAAACACACTTGTTTTTTGAACCAACTCTGCCGTCCCCTACACAATTTTGCCTTTAAAGTTATTTTTAGCCACAATTCTCCACCACATTCCCTCTCTTTCATTCCAACTGGATTTTAGCACTTGAGTCTCAAGGCCGCAGTTTTGAAAATTAGTGACATTTTTTGTTTCAATGCAGTCGCTCGCTGATATGAACAACACAGTCTTTTGTCAATATCTTTCTTATTATCTATCCGTCTGTATAAATGAAAGCATATTATTTCACTGCTCAAGATGGGCCATCAGGCCAGCTAGGTTTTATATTCCTAACATTATTATTAAGAAAAGTTACTTTTCAAGGTTAGTTGGTTTTTTGAAATATTTTCGAGCATCTTCTGTAATGCGTTTGCCGCTGAATTCAAATAAACGGACTAAGTTATCGCAAAAGCGTCCAAGAAATGACTGTTGCGTATAATAGCTAAGGTCCCTTTTGTCGATTTCTTTACCTTGTGTCAACTTGGGGACGTGAATTTTTTTTCCTTTCCCCACCAATTGCGTCTTTTTAGCCTTGCTAGTTTCAAGCACGTGTTCAGTCATATTTTTTCCTTTTGATCTCCGTTCTCATCCCGTTCCAAGGGTAAACGTTTTGCCTTCACGTCTAACAAGTTAGTTTCCATGGCGGGTGGTGACCCGCGGCGTGGGCGATCATGTATTCTAGTAGCTTACGCATTATTTTTATCCCTACATTTTATCTTTGGAGATATTTTAACGTTGTATCACGGTTAATTTTATCACACATCTCCCCACTTGAAAACATGCCTACGGCAAGTTCCAAAGCCAGTGATACACATAGATAAAATTGCTCCTCACGCCTGCCACTACTCTAATTTTGATCACAGGGGTGCCGACTGAGGAAATCTGCACCGACATTCAATTTGCCTGGGATATATTGGATACTAAACTGATAAGGTTGAAGCAATAAAGACCACCTCAGCAATCTTGCGTTTTCATGCTTAGCCTGAGATAAGAATACGAGGGGCTGATGATCCGTCTGGACCACAAAAGTCCTACCATACAGATAGATTTGAAACTTCTTTATTGCCCAGATTAACGCTAAACATTCTTTTTCGCTTGTGGAATATCCTTGTTCCGCCTTATTCAATTTGCGGCTTGCATAAGCGACTGGGTTCAGTTCCCCATCAGGTGAAGATGATCTTTGCAACAAAGCCGCCCCGAGTCCTACATTACTTGCATCTGTTCTTACGACAAAATCCTGTGTCAAATCAGGCAGTTTGAGAATAGGCTTGCTAGTGAGTTTTTCCTTTAAGTCTTGGAACGCTAATTCACTTTGCGCAGTCCAAATAATTTTATCTGGAAGTCCCTTGCGAGTCAGATCAGTCAGAGGAGCACAAATAGAGTTAAAATCTTTGATGTATTTTTGATAAAATCCGCATAACGACACGAATGATCGCACGTCCTTTTTTTGTGGTCTAGGTGCTCTCTGCAGTTTTTCCAAGTTCTTGGGGTCAGGGGTCATGTTACCCTGATATACAGTGTGTCCCAAGAATTCCAACTCTTTGCATCCAATACAACATTTTGTTGGCCTAGCAGTTAAGTTCGCCTCCCTAAGCCTATTAAATAACATTTTTAGAGCGTCAATGTGTTCTTCAAATGTCTCTGTGGCGACGAGAATATCATCCATGAAATTCGTGATACATGGGTTATTCAGGGGATCCAACAATTTGCGCATCATCCTTGAAAATACACTCGGAGCATTTTTCAGTCCGAATGGTAGCATATTGAATTCATAATGTCCATCCGAAGTGCTAAAAGCCAAATAAGGTCTCACTTCAGGCTTCACTGGGATCTGGTAATAGCCTTTACTAAGATCCACCTTTGAAAAGTATTTTGCCTTGTTTAATCTGGCAAATAACTGTTTTGTGTCTGGTAATGGATCCACTTGTCCTTCTGTGACAGCATTCAGTTTCCTGTAATCTATGCACAGTCGGTGTTCCCCAGACGGTTTCCTCAACAAAACGACACTGGAGCTAAAAGATGATTCACTGTGTGAAATAATCCCCTCCTTCAACAAATAATCTATTTCTTCCTTCAATGCCTTCTCCTTCGCGAACGGAATAGAATAGGCTCTCATACAGATTGGGTTTGAGTCTACCAGTTTCATGTCATACTGTAGCAAATTTGTATGGCCTGGTTTATCTGTTAATACATCTGTATGTTCCTCCAGAACCTGTTGAACTCTCTCCCTCTGATTTTTAGTCAGGTGCTTACTGACTTTTACCTGTGCTGCTGTTTCACAAGGATGTAATGGGTATTCATGTGAGGTGAGTGGTTCCTTTTGCATTTGAGTTGCGATAGCCAAGGTCAGTAAGGGGGTGCTTTCCTGGAGTGGTCTGTCCAGATACTTCTTTAACAGGTTTACATGATAAACTTTCTCCTTCCCCTTTTTGTCAATTTTATAGTTTGTTCTAGACACCTTCTCTAGAACCGTATATGGACCTTGCCATCCAATTTGTAATTTATTCTGGTTACCGGGTAGGAGAAGCAGCACCTTCTCTCCCACAGCTAGTTCTCTGTCCTTTGCCTTCCTATTAAAATATGCTGCATGTTTCTTCCTGGCTTGTTTCAAATTATCATTTGCCAGTTTCCATCCAGCTTTCAAACGAGTGGTCAGTTCGTTCACGTATTGATAAGATGAGGTAACAGTCTCTTCCGCCTTCTCATCTGTCCAGGTCCTTAATAGTGCTTCTAGGGGACCTTTTATTGGCCTCCCAAATAGCAGAGTTGCGGGAGCCATCCCGGTTGAACTATGTGGTACCTCCCGATACGCAAACAATGCGGCGGGCAGGAATTGATCCCACAGATCCGGTTTTTCGTGTGCCAGCTTTCTCAGGATAGAAATGAGAGTCCCGTTGAACCTCTCTACCTGGCCGTTCCCTTGCGGATGGTACGGACTACAATGAAAGTGTCTGGCTTGAAATAGCTTAAAAACTTCTTCCGTTAGTTTCCCCTTGAACTGAGAGCCATTATCCGTCAAGATTTGATGCGGGAATCCTAATCGGGTGAATATTGTAAGTAGTGCCTCTGCTACATGTTTTGAATCAATTGATGGCAGGGCTACCGCCTCTCCCCACATAGAACAAGTGTCCACCAGAGTAAGGATGTAACTGTTCCTCCTCTTGGTCCGAGTGAGAGGTCCCACAATATCCACTGCAACCCTCTCAAAAGGTGTTCCCACTATGGGCATTTCCCCTAGAGTTGCAGGAGCAGTCCAGTGCTTTGGAGCTACCCTTTGACATTCTGGACAGGATTTGACATATCTTTTTATATCCTCCGTTATCCCTGGCCAGAAGTAATGACAAGCTATACGCTGTCCTGTGGCGCTGATCCCCATGTGACCACTGAAGGGAATCGCATGCCCGAGTTCCATCACTTTATCCCTATATGAAGTGGGAAGAACCAGCTGGTTGTGACCATTTGTTCCAGTTCCGGCCTTCCTGTATAATAGTTTGTTCTTCATAAAATATTCCCCCTTGCTCGGAGGTGTGTGGCATTTGGGCAATTTTTTAAAACATGGCTTGAGTGTCCTATCCTCAGCCTGCGCCTTCCTCATCTCCTCTGGATGAGCATTTATAGGTTCACCTTCTTCCTCCTTCTTCTGTGACCTGGTCTGCACTGTCGCCATGATCACAGGTCTCTCGGGATTCCCCAAGAAGACGTATCTACACCCCAATATCAGAGGGTAGATTGGTTCATCTATCACTGCTGCTCTGATTTCTCCTTCCACATAGCGAGTTTTCACCGTTATCCTTGCGATGGGAAGTGTCATGAGTGGTATGTCCTTAGTTGCCCCTTGTATTTCCACTGTTTCTGTGGTATACTGACTTGGGTCCACTAGGCTAGACTTCACAACTGAATCATAATCCAAACCTGTATCATAAAGGCACCTTATGGTGACCCCATTACAAATAACATCCTCACAAACTGGGGGGTGATAAGGTTCCTGCTGTCCATTAGGATTAACCTTTAATCTTTGAGTCCCCGACTTCATTGCAGCAATGTTTGAAGGTTTCCTTCTACAAAATTCGGTGTTATGGTTATCTTTCTTGCACCATTTACACCATCTTTTTCCTTGGTTAAACGGTTTTCTTTCATTGGATTTTTGGTCATTGAACTGTGAGTTTCTGTCTCGATAGTCATTTCTTGGCCGTTCAAAGTTTGTCCTACCTTTATTTCCCTGTTCTCTATTATCAAATTTATTAAATTGCTGTGGAGCTTTAAAATTGTCTATGTGCTTCTTTTTAGCACCACTTACCTCTGCCTGGACTGCCTGATACCTCTCAGCGACATTTAAAACCTCCCCCAACTTCTCTGCACCTTGTTCCATGAGAAATTTTCTCATGTCTGGAGCCATGGACTCTCTCAATTGCTCTATCATGATCATCTCCTTAAGATCTTGGGTTTTCCCCAGAGCCGTCCATTTCTCCAAATAGGTTTCCAGTCTGGCAGAGAATTGGTGGTATGTCTCCCCAGACAACAGTTTGGCATTTCTAAATTTCTTACGATAAAATTCACCATTTTTTTCGTACCTCAATAACAAAGCCTGCTTTAACATGTCATAATTGTCTTGGTCTTCTCTGTTCATTTTTGCGAAGACTTCATAAGAAGTACCTCTCAGTCCCTGTGATAACTTTAAACTCCACCTCTCTCTCTCTAACCCATATGTAGTAGCTAATAACTCAAAACGTCCGAGGTACCCCTCTATGTCATCGTCTTTCTCAACAAAATGGTCTAAATGAAACCCCATAGCTGATGTTGAGGCTCCCAGACTGGGCGTAGCATCTGAGGCAAAAGGGCTGGCACCATTTTCAGGAGCCTGGCCTTGTAATTCCAGCTCCCTTAGTCGTAATTCGTGCTCCCTTTGCAACCTTCTATCTTCTGCCTCCCTTTCGGCAGTCAACCTTTTTTGTTCTGCCTCCCTTTCGGCAGTCAATCTTTTATCTTCTGCCTCCCTTTCGGCAGTCAATCTTTTTTCTTCTGCTTCCCTTTGCTGTCGTTTTTCTTCTGCCTCTAATGCTTTAGCCTCCTTGTCAGCCTCAATTTGTAACCTCTTAGTCTCAGCCTCAATTTGTAGCCTCTTCTCTTCAACTAATCTTCTTTCTTCCCGTTCAATATACTTATCACATTCAGCCGTTACATATTGAATTAAAACCTGACCATCCATTCCCATATCCTTTGCCGTTAGCACAGCAGCTGATCTGAATTTGGCTAGCTCCGCCATACTTTTTAGACAATTTAGCAATGAGCAAGATAAAATTTCCAACCACTAAAGTAATTCTAATTACTATAGTCTAAAGTAATTCTAATTAGCCAGTTAACTAATTAATTACCACTGGCTGTGAAGATTCACCAACTTTTATTTTCACTTTTAATTTTAAGGGACACTTTTAATTTTTATAATTTGTTCCCCTAATTTAATTCTCCCACCAGGAGATCCTAATATTACTGTTGAGCTAATGATCCCGGGACAAGAGACCCCAATATATGTAGTGGATTTGATGGTATTGTATGATTGTGATATTACCTAGTGTGATGCATGAGGTCAGCTGTGAAGGCTCCTGAGATAAATGTAGCTGTGAATTTACAGAAGGCCCTTCTTGCTACCACTACGACCTCACACCTATCTTTTTTTTTTACTAATGAATGTGGCTACGTTAAAATTCTAGGGTACTGATATGTAATGTGTTGTGGTAGTTTACATACACACACACAGATATTTAATAAGTCTAATAATATTAATAAAATGTTATAACACACTGAACTAACTCAAGCTGTGTAAAATTTTGATAGTAAATTTTCTTTAAGTTTATTTGTTCTGAACCAAGGTTTTATTTTGGTCAGAACATATGAAAGGTTTTGCAATTATGAATGAAATGCATGAATATATGGCATAATAAATGAAAGGTGTGTACATATGTATTTTACAAGACTAGTTAATATTACTACTGTTTATAGTTGTAATTTATCTGGGAGAACGATTAATGGATGTGCTGTTGGGGTGGCCTCATCACTCCCTGTCTATGGCGACTAAACATTGTCCATTTATTGATGGGAATATAGTTGGTGTGTTAGAAAATAAGTTGAGTTGGTGAATGTCCAGCAGGCCAGACGCTCACGTATCTTGAATGAGTAGTTCTGGTGCTGGAATCTGGTGGCCCCACCTCTCCGTGCTTGGGGGCAATATAAGGATGCTCTGCCAAAATATTAGACTGCACGGGCCCACTCTTGTATTATTCAACACATCATTTGACACCACATTGGTGCCAAATAAACAAAACTCACAGTTCTGAAATAAAAGTATTGGTCATGTGTCAGAATTCCATCCTCTAAACCATTTCTGCACACAACTCTACACACAACAACACCACATAGACGGGGTCAGATCTCTCTGACCATACAGCACATCTTACCAAGTTGGTTTCACATAGGATAAGTTCCCCCAGACTACATATTCTGAAATATGTTCATTAGCTTCTTGCCATAGAATAGGATAGGTGATATGTTCCACTGATCTCAACACTTGATCCGCCCTTCATAATCCTTGCTGGAGTTTATGTATTTTGTTTGTCTCTAGACCCTGAACTGGGGCGGGGGGTCTAGAGCGAATCCTTACTTGTTGTAAGGGATAGATTTTGATATGGCAGTATCAAATCACTCGAAACATTAAACAAATATTAAAATATACAAAGAAATACTTTCAGTCTTACCAGAATTATGAATAGAGAACACAGTTATATGCTAGCAAAACTCAGCTGAGCTGCTGGCTCTAGTATGGCGTCCCTCTAAATATTTCAATTAGCTTCTGGGAAATACACCACTGAATTATTTACTGTGTCTACTACTGGACAACTTATGATGAATGGCAAAAATGCGCGTCTGAGCGCCGATAATATGTTTATCTGTGGCCAATCACCGCCTTTTTTCCTTTTCAAATTCAAACCTCCTACCAAAAGTCAATTCAGTCATACCTCAGTCAAGTATGTATTATTGTCTGTTGGTCCGTCTGTCTCTACTTGCGTTTCACAAAAAAAACACACTTGTTTTTTGAACCAACTCTGCCGTCCCCTACACAATTTTGCCTTTAAAGTTATTTTTAGCCACAATTCTCCACCACATTCCCTCTCTTTCATTCCAACTGGATTTTAGCACTTGAGTCTCAAGGCCGCAGTTTTTTGAAAATTAGTGACATTTTTTGTTTCAATGCAGTCGCTCGCTGATATGAACACAGTCTTTTGTCAATATCTTTCTTATTATCTATCCGTCTGTATAAATGAAAGCATATTATTTCACTGCTCAAGATGGGCCATCAGGCCAGCTAGGTTTTATATTCCTAACATTATTATTAAGAAAAAGTTACTTTTCAAGGTTAGTTGGTTTTTTTTGAAATATTTTCGAGCATCTTCTGTAATGCGTTTGCCGCTGAATTCAAATAAACGGACTAAGTTATCGCAAAAGCGTCCAAGAAATGACTGTTGCGTATAATAGCTAAGGTCCCTTTTGTCGATTTCTTTACCTTGTGTCAACTTGGGGACGTGAATTTTTTTCCTTTCCCCACCAATTGCGTCTTTTTAGCCTTGCTAGTTTCAAGCACGTGTTCAGTCATATTTTTTTCCTTTTGATCTCCGTTCTCATCCCGTTCCAAGGGTAAACGTTTTGCCTTCACGTCTAACAAGTTAGTTTCCATGGCGGGTGGTGACCCGCGGCGTGGGCGATCATGTATTCTAGTAGCTTACGCATTATTTTTATCCCTACATTTTATCTTTGGAGATATTTTAACGTTGTATCACGGTTAATTTTATCAAAAATACACCATATCAACAAGAATTGGGTTCTGGAACTGCGCGCTAGAATATTCAAAATTCTGACTGACTTCTGATAGATGGGTTAAGAAAACATCAGTATATATATCATTAGATTGCTCTGATCTCTAATGTTGTTAATTTCACGCTACTGTGTGGAACGAACAATTCAGAGACTAGCGCTCAAGATGAAAGCTTACGATTCAGCTACCAGAATCTCTCGTCTGGCGCTGTTGACCGACATCAATGGCTTTACTTACGGCTAACGGGTTACAATTTAAAATGCCCGTGTCTTGAGATCAAAGAGCACAGGGGATTATAAACTTTCCCTGAGTAAAACTTCGAAAGGGTCTGTGTTTTGTCTCTCTCACCTGCTGTCTGTCTTAGAGGTATTATGATTGACAGATCAAGCTCGCGTGAGTGGACGAGGTAAACAAACCTGATTTGCTTTCCTGTTATGACTGACAGGTCACGAAGTTTGTAAACACTGTGTTAGCTCGTGTTAATAGAAAAGAGACGGGGGACGGAAGAGTAAGCTGTGTAAGACAGACAGTTTAATGCAGGTTTTTAGCTAGCAAATCACAAAGCAGCTAGGAGGTTACAATAGGCTGTCAGATTACTGTAGACTGTTTTTCCATTACACGTCATATATATATACATACAGTAATTATTTTCAGCGTAAAAGATTCTACTTCATATATATATTCATTCATTCATTACCCTCCGCTCCTATGGAGCATAGGCCTTCAACAAACACATGCCAAGTCCTCCTGTCACGTGTCATATATATATATATATATATATATATATATATATATATATATATATATATATATATATATATATATATATATACAGTCCTGCGCCGCATAACGTCCGTTCGGACAACGTCCGACCGCATATACGTCCGTGGTCCCATAAGGTTATAATAAGAGTTCAGACATCCCGATCGGAGAACAGGACGAAGCGGACGTAACCGGACATAGCGAAAGCAACAGCTTCCCGCACGTGTATCTCATGTCTCTTGTATACACTACAAAGCGATTGCGATGCCAAGCCTATAATGGTACAGTACATATATAACCTATAATACAGTACATATGAATTGATAGTTAATATAAACGCCTATGTTACTGGCCTATGTATGTACTGTACTGTTCTTACTATCGTTATTTTAATGTGAACTTTCGAAAAATACATTACCGTGAAGTGCATCAAGGCTCCCAATACGCAGCAAAACCAGTTCTAGTGATAGCATCAGCAAGAGACAAAGGAAAAGTATCGATTTGGAAGTGAAACAAAAGGTAATTAAACATCACCAAGGTGGAAAACCAGTGAGTGCTATAACTCGTGATTTGGGCATGTCGCACTCGACAGTCACGACGATCCTTAAGAACAAAGAAAAAATTATCCAAGCTGTTAAAGAATCGGCTCCACTGAAAGCTACAAAGCTTACGAAAATGCTAGAGGGACATATATAAGATATGTAACAATTGCTAATGACCTGGATTGAGGACCAAACACAGAAGCGAATCCCTCTCAGCACGTTGACGATCACTGCTAAGGCACGAAGCTTGTTTGAAATGCTTAAAGAAAAAGCAGGACCAGACTACAATATCGAGTTTAGTGCTAGTTCTGGGTGGTCCAAACGCTTCAAACAACGTTTTTCGCTGCATAATGTGAAAGTGAGTGGTGAGTCTGCGAGTGCTGACGCTAAAGCAGCAGAAGATTTTGTCGAAACCCTAGATAAACTAATTGTAGAGGGAGGTTATTTGCCCCAGCAAATGTTTAATATGGACGAAACCTCCTTATTCTGGAAACGAATGCCTGAAAGAACCTTCATCCATAAGGAGGCCAAGTCAATGCCAGGCTTTAAGGCTTTTAAAGACAGTACATTAGCTGAAATACAGTACTGTATGTGTATCTGTATCTTGGCTGTTTAGTCAATACAGGTACACTACAGTATCCCATATAACTTTGCTAAGTATAAAGTATGGTGTTCGCACAACGTCCAAATCGCATAACGTCCTATTTCACAGAACGTATCTCTGCGTGACCAACACCTACTTTCAGACAAAACCCCAGCATAAGGTGTCATGGAGACACCCACGATCCAAGCACTGGCACCAACTTGACCTGATTCTCGTCAGAAGGCCACTCCTCAGGTCTGTGCTCTCCACGCGCTCGTACCATAGTGCAGACTGTGATACAGATCACTCCTTGGTTTGCTGCAAAATCAGAGCACAACCAAGAAAACTCTATCGTGTCAGACATGAAGGGAAACCACGCATTGATACCAGCAAGATGTCAGACCCTTTCATGATCGCTCAATTCACTGCGACCTTCGAGAAAGTGCTCAGTAGCCCTCAGCATGGTGATACTATTACAGAGAACTGGGAGCATCTACGGAACACCATTCAAAGTACTGCACTTGCCACCTTTGGTAAGAAAACAGCCAAGTCAAATGACTGGTTTGATGCTTCATCAGATGTGATGGCACCTGTCATTGAAGCTAAGCGCAGTGCTATGAATGAATACAAACGTTCACCGAGTGCCAGAACCCTACAGATCCTGAGGGCTACGAGAAGCAAAGTTCAACAAACTGCTCGACGCTGTGCAAATGACTACTGGCTCCAGCTCAGTGAGAGCATCCAGATCGCAGCGCAAACAGGCAACATTAGACAAATGTATGACGGTATAAAGAAAGCACTTGGTCCCCATAAAAGTAAGACGGCACTGGTAAAAACCATCAGCGGAGAGAAGCTAACCGATAAGGGTAAGCAGATGGAGAGGTGGGTCGAGCACTACTCTGAGCTTTACGCTAGAGACAATACCGTTACGACTGCAGCCCTTGATGGTGTCAACAGTCTGCCAACTATGGAGGAGCTGGATGCCGAACCAACATTAGAGGAACTCAGCAAGGCCATTGATAGCTTGGCCTCTGGCAAAGCACCAGGCAGTGATGGGATTCCTCCTGATTTAATCAAATGCTGTAAGAGCACGCTATTACATCCCCTGCATAGGATGCTGTGCCAGTGCTGGGAAGAGACAACTATTCCTCAAGACATGCGAGATGCCAAGATTGTAACACTGTATAAAAATAAAGGAGACAGAAGTGATTGCAATAACTACAGAGGCATCTCTCTTCTTAGTATTGTTGGTAAGGTTTTTTTGCCAAAGTCATCTTAATGCGACTACACAAGTTAGCTGAGCGCATATATCCAGAGTCACAGTGTGGATTCCGAGCTGGCAGATCAACAACAGACATGATCTTCTCTCTCCGCCAGCTTCAGGAAAAATCAAGAGAGCAGAAAAGACCATTATATATCGCCTTTATAGACCTCACAAAAGCATTCGACCTGGTTAGTAGGGATGGACTCTTTAAAATCCTCCTGAAAATAGGCTGCCCTTCTAAAATGCTGGAAATGATAAAGTCATTCCATGACGGCATGAAGGGAACAGTCCAATATGCTGGAAGCACGTCACAGCCCTTTGATATACGAAGTGGCGTTAAACAAGGCTATGTTCTGGCTCCGACCCTCTTCGGAATCTTCTTTGCCTTACTCTTGAAACATGCATTCAGAGATGCAACTGAAGGAATATGCCTTCACACTAGGTCAGATGGCCGTCTGTTTAATCTTTCAAGGCTGAAGGCAAAAACAAAAAATCAGAAGGGTCACTATAAGAGACTTGTTGTTCGCTGATGATGCTGCAGTCGTCACTCAAAGCCAACAGGAGCTTCAGAGCTTGATGAATCGCTTCACTAAAGCATGCAAGGACTTTGGCCTCACAATAAGTCTTAAAAAAAACGAATGTGCTGAGTCAGGATGTGGGTGCTGCACCAGTTATCACTATCGATAACTATGAATTGGCAGTGGTGCACCGCTTCACATACCTAGGGTCTACCATCAATGACAAACTCTCACTGGATACAGAAATCGTCAGCCGCATTGGCAAAGCTGCAGCTACCTTTGCCCGCCTCACATCGCGTGTTTGGGGAAACTCTTCACAATGAAGACCAAAGCTGCGGTATATAATGCCTGCGTCACCAGCACACTCCTATATGGCAGCGAGACCTGGACGACCTATGCTAAGCAAGAAAGAAGGCTCAATACCTTCCATTTGCGGTGTCTACGCCGCATCCTCGGCATCTCGTGGAAAGATAAAGTGACAAATGTCGATGTGTTGTCACGTGCTGGCCTTCAAAGTATGTATACGCTTCTTAGACAACGCAGACTTCGCTGGCTTGGCCATGTTGGCCGCATGGAAGATGGTCGCATCCCAAAAGATATCTTCTACGGACAATTAGCAGATGGCAAGAGAACAGTTGGGCGACCACAGCTGAGGTTCAAAGATGTGTGCAAGAGAGATATGAGGGCACTGGACATGGATCCAGCAACATGGGAGGATGAAGCTGCCGATCGCACTAAGTGGCGATGCTATTTACGGCGCCACCTCAGATTGGGCGAAGAGAGGCTCACACAAGAAGCAGAGGTGAGGAGAAAACGTCTAAAGGAGCACCAGGAAAATAAGCAGCTGAGAGCTGTCACCTCAGGGGCGCATTCCCATAGTCAGTTATGACTGAAGGGGCTATTATTATTATTATTATTATATGCGTGAACTACACGCCGTGTTTTGCTGTTTGCAAACTTTTAAAAAGATTGCAGCTTAAAAAAAAAATAAGTGATTGATTATATTAATTTTTCTGTAGGACAGTTTTCGCGCCCCTAAACCTGGGCGCAACAAACTGTGGTCCTATTAGCTCGTCCCTGGAGCCTACTGACAGTACCGGCTACAAAGCCAGATACTTTTAAAGTCATTGTTAGCTACGTTTTTCAAGATCCGGAAAACTTATAAACATTTTTTATCTCTTCATATACAAACCTGTTCAAACGGTCTGCATCTGATTTTATGTTTTGGTTAAATAAGTGCACGCTTTGAAGTCGAGCACGGGCTCATAGATTGCATCAACAAATAGTCGATTACTCAGATGGGATGGTGAAACCCAGATGTAATGGCGCCGATCATGGGATCAATTTAGATCATGAGATTCCCTTACTCGCAGCTCATTGGTTGTTGTGTTCAAATGTGAGATGCAACATGTAAATAGTAAACACATTACCATGTTCCCACCCGTGTGCTGTAAAGGTGGCGTGTTAGCAGCCCATTTCAGAATAAACTTTCTTCAGAGCTTCCTCGTGCTAACTGATACACACTAGAAGACTTTTTTCACTGCGTAACCGAGTTCTGAGATCGAAACCTGGTTGCGTCGTTCTCCAGTCTACCCAGCAGTAAATGGGTTCATAACTCTGCTCTTGAGTTAGAGAAGGCAAAGGCAGCGATGAACGGAACCGGTCACCCTCATCTTATAACGCTGGACCGAGTTTAGTGACGTCCATAATACATCACTCCACTACGGCAGTATCTTTGATGGGAACTACCTTATTTGAACATTTATCAACGCTGCGCTAAAGTTAACACACAGGGTTATCTTTCTTTGTCTGTAGTTGTTTTTTTACTGACACTTATGCACTGATATAACAGAAGAACTCCTGTCTATAATTGAAAGAGACGTGCTCCGGAAACAACTCAGTCCTTCACCGCTTCAAATTTGGCATCTGTGTCTAGTCCCTCACTTCTTCGATACAGCATCCTTGTCGATGGATGTTAACAACATTTGTCACAGTCAGTCTTTGCAGGTTTTTTCAGACCAGGCTTTGCTGAGGAGATCCTCTTATATCAATTATTGGTGATAAAGATTACGCGCATTTCTAAATGCGTCTTTGAGCGATTTCTTGGTCGCAGTGGCCTGACGGGTATAAGTGTCCCTGCCAGCGGGTTTAGTCCTGGGAGAAAACTGCAAAATATATCTAAATGTAGAAAACTTAATTAACGCCAAGTCCCCAGAACCACAAGAACAACCCAAATAGCAAACATGAACAATTGGGTATAAAATGGACAAATGGAAATTTCCTGGGGGACCTGGATTTCGCAGATGATGTAGCATTCTTAAGTTCAACACCAAGACAATCCCAAGAAGCAATAAATAATTTGTGTCATTAAAAGATGACAGGATGAAAGAAACAAATACTCGAAAAGTAAACTCCAAATTTTCCTACATGTTACGCACAGATTCTTGTATTGGCAATGAATAGAGATATATATATATAGAAATATATTTTTTTGTCTGTATGCTTGTGTATATTTGAAAATATTTGTTAATAATTTTGGGTCTAAGATTAGAACTCTAGTCAAAGGGCGAATACTTATTTTTTGCTTCGAATGAAAGTAAATATGTAGTTGTCCCACTTGAATATAGTTCAAAGTTAACTTTAGCGCATGCCCAGACTGGGTGTGTTTTTTTTTAAAAAGAAACTTCCGTCATGTCAAAATGTGATCTGTGTACGGGGCAAGACATGTTCTGATGTCCCCGAGTTTTTCTTTCATCATGGGAAAAACCTTCTGTGAATTTGATGGCAGGTCTATTAACATTAGTCCCATGGGTTTAATTCTAACGTCTGGAGACGGTTGGAATTGTGGTGTTTTCGAACACAAAGGTAATCGCTCCTCCTACTTTGTCCTGTAGCCGGTGAAGTTAGACTTTGTTGTTCGACTCATTCGCATCGTCAGGCAGAGGAGAGACTCTGTTATTAGAAGTACACCAGATATCTCTATACCTGATATATCTATGTTTCAGGCTACTTATGCCCACAGAACAGTTATTATTATGTTCCTCGAACTTCGCTATGCCAGCGGAGATGCCTCTACGAAGGTTAGACTTAGAAAATATGTCCACAGAAGGTCAACGTGAACTGGATTCATAACCCGCCATTTCCGTGCGGCTTGTATTGAGACTTGCCTATATTTATATGATCCATTTGTATCAGGAAAGAGTTGCTTAACTCACATATTGCTATTGTTTGAGCTGAACCTGCTGAAACTAACATATCTATGAGATCAGCTTACTTGAATGCACAATTTATTGAGGAACTTTACATTATGCTGATTGATATGCCCTACATTGCTTGTGATTGATTGTCAGTGTCAGCGTACCTATAGTGGTGTCCTAATAAATGTTTGGAAAACGTCACCAGCTGTTATTTTTTCGGTTCCTCGTCGTGAGTCAGTGTGACGCCCATGTAACGAGTATACAGTTGCTCTGGGTGGAACTTTATCCATATCATCCCTCCATACATAATGTCAGCGCACCACCCACGCAAACCAGTCCAGAGACACCCTACCTCTTCATCTCCATCACCTCCGACATCTGAGAGCGTCTACCTTGGTTCAGGTGTCCAAAGGATAGTGTGAAGAAAAATAATAACAACACAGAATAACACATCATTGCGGTGGCCAAATGCTGGTTTGGGCTGGCACCAGCACATTCGGGGTCTATTTCCCATTCGACATTCAGCAGGCAACATTCTTCATTCAAGTACTCTATCGGTTCAAGACATCTCCATCTACAACGAGATATAGCAAGTTGGCTGTATTTTCAAAGTACCCGGCGTTGCCGATACATTGCAGTATTTTGAGAAGGTCAAGTACCAGTACTTTGTTTGCCATGTTTTGAAGCCCAAGTTACGATACAAGATTGCAGTAACTAGGTCAGCGCTTATTGACATCTACGTTGTGCAGACATTCCTACACAGAACAGCGCGGAAAGTACAGACATTGTTTATATTAAACAGACATTGCTACACAACAGAATACTTTGGAGACCACTAACTATTGTCGTTGTTGCAGTTCCCTTCAACGGTGGATCTTCTCTACATTATTATCTTGTGTTGAACTTTAATAGTTTAGGCCAGTATTAATTTATTAAAGTGGCAGTTAATTTTGATTGAACTGTACCATTATATGATATAACTGAGCCTTTGTTGCAACACACACTATTATATGCTATATATGTATTTATATTATTTGTTTGTGTATTAAATTAGTTTATTGTTTGCGGGTCGGTTGGGTAGGCGACTGATATAGGGTATACCACGTCGAGAGGTCCTATATTAGTGTTCTGTAGGTGCAATTTTCTTGATTGAAAATTTGATGCAACATCTGTTGCTATTTTTGTTAGCTGTGACGATCTGGCCCATCGTTGTTTTGTAATATTTTTTCTGTTTTTCAGTTTTGTTTTGATTTGTTTGTATTTGTAGGTCTACTCTTTTCTATTATTTAGTTCTATACACATTTATATTTATACACTGTGGCGTTATTTGTTTTCTTTCTTACAGCGCAGTTATCATCACAGGTTCTGTGATTATTTTCTTCTGTTTTTTGATTTAACTTATTTGATTTCTGCGAATGTTTTCATGTTGTCTTTTATAATTGTTTTGTTTGTGTTCTGGGTTGACATACGCTATATAAAATATATTTGATCATACACTACTAGTTGTGTAGTGAACTTATGAGAAAGAATCAACTGATGATTAATTGCTATTATTAGATGTACACAGTTGATTATACAAGACCTTATTTAAAGGCTTGTTTCCCACAGAGATTGGGGTATAGGCAACTGATTATACAAGTTTTTGTTATAAACTTGCTCCTGTTTGGTTGAAATAAATTTGTTATTTCAGTGATAATAGCCACATATTATTAAATATTATGGCAACTTTAGACTACTTTATTGAGCAAGGGAGAGCCCTTTGGGATGACTCCTGAGGAGTTAAAAAGTTTGCACTCTCTCATTATGCCAAAGCACAGAAGGATGAAGAGAAAAAACAAAAAGCTGAGGCTGAAGAGAAAAAACTAAAAGCTGAGGAGAAAAAAATGGAATTGGAAGCTGAGCAAAAGAAATTGCAGATGCAGGTGGAGGAAAAGAGAATCCAGATGGAAATGGAAAAAGAAGAAAAAATATTAGAAAGAGAAGCTAAGGCTGAACAAAAGAGATTAGACAGAGAAGCTGAACAGAAAAGACTAGAAATAGAGGCTGAAAATAAAAGATTAGAAGCTGAAGAGAGAAAAGCAAAGATGGAACATGAACATAAGAAAGAACTTTTAGCATTTGAGTTAGAAAAATTAAAGTTGACAAATATGGGTATTGCTAATCAGTCAACTGGTAATAATGGTAAACCTTCTACTTATAAGGTCAAGGTACCACCGTTCAATCCTTCCAGTGACGATATTACATTCTGGCTGGATCGTTTTGAACGTTCTTGTCGAGCTCATAATGTGGATAAATCACAATATGCTAATCAGTTGTCAGAAAATTTGAAAGGTGATTCTCTTACACGTTTAAGCTTGGTAGAAGAGGCTGATAAGGATAATTATGATGTTATTAGAGCAGCCTTGATAAAAAAATATCAGTTGACAGAAGAAGGTTATCGTATTTTGTTTAAGACGATGGTGCCTGAGGCAGGAGTAGAGTTCTCAGAATTCATTGCAAAGGCACGTCTTACATTTACACGATGGATTGAGCTATCCAAGACAGAAAAAACACATGAAGCACTTATGGATTTGTTGCTCAGAGATAAGATTATGTCATGTGTAAATAAACCATTCCTTGAAATTATACATGAGCGTAAGCCCAAAACACTAAAACAAATGGAAGAATATTGTACCCAATACGTCACGGCACATCCGGACGTAGCTTTTAGCAATGCTAAGGTTAAGGAAAGTATGCCAGTTGCTTCAGCAACACCATACAACTCTAATTATTCACACAAATTTCAGGGACCACAAAACAGGTTTGATAAAAAGGGTAACCATAATAGTTATCAAAACCAAAGTAACCAATCATTTCAGGGTTCTTCTGCGAAGTACTGGAGACGAGGCGACAGCCCTCGATTCAGGGGTGGTCATAATTATAGGAATTTCCGCAGAGGAAGTCTTTATAGGAACTATCCAAGTCATCCATCATGGAGACAACAAGACCATAGTTATAGAGATACTCATTATAATGAATATGATAATGGTAACCATGAGAACTATGACTCAAACCCAAATAGGGGTTACAATAGAGGAAATAATAATGATTACAGAGGCAATAATAATCGAATTAGAACACAATACAAAAAACATAAATCTCATTATCAGGCAAACTCTGCACAGCAAGAGTCACATGAAGCCTATTAGCAGACTAAAGATAATAATGACGCTAATAATATGGCATGTTCCGCTTTTGATTTTGGGAGAGCATCTCAGTGCCCCCAATGCAAAACATTATTTGAACCAACTACGGTGTCCACTTTAAGTTGTGGCTATACTCTTCCCGCTCTTCTTGCATCAGTCGTGCATGATGGAAGAGGTTCTCTTGTCTTACATAAAGGTTTAGTAAATGGCAATCCAGTCTCAGTTCTTTTTTATTCTGGATGCACCACAATTGGTGTTAGGCAGTCACTTGTAGATCCTTCCCATGCCACAGGCAAAGTAGTCAAATGTGTAACATTTGGCGGCACCTTAGAGAAATACTCTACTGCTATCATTAAGATTGCTACTCCTTTCTTTACAGGAGATGTACACGCATGTCTTCTGCCGAATCCGATTGCTGATCTTATCATCGGTCGTATTCACGGAGTCAAAGAATGCACTCCACAACAAATTTCCGTTTGGGAAAAACAAAATATGCAAACTGCTAATGCTGTAGTCACTAGAGCTCAAGCTCTTAATATGCCTCAAACTTCATCTACTGAAGATAATGAAGTGCATAACCAAGATGATCCCTTGGTAATTTCTCGTGACTCGCTTATAAAACAGCAAGAAGATGATCCGACTCTAAAGAAATTCTTCACTCTTGCAACAAAAGATGATCCGAATAAAGATACAAAGCGTAAATCTTGGATTACAATGAAGAATGGCGTACTTGTACGTATGGTGCAAGAGTCCACTAAGTCAAGTCACTCAGATTCTTGTGCCCAAGAATTTGAGAGTTAAAATTTTGCAGCACGCACACGACTCTCAGTGTGCTGGACATATGGGTTTTTTCCGTACAAAGTCAAGAGTTCTTGCGGCTTTCTTTTGGCTTTTTGTGAACAAGGACATACGGATTTATTGTCGATCTTGTAAAGTATGTCAAGAGGTCAAATCCAAAGGTCCACGCCATGCTGCACCTATTCAGGCTGCAGACATCCCTATTCGACCATTTCAGAAAATGGCGATAGACATCATTGGTCCATTTAAGATCAAATCTGCTAGAGGACATCAGTTTATCTTGACGTGTGTTGATATGTGCACACGTTGGCCAGAGGCTATTCCTCTGAAGAGCATTACTACTGCTGACATTGCAGATGCTCTTTGGCTTATATTTTCTCGTCTGGGATTCCCCGGAGAGATATTATCAGACCATGGCACCCAACTAATATCAGATACCATGTCTCAAGTAATGTCTACTCTGCAGATAGAGAGATCTTTGAGTAATATCTATCATCCTATGTCCAATGGGATGGTCGAACGGCTAAATAGAACACTCAAAAACTTACTAGGGAAGATAACTGAGGATCATCCTCAAGATTGGGACAGGGTTTTACCCGCGGCCCTCTTCGCTTACAGATAGGTCCCCAATGAACATACAGGATTTTCTCCCTTTGAACTTGTCTTTGGCGCGCGACCGCGCGGCCCTATGTCTTTGCTTCATGATCTCATAACCGCTGATAATATTACCGATGACATAAAATCTTCTTACGAATATGTCATCGCGCTGAGACAAAAGATCACCGAAGCATGCAAATTGGCAACTTCTTCTGAATTTGCTTAACAGAAGGCAAGACAATTTGCCAATAAGAAAAGAACCTTACGACAACTTTGTCCTGGTGACAAAGCATTTGTTTTGCTACCTTGTAGGGAAAACAGACTTCTTATTTCTTGGAAAGGTCCGTACGATATAATCTCGAAAATTTCTGATGTTGACTACATTGTCGATATTGATGGAAAGCATAAAACCTTCCACATCAATATGCTTACGGAATTCCATGAACGTCCGGATTATTTACAGCCTATTTTCCAGGCAACGGACGATTTACCAGTCCAACATGGTCATTACTCATCACTGTCCGTAATACAGGATGAGGAAACAAGTTTTTCGGATGTTAATCTTCCGCTTCCGATGATTCCACTTCATTCTAGTGAATCATGGAAAAATGTTACTGTCTCTCCTGATTTATCTCTAGGAGAACAGCGACAAGTTTCGGCCTTATGAACGCACCAGCTACATTCGTACGCATGATGCGTCGAATCCTATCTTATCGGTCAGATGTCATTGCGTACCTAGACGACATCTGTCTTTTCAGCGATACTTGGGAAGATCACTATTCGGGGTTAGTTGAATTACTATCTACTCTACGCGAGTATAACCTGACAGCGAAACCCTCTAAAGCCTGCATTGGATTTAGCGAAATTTCTTTCCTAGGCCATCGAGTTGGTCATGGTTTCCTAAAGACAGAGGACCATAATATCACTAAGATACTTAACATCTTTATTCCTAAGACTAAAAAAGCAAGTGCGAAGTCTCTTAGGTCTTATTCAATTTTATGGAAGATTCATTCCGAATCTATCCTCTATTATGGCACCTCTTTCTACACTACTAAAGAAAGGGTCGCCTAATATGGTCCACTGGTCACAGGAATGCCAATCCTCTTTGGATAAGATTAAAAATTTGTTTTCAACACCACCTATTTTAGTGTTACCTACTACAGATAAGACATTTATTCTTCGTAGTGACGCTTCATCCACTGGGATTGGAGCGGCACTAATGCAAGAGTACTCTGGAACTCTGCATCCAGTAATGTATATCTCCAGAAAACTTAATGCTGCAGAAAGGAATTACTCGGTTTTAGACCGTGAGCTATTGGCTATGGTCTGGTCAATTCTCAAACTACAAAAATTCCTTCTAGGCGCACATTTCATAGTAGAAACCGACCAAAAAGCTCTTACGGCTATACAGAGTAAGAATTTGAAGAGCTCGAGGTCTACTCGATATGCAATTGCTCTTCAACCTTTTCATTTTTCGGTACGAGCTATCCGTGGATCAGATAATGTGATGGCAGACATTTTGTCTAGATGCCCACATGATTCCACCTAACTGTTGGGTCTTGGACTTCTTAACACATCTAACTCTACAACAGTTCTTTTTCTATATCAAGATAGATACACATTGTAATTTGTAATATAGTGATTGTATCACTACTATCACTACGTTCATTAATGTATATTTACCGCTGATCTTTTGATGATTTTTTTTCTTCCTTCGTGATCATGAACTCATTGTAACAATAATATGGAATTATTGTATGATTTTTTGAATGGATTTTGATATTGCCAGTATTGTAGTATAAGTTGGTGACACCTCTCTGGAAATATTTATACTTAGAGAAATACTTTCTCTGAGATGTTGAGATATATTCTCACTAGTCGATTCATATGACGACTTAGCCTTACATTAGGCGTTATATTTATTTGTAATACTTTTCATCTGCGCATTTTTCATGCGTTGTGAGCCTATTGTATGTTGCTCCTAGATGTATTTTTTTTTTTTAATTTTCATTTTTTTCCCAAGGGGTGTGGTAGTCTGTTACGCACAGATTCTTGTATTGGCAATGAATAGAGATATATATATATAGAAAGATATTTGTTTGTCTGTATGCTTGTGTATATTTGAAAATATTTGTTAATAATTTTGGGTCTAAGATTAGAATTCTAGTCAAAGGGCGAATACTTATTTTTTGCTTTGAATGAAAGTAAATATGTAGTTGTCCCACTTGAATATAGTTCAAAGTTAACTTTAGCGCATGCCCAGACTGGGTGTGTTTTTTTTTTAAAGAAACTTCCGTCATGTCGAGATGTGATCTGTGTACGGGGCAAGACATGTTCTGATGTCCCCGAGTTTTTCTTTCATCATGGGAAAAACCTTCTGTGAATTTGATGGCAGGTCTATTAACATTAGTCCCATGGGTTTAATTCTAACGTCTGGAGACGGTTGGAATTGTGGTGTTTTCGAACACAAAGGTAATCGCTCCTCCTACTTTGTCCTGTAGCCGGTGAAGTTAGACTTTGTTGTTCGACTCATTCGCATCGTCAGGCAGAGGAGAGACTCTGTTATTAGAAGTACACCAGATATCTCTATACCTGATATATCTATGTTTCAGGCTACTTATGCCCACAGAACAGTTATTATTATGTTCCTCGAACTTCGCTATGCCAGCGGAGATGCCTCTACGAAGGTTAGACTTAGAAAATATGTCCACAGAAGGTCAACGTGAACTGGATTCATAACCCGCCATTTCCGTGCGGCTTGTATTGAGACTTGCCTATATTTATATGATCCATTTGTATCAGGAAAGAGTTGCTTAACTCACATATTGCTAATGTTTGAGCTGAACCTGCTGAAACTAACATATCTATGAGATCAGCTTACTTGAATGCACAATTTATTGAGGTACTTTACATTATGCTGATTGATATGCCCTACATTGCTTGTGATTGATTGTCAGTGTCCGCGTACCTATTGTGGCGTCCTAATAAATGTTTGGAAAACGTCACCAGCTGTTATTTTTTCGGTTCCTCGTCGTGAGTCAGTGTGACGCCCATGTAACGAGTATACAGTTGCTCTGGGTGGAACTTTATCCATATCATCCCTCCATACATAATGTCAGCGCACCACCCACGCAAACCAGTCCAGAGACACCCTACCTCTTCATCTCCATCACCTCCGACATCTGAGAGCGTCTACCTTGGTTCGGGTGTCCAAAGGATAGTGTGAAGAAAAATAATAACAACACAGAATAACACATTATCACTACACCAACAGTAGTAACAAAGCAGCGCCATCATAAAGAATTAATACAGCACATTACAAAAAGTATGCACAATCAGGAAATATACGAGGGGCGTTCAGAAAGTAATGCACCATATTGTTTTTCTCAGGAGCTGTTTATTCAAAAAGCATGAAATTTATACACAATATACATGGATATGTCATGTAAACATCGGTATTATTCAACATAATCCCCATCAACTTGTACGGCTTTATGCCAGCGCGAAACAAGTGCATGTATTCCTAGCCCGTACCAGATTTTGTCTTGATCATGTAGCCATTTCGTCGCTGCATGAATCACTCCTTCATCATCTTCAAACCTTGTCCCACGGAGTGCATCTTTAAGTGGACCAAATAGATTAAAATCAGATTGTGCCAAATCGGGACTATAGGGTGGATGGGGTAGTACAGTCCAACCCAATTTGGTGATTGCTTCCCGTGTTTCCAGATTTGTGTGAGGGTGCACATTGTCGTGAAGGAGAAGCAGGTCTGCTGGATTCTTGTGCGGCCGAACTCTGCGAAAACGTTGATTGAGTTTTTTCAATGTCTTAATGTAAGCTTGCGAATTGATTGTCTCTCCTCTTGGCATAACGTCCACAAGAATCACACCTTCAATGTCCCAAAAGACAGTGATCATGACCTTTCCAGCTGAAGGAATTGTCTTGAATTTCTTTCTTCTTGGTGATTGCGGATGATGCCACTCCATTGACTGTCTTTTTGTCTCAGGTTCAAAATGATGTGCCCAGGTTTCGTCACCTGTAACGATCTTAGCCAAAACGTTCTCTCCATCAGCATTGAAACGCTCCAACAATTCAGAAGAAATTGCTTTCCTTTGCAATCGGTGGTCATTTGTGAGACTTCGAGGAACCCATCTTGCGCAAACCTTAGAAAATCCGAGAGTTTTTATAACTGCATTTGCACTACCAATGCTGACTGACAGCTGTAAAGCCAATTGTTGAGTAGTGATTCGCCTATCGGTAAGAATAATGCCCTCAGCGCATTTCAACATTTCTGCGTTGGTGGCTGTTGCAGGACGTCCACAGCGCCGCCGATCAAGCAGCTCCGTATCTCCACTTCCTGATTCTTTGATTCTCAGAACCCAGCGACTGACTGTGCTCATGTCGACTGCAAAACTTCCATACACATCACATAGACGCTTGTGAATATTCACAACAGTTTACTTCTCTGCAACGAGAAATTCTATCACAATTCGCTGTTTATAACGCAAGTTGCTAACACGCTCCATTTCAACGGTTTAGGGCAGCCGTATTATTTGGCCAGTTGCGGTGCAATTTGGTGCACACAATTGGCACATGCCATATTTGAAGTGTGCAAAATTTAATGCTTCTATCTTCATTATTAGCTGAGAAAAACGATGTGGTGCATTACTTTCTGAACGCCCCTCGTATAACACTTAAAGAGGGCGTCCTAATATAACAAACACTTTCATGCATATGGGTTATCATTGAAAGGTGCGCGCAACGCAGAAACGTAGCAAACACTTAAGAAGTAAAAAATTAATCCTGGGAGTTCTTTCATTGTGTTCCCTCTTAGTCAGGTAACTTAGTCCTGTACTGGGACATCATTTCTATATGAGGCAGAATTTTGTGACTCGGCTTCAGTTTTTTTTCCTTCAGTTTTGCGTTACTGTCTGTCCGCGTCCTGAAAAGATCATGGCTGTCCGTCAATTCGTGGATGTTCTATGTGTAGCTTTTCGTTAATCTACATTTTTCTTCTCTAGATCGAGTTCTTGATGGATTTTTGAACAACAATTTACCTTCAGTTAGTTCTCTTTATGAGTGTCACGGGATTTACATCCCCTTTGCTCTGCAGTAGTGGTCCACCAGTGGCCAAAAGTCAAGAGTATCTAAAATGGGTCTTCAAAGGTGTCTACCATCGCACAAGATTACTCTTGATGCTTCTATCTCAAGGGAGTGTTCTTAAAGTTCAGAAGTCAACAACAATGCTGCATAAGGCAGAGCACTATTAACTTATATCTGATCCGGCACCTTTTGTGAAGTTTTAAGCAATGAAGTGGCTTGTTCGAGCCCTTAGCTGGTTTAATCCAGCGAAATTCCTTTTATGAGTATTTTTGGCTCTATGGCTGTAAATATATGTATATATATATTAAAGATTCTCGATCATACATGCGCTCTCTTATCTATTAAGAACTGAATCAACTATGGATTTGCAAAATAACACATAACAAACTTAATTTATAATCAATTAGACTTTAACAAATAAATGGGGATGACAGTGATTTTAGAGGGTTTTAAAAATTGTCTTCACTGAGACTTAATTGGGGACTGTTGGTTATTATTGTCGGTTGCTTGTGCTTGTTACAAATAACTTAACTTGCTGAGTACTGCAATGGGTCGTTGTCAGGTCTTTTGTGATGAGGACTCTTCTCTAGAGGCGTCTAGATGAACTTCACTCCTAATGTCAAGGTGGGTGTCTTCACGTGTCCACTGTAGGTAGTTGGTGGTGAACCCAGTTTCTTAAGTCACAAGATAGTGGCGAAGATTCTAACTTTAGACTGTTCTGGTCTAAGAACCGTCTTGTAGCTTCGAACCACGAACTTTAAAAAAAATAAGAGTGCAAATGCCTCTGCTAAGTACATTTGTGGGCTGAAGAATAACAGGCGCATTGTCTCGCTGCCCATCCACCAATGTTAGCCTCTCTGAATAATTATTTTCCCTGAGTATACACAGTACAATTCAGGGAATATGATTAGAAATCACCGTTATTATTCTGGTTACTTAAATGGGGAAAATGTGCCTGGACAGCGTGAGTGCAATGGCTTGCCTGAATTAACATATATAGTTACATATTCTCACAAAATGATACTATACACGCTGTGCACATGGGATGCAATCATCACTCACTTACTCACTGCTCCATTCGGAGTCGAGGGTCACCTCTGCTGTCGGTTTTCTATAAGATTAGCAAGAAGCAATCACCATCGCTTTCTGTGGTGGTTTATGAATATACTCTATTCATATGTTGAGGTTGCCAGCCTCGTATGACTTATATAACCACTTAGCAAGTAACATATCACATTCACTTTTGTAAAATATAAGTTCACGACTTACCCCAAATGGGATATACAATCTCCTGGCACAGTAGAATGGACACAGCAACTTTGATTTGATGATTCGAACACTCGGTCTGGGGTAGTTTCAGAATCCCTCTTATGACTTGTGTTTTGATTCCTTAAGTCTCCAGTCTTGGTATTTAAAAATGCGGGTTCTCTTTTAAGTTATAAAGACGCCCAAATTCTTTGATCTATCACTTTTAATTCTGGAATACTAGTCATATGTCTCTCTGGCTCCTGGGAGTTGCTAATTTGACGTAGCGATGCAGTCTGATTTGTGTCTCCGATTTCGCTAGATTATATACTGTTCAAAAAAAGAAACGCATAGCTATCCGAGGGCGCGTTTTTATGAGTTTGTAAGTAAAATTTGGTGCTAGGGTGTATACAAACCAGCCTCAAATGTTCTTTACAGTGTCAAATGCACGTGTTGACCTGAATTGCGTTCGTTTTTGTAATTGTAACGCAGTGGTCAGTAGTATTTATGACGCAATTTTTGACCACAGCTCATGTTGCGCGCACGTGAAAGCAACAAAATTTGGGGTGAACACTATTCACGCAACTGAAACCCTATAAAAGGATAACGCTACACACAAAAAATTCAGTTCATTTTCAAGCAGATATTTATGGTGTCTCTATCGATAAATTTAAGGAACATTGCTATTGGCCGACTGCATGCAGGCGAAAGACAAAGTCAGGTTGCCAGGCATCTAAACGTGCATCAGAATACCATCAGTCGACTTTGGCACCGGTTCCAAGCCACTGGCTCAGTTGAAGACCGGCATCGCAGTGGACGACCCAGAGTGACAACAGCAGCGGTGGATCGCTTTATTCGGCTTCGTCACCTCAGAGACAGGTTTAAAACAGCTTCCTCAACTGCCCAGTCATTGCCTGCAGGACGTCATGTGTCTGATCAAACTGTCCGGAGTAGATTGCCTGACGCTGGACTTTGGGCACAACGACCTCACCGAGGACATGTACTTACGCGCCGCCATCGCCAAAATCGACTTCTTTGGGCCAACCAGCATCGTCCCTGGGCAGCTGACAATCAATGGAGACGTGTCTGGTTTAGTGACGAATCTTTCTTTTTGTTGCAGCGTCATGATAGACGGTGTCGTGAAACGAATGTGTGTAACCCCACTACTTTGTTAAATCATTATGTCGGGATACAAATGTGCCCCAGCCAATCAACGCACAGTTGCTGAGCCGGAATAAATTACCTGAAGTTACGCCAGGAAAAACTTAAGCCCTGTTTTTTCGGATGTGGGTCGTGGCCATCTTGTTCACGCAAGATGGCGGAAGGAAACTGAATAAAATTAGGTTGTACGAGCAAAAGACGAAACTGCAGGAAACCAATCAGCTTGCTCCGCCAGGAACCAACCAAAAGCTTTGCTTAAGCATTCACCTACCTATATAATCGGGCGAGATTTTATGCAAAGGCACGCAACACCGAACACGAAGCCAGAGACGACCGACTGTGTGAGAGGAGCTGTCAACCTGATTTATTGCTTGCCTGAGAGCATTGACCTGCAGCCTGCTTCGCTAAGTCGAGTCAAAATCTGGCCTGTTTAAATCTTGGAGGGTAAATATAAATTTACTATAAACTGGTAGGAAAATAGGCTTACAGCAGATACACCTGTATATATATATATATATATATATATATATATATATATATATATATATATATATATATATATATATATATATATATATATATATATATATATATATATATATATATATATATATATATATATATATATATAACATATATTGTTTTACTATGAACGTATCAGTTTACTGATTGGTATCTTGGGGGAATTAGGTATAATGATTTTATTTCCTAATATGATTGAATAGACGAAGACTAATAGGACTCATACTTCAATCTATTGTCTCCTATAACTTCAGTCTATTGTCTCAGATAACTCTAAACTGGAAAATAACCAAAACAGTCCTTGTTAGGACTCAATCTATTGTCTCCTATAACTCAATCTATTGTCTCCTATAACTTCAGTGTTATCTCAGATAAAACCAACTGAAATATAACCAAAACAGTCCTTGTTAGGACTCAATCTATTGTCTCATCTAACTCCAATCTATTGTCCCATATAACTCCCACCTGATATATCACCAAAATAGTCCTCGTCTCATATACTCCTATCATAAGAACATAACAATATTGTAAGGATATATGTTACCAGCTAGTATAGCACTTGTCAGAGAGGGCCTGGTATATTATAGGGGGAAGAAAATGGTTGTATCACACCTAGGTGTATATATTATGGGATGTATTCATGTATTGAATATATTCATGTATTGAATTTATATTATTGAATGTATTCATGCATTGAATTTATATTATTGAATGTATCCATGTATTAGTTTATCAGAAAGAAGGTTTTGCAAGGAGACACCTGTCTTGTCTCGCTATTGCTAAATCATACTAAGCCATGTTGTCATTCATCCTACATGCAGACACTGAGACACGCTCATATCATATACAATAGAAATAGGTGGGCTTGAGGACAGAAATTAGCCCCTATTTTTTCTTGTTACAGGTTTATTCGTGTCATCAAACCTGAGGTCGTATGTCGTGTAAATCCAGCTGCCTAGAACGTCGCAGGAGCACAGTGATTGCACAGGATCAACCTCTTTAGTCCCCCTCAGTCTTGGGTGGGCTAACGAAACGACCATCAGCGGGTGTTTTGTGTCAACCAAACCAAGAAGGACAGACCTTTTAAGAGATGAGTACACATTAGTACCATTTCTGTCAGCATTGTGAGCAAAAGCTAGTGTCAGTGACGAGAAAGTGAATTAGCGTAGCAAGAGACAATAATAAGATTAAAGCTGATAAATTATACGTAATTAACAGCACAGCTGATACATGTACTATAATTGAATAACAGCACAGCTGATATAATTTTTGTTCCTATAATTGGAAAACTTGTTGTACTATATTTACATATCTATATAAATATAAATATTTGTAAATCATATGTAAACTTACAAATTCTTTACGTTCCATTTTTCAACATTCACCCTTCAGCACAAGAGTGGATAGTGTATATACTAAATAAATAATAAGGAAATTGTATTTGAAGACTTGTCAATTTTATCATTGTTAAGTAAAATCTGTTTCCTTGTCTTAATATCACAGTTAGTTACACAGCGGAGGTGGCAAGTTATGTCGGTCTCCTCTCTACTAATTTTTCGAGATCAGAACATTCACAGCCGTAACTAATTTGTGATACCAGTAGTTCTCTCAGACACTGGGACTTCACCATTTTCTGCAGAAATTCTATTTCTGTAATTGTCAGTACTATACTGATCCTAGAGCCAAATAAAACCTCACGCCACAGACGGCGTAGGGTCTACCTCAGGCGAAATGAACGTTTTGCCCAAAATTGCGTTGATGAAGCTCCGCCGCACGGTGGTGGAGGTGCAATGGTGTGGGGAATGATCAGTTACAACGGAAGGAGTCAATTGGTGCACATTGAAGGAGGCTTGAATGCGCAGCGATACGTCAATGAAATTCTTCGACCCCATGTCCTTCCACTTTTGGCTGCCCGAAGGTCTGTGTTTCAACAGGACAACGCCAGACCCCATTGTGCACGGATGACCATGCAGTTCCTGACTGCCAACAACATTCTCACCCTTCCCTGGCCATCCCTGTCTCCAGACATGAGTCCGATTGAGCACCTGTGGGATGAACCTCATAGACGTGTTTGTCGCCAAGACGTTGCTCCAGCCAATCGTCGTGATCTGTTCCAGGCACTCCAGAAAGAGTGGGCAGCCATCCCACAGGCCCACATCAGACGTCTGATCGCATCCATGCCCAGGAGATGCCAGTCGCTGATCGATGCAAGAGGAGGCCACACACCATACTAACGGGAAAGCCCGTACGCCAAAAAAACTCTCGTGACCCAGATGCAAAACAACTGTCAATTGATTGGTTGAACCCTAAGGTATTCTTGTGTGCAATTTGAACAATTAATTCATTAAATTAAAAACGTTATTGAATGTCAAAATTATGGCTATGTGTGTGCCTTCAGTAGCTATGCGTTTCTTTTTTTGAACAGTATATTTCCATTTTCCCAGTTCAAGTCCCAGATGGTATTCCCGACAAAACTTTCCAATGACAGACAAAGTCTATTCCAACTCTTAAACTAAATCAATGGTAAGCTCTTTAGAACTATGTGGGTTGGGGTGTTAAATCATTACAGCCCCCCGCGTGTTTTAAAATATCAATTTTAAAATGTAAACTCCTGACCTCTTTCAAATATGGCAGTAATACTTCCGATTGCATTTGTACAAACTCACAAACACATCGGTGAGCGTATTTCCTGGCTAATACCTTCCGCCCTTATTGTCTCCTCTGACAGGTTATCCGCACTATTGTTACAGAGATGGACCAGCGGAAGTGATACATATTATCACCTGTCTTTGCGTACATTCCTCACACGGATTTCTTAGGCGGCCAATCTGACTTGCTTTCCATCGATCGTTTGCGACCACATTTTGTCAACAAGGATCGTCTCCATCAAAGGTGTCTAGACGACTTAAGTGATAAAATTATTATCCGCTGACCTGTCTAATTAGCCTTGTAATACTACGACTCGCCTGGTGAAACGTAAACAAGTCTAGGGAGTGGTCAGAGCAAAATGTAGGTGCATAAAATATGCCCAATAATAGGACGACGAGGAAGGGAAATGAAGAAATAAGTTAATAACGAGGAGAGAACGAAATTGATGAAAAGGGCACACCTTATTTCGTCACAATGAGTAACCTTACAATATCAGTTCGCTTTTTTTTAAATTATATTTTTTGCGCCACTTTTTGTTAATCTATATTTTCTTCTCTTTCCAAGAACAAAGGGTCTTGAAGGATTTTAATAAAATCTACCGTTAGTTCTCTTTATGTATAGCCAAACACTTCACGTTGCTTCGTTTTGTGTTTCTAAAACCAGTAGTCTAGATATTAGGGAACAGACTGTGTTGTCCGGGAATGTCGACGGCATGGAAGCTGATAGACACAAGAAAGGTATTCGTTAAATAAATCCCGGGGTACAGGGCCATTGAGTGGTCCAAGGGGAATGGGCAGCAAAACAGTGATCATGAAACAGTTGGAAGCTGTAAGCCAGAGAGAAGCCATGAAAGAACTGCGAATTGCAGGGATATGTTATGAAAGAGCTGGTAATTTTAGACAAGAGGTGTCATGAAAGAGTTGGGCATTGTCAGGGAAAAAAGGGGAGAAAAGTAAATCCCGAGTTAAGAATTGTAAATCAGAGACATGTTATGAAAGACATTGAAACTATACACCAATTGGATGGCGTGGCCGAGATGAGAATCGTAAACCAGATGGAATTAATGAAGGAGCTAGGAATAGTAAACGAGAGAGAAAGAGCTCATGAGAAATCTGGTCATTTTAAATGAAGTACAGGCCATGACAGCTGGAAATTGTAAATAGGCGAGTGTTTATGAAACAATTCGGAAATACAAACTAGGTAGAGGTCATGAATGAGCTTGAAAATTATAAATTAGAATGAGGTCTTGAATGAGGGCACCAACAGTTACTTGTTCACTAGTGGGGGATGACTGGGGTTTTGGTTGCGTGCCTGAAAGCCATGGTTCCCTGTGTTTCTTTGAGATCTTTCGCAGAAACCCAGATCGACGCTAGAGAGAGAGAGAGAGAGAGAGAGAGAGAGAGAGAGAGCACAGGAAACGCCCAAGCGGCCCCTGGGCTCTTATCTTTAAACAGCCCGAGTATTTCGGAGCTGAAGCAGGCACAAAGGGCCGATAACACCCTAAAGCCTTGCTTTTCAAAGTTGTATGGCAATTACTCCCGTACTCCACAGAGAGCATATTACAGGGAGGAAGGTTTGGTTTATAGACGGGTAAGGAACAAGAGACAGTTAGTTGTCCCACTCCCATATCGCACCCGCCTAATGCAGGAAATGCATTCCACCATGCCCCACCCCATTAAATGTTCATATACCCTGGTAAAAAAAGATATCCCTGAACTACTTCTGGCCAGGTTTGCGACACGATGTTAGACAATTTGTGAAAGATTGGTCTGTTCGCCATCACCCGGACAACCAGAAGGATGAAACTACCAAGAAAGAGTTTGAGCAGAGTACCCAACACTCAGCATTGGATAACTCGTACCTCAACTCGACATTTCTGTGTAGTAAAGCAGAGTTACGACAGGCGCAGAAGGACGACCTTACTCTAGCGCCGAACTCTGAACAGAGTCAGATCAAGATAACCCATGCTTCATCTGGAACTTTCCACAAAGAGGATGAAATTATTTATCGACGGACGAGGCAGGGAAAGCAACTCGTGGTGCCTCTACCCTTAAGACCCTCCGTTATAAAAGCGGCTCATATATCCTCATGGTTAGAACATGTTCCCGTGGGACTCACCATGAGTAACCTTAAGGATTTTTACTTTTGGCCTAGACGGTGGGCAGATGTGCGTGAGTACACACTGCCAAGCGAGAAACTCAGTCACTCGCCACCGCGATAGGGGAAGAGAGGATAACTCTACGAGAGAGAGAACCCAATGCACAGTAGAGCGCATCGAGAAGTGACCGCCCTAAAGCTAGATATCATACAAATCTCTTAGGAGAGGGGGTATGTGACAAAATGGGGCGACCCCTCTCGATCTCTGTTTCACTACGGCAGTATCAGTTACATTGTTGTACTGATTTTTATTGCGTGCTATCAATTGTCGCACTTTCCTTCTTTCTCTGCTATGTGTAGCAGATATTTGGTATTTCATTCTTACACTCCTCTCAGCGATAGTCGTCATGTCTGTGTGTTTACCTGTCTATCCCTGCGGATAGAGTAGACGGTGATGCAAGGTTGACCGACAGAAATCCTATTGTACCACAAAGGTGCGACTGTTTTCGCACGTAAATGGCCAAGCGAGTTTATTTAGTGCTGATATGGCTCGTGTGACCGACTAATTATTGTCGTGATAAGACACAGCACAGATGGTCAAACAGGAGTTTGTGTTTGCATAAGGAGCGCCGGTCAAGTATCGACCTGGTGGGATGACAGACACACCTGAGCGGAAATGTTGTAATATTTCCGGGTAGATGTAAGAAGTTATGTGTAATCATTGACGGGAATATTTGAACGTTACGATTGCCATATATGGTAAATGTGACCTTAACATTACGTTCAATATTTTCCTATGTCGGAAATATTTTGAATTTTCCCACGGGACATGCATGTTTGAAAATGATTGGCTTTTTACTTAGCTTCATAACAAACAGAGCGGGGTAGGACAGTGAATATAACCTGACACGTTTCAGTGTTAAGACACTGTGAGAAATCGCTTGCCAAGAAGACTACAATCAGACTTTCCAGAAATTAGAATTCAGAAATTCCATTTTATCTGGCCGGACTATTATTGGAGAATCTTGACGGACTTACAAAAAAATTGCCCAGGAAATCTCTATCATTTTAATAAGGAAAGCCGCTGTCTGAGGAAACTGAAGGAAACCCACAAAGTCAGAGAGGGAACTTTTTAAATTAACAACCACAAGAACACGTGTAAGAGGCCTGATCCAGTGCCTTAACTTTATTCATCTGAGGAAAAAAGTATGTGAGCCAGGATTGGAGTAAGTTGTGATTTTATAATCTATATTTCATTACTAACTGTAGTGGTTTTGATGTTATTGTATGGTTGCTATGTTACCTAGTGTACTGGATGAGGTCAGCTGTGAAGGCTCCTGAAGATAAAAGTTTATGTGAGTACAGAATGCCTTTCCGCTACCACTTACGACCTCAAACAGACTTATTCTGCTATTATGTATGTTAG
Source organism: Oreohelix idahoensis (assembly GCA_024509875.1). Classification (NCBI taxonomy): domain Eukaryota; kingdom Metazoa; phylum Mollusca; class Gastropoda; order Stylommatophora; family Oreohelicidae; genus Oreohelix; species Oreohelix idahoensis. The sequence goes on from JAMPIV010017021.1 coordinate 57,074, forward strand.
CTACGTTTAATGTCTAGGGTAATGAAATGAGATGTGTAGGTAATTTAAATACACTGACACACACAAGTAAACACTAATTCTAATAATAATAATAATAAGCTCTATGATCAACTCAACTAACACTGGCTTTAGAAGTTAAAGTTATAATTTTTTGAATTTATTTAGTCCTGAGCCAAATTTTTTTATGGTCAGGACGTATGAAACATTATGTATTTTTCAATAAAAGTGCATATATATATATTAAATAATCAAATGCAAATTTCGTACAAGATATATGTTTACATTGGTTAATATTAACACTAACTACAGTGTCTTGGGAAAACTAGCACTGGATGTTTAGTCGGGGTGATGTCATCATACCCGATCTCTGTTCACAATGTTCATTGGCTTTGAAATATAGACTGAGGTTTAGTGTTTGTACCACAGGATTTTATTTATTTATTGATTTGTGGACAAGTATTGATGAATTCACAACAGGCCAGGTTTTCACTTATCTGGCCTGTGACGATGCAGTAAAGAATTCAAGTGGCCCACTCCTCACAGTAGCTAGAGTGAAATGGTAGGCTTCTTAGGCATCCACTCTTGGACCTCTTCAAGCATCTGCCAGATCAGAAACTCTGAAACCAAAATTTGTGCCATGTGTCAACACACTGCCTACTGCACCAATTTTTACACATAACAAAAAAAAATTACAAAGATCAGGTCAGATCCCTCTGACCAACTCAGCATATCTCACCCAGGTGGTATCAAATAGTACTAGTTTCCCATGACTGCATTGCATCCGAAATATGTTCAATAGTTTCCTCTTCCATTCAATAAGGTGGGTAATATGTTCCCACTGATCTCAAATATAGATCTTCCTTCCATAGTCTTTGATATGTTTTCCTATATTATTTGTTTTGCCTCTAGGCCCTGGACTGCTGCTGGGGACCTAGAATAAGCACTCTTTTGTCGTAATCATTTTTCATGACATGGCAGTATCAATCACTCAAAATATTAAATAAAAGGGTTAATGAATTTTTCCCCTTACCACAATTGAAAATACAGTTACGTTGTACTAGCAAAACTCAGCTGAGCTGCTGGCTAGATTCTGGCGTCCCACTGATAATATTTAATATTTCCTGGAAATCACACCTCTAGCATTAACGAACTGTGTCAATGGACAGTCTTATACAAAATGGCACTAGCGGGCGTCTTTCTTTCTATAATATGAAAACTTCTGTCCAATCAGCGGACTTCCCCTCAACCTTTCAAATATTCAAACTACAAATGTTAAATTTCGGTCTAGTCTCAGTCTAACTTATTATTAAAAAAAAACCTACTTTTTTCAAGGTTAGTTTTGAAATTTGTTTTTGTACCTTCGTTCACGGCGTTTTGCCGCTATATTCAAACGAAAACGACTAATTACCGTAAACCGTCCAAGATACGTCTGTTTCTAACAAGAGCTAAGGTCGTTTTTCTTCCAATTCCTTACATTGTGTCAACTAGTGGCGTAATTTTTTTCTTTAAAAAAAACTACAAATTGCGTCTTTTAGACTTTAGATTCAAACACGTGTTCAGACCGTCACATTTTTTTCTTTTATCTCCGTTTCCACCTCGTCTAAAAAGATCGTTCGTTTAGTCTGCATGTTATAACTAGTTAGTTTCAATGGCGCTAGAAAACGCGGGCGTGGGCGAGAATGTATCAGTGTATCTTACCAATATTTTTATCCCTACATGTTATTTTACCTATTATCTTTATAATTGGAGGAATTTTAACGTTGCATCACTGTAATTTCACCACACTAACATGTGAGCTAACTATATATATGTATATATGTATGTATATATATATATATATATATATATATATATATATATATATATATATATATATATATATATATATATATATATATATTACCATGTGAATATAAATATGTGAAAATCGCTAGTGGATGTCCCAGTCATTTGAGGCTGGCAACCTCAGCGCATAGAATAATGATTTAATGAACCACCACTGCACGGGCTGGTGATTGCTTTATTGCTAGTTTCTTAAAGAGAACTAAAAGCATAAAGTAGTCACAGGTTCCATATGGAGCAGGGAGGGAAACATGAAAGAAATGATGTAAATTTTAATTATAATACTTACAGTTTCAAACCAGTGTAAATGTCTATGTAAACATATTCACTTTAAAATTAATGGAAGTTTCAAACTTTTCAAATCAGTGTAAACATAAATGAAAGCATATTCAATTTATATTGTGAACACTTTTCAATCAGTGGAAATGTTAATGTAAACATATTCTACCTGTACTATTAACCTTTTCATTTAAATGTAATGTAAAGCTAAAGCTATTTAATTTAAATGGAAAGAAAGTTTTATCCCCAGGGATTAACATTTAATTCTCATCGAGGGTAAATTCTGAGTAACTGGGATGGTGGAATAAGAAAGGGGACACATAACTATGTGTCGGAAAACGCAATATTTAGGAGAGCGTTTCATTTCTATTCTTTATCATAGTTATTGGTGGAACCAGCAGAAAGTACATATCTCTGGAACAAGAAGGGAACAGTTGCCTAAGCTTTAAGACGAGGGACCAACTTTGTAGACTCTCTCTTACATTTCTGGGAAACGAGCTACACCCGGCAACCTTAACCAGCGACGAGCGTGAGCAGTGTAAAAAGAACCAACCCATTAGAAGGAGCAGAACCGTCATTGGCAGCTAAGTTCAATATATAAGTTGCCAAAGTGAACTTTCTTCATAAGAATTCTATCATCAATCAATGATGAATCCTTTCTGTTAAACTATTCAAATTATTTTCAAACTGTTAAAACTAAAGTGATTATTAAATTTTGTTATCTGTAATTTTACTAATTCAACTTCGATTAAATCCTTTTAAATATACTGCATGTTTGTCTCAATCAATTTACCACACACACTCTAAACAGAGCTATACCATAATTATAAGAATTCCACTGAGTAAATCAGAGCTTAACGAGCTAAAATTAATCATTTGCTTGATTCTTCATAAAAGGTGTCGACAGATTCTGGAATTAACGTGCTCAGCTAAAGCAGCATTGATTTCGCTTATCTGAATATCTTGTGAATACTATCTCGTGATAGAAGTGTCATTACCATTCTATCTACATATTATATACTCTTGAGTTTTGGCCACTGTTGGATCACTACTGCAAAGCAGGGGAGTCAATACCGTCACAGAGGTCATGAATGAGCTTTGAAATTATTAATTAGAGACAGGTCGTGAAAGAGCTTGGAAATTATAAACTAGAGAGAGGTCATTAAAGAGCTTGGAAATTATAAACTAAAGAGAGGTCATGAAAGAGCTCGGGAATACAATCTAGAGAGAGGTCATGAAAAAGCTCGGAAATACAAACTAGAGAGAGGTCATGAAAGAGCTTGGAAATGATAAAGAGAGAGGTCATGAGACTAGAAGAGATGGATGTTTGAGAGGATGGGACAGGCGTGCATGCAACCAAGGCGCTATCGGAACAGTAATGTATCTGTATGTGTGTTTGTGTACTTTGGACCATCACTGCTTAGCTAAAAGAATAGTTCGAAGAATTGTGACAGTACTACAGAAAGGTCCATGAGATCTTGTATCTCTGATAACAAGTGGCGATGAGCAGAATAGCAAAGAAGAAATATCGTTATACAACTTTGTGTTGAGCGTAAACAGACAGCAGAACATTTTTCCACTGGTTCATTTTCGCTTCTGCGGATAGATAGAAACGAGATAGATCTAAGGCGTCCTTTTTTGCAGCCATGTGCATGCAAGAGGTGAGCAGTTAAGCGGAGTTACTGTATTATTTCAGAATGCGCCGGGCTCAAAATCCGCATTGTGTGGTCTCGTGAGACTAATGGATTACATCGCCTTTACGAGTTGTCTGATTGGAATGCTTTCAGCCAAAGCTTTAAATGCATGGGCAGACATATATATTCAGACATCCCGGCAGACACACCCACACACACACAAACACTGGGTGTCTGCTCGTATGTCTCTCTCTCTCTCTCTCTCTCTCTCTCTCTCTATATATATATATATATATATATATATATATATATATATATATATATATATATATATATATATATATATATATATATATATATATATATATATATATATATAGTCTGGCTGGATGTCTGTATATGTTTCTCTCCCTTGGTATTTGTATTTTCCGTAACCAGCGTTCCAAGTTTAATATAATTTGGTCATGTTGCTGTGTATCTGGGTCACGCGACATTTTCTTATTAGTTTGTAGACTACTTATATTTCTGGGATCGATATTTGAAAGACCATACTGACGTCATACAGTTGTCGCCGCTTATGAAGTTATCTTGTGAAGGTTTCCCCCGAAAAAAATAAATTACAATTTCTGGGTTCTGAATACTATGTTTGTACTCTTAACTCTTTTTCAAACAGCACAGTTTGACATTATTGTATCAAAATGACCAAGAGCTAACGCTCAGCAATTGTGGATCAAAGACAAGATTAGACTCTTACTCTCTTAAGATGTATTCCAGCATTTCAGCAACAACAACAACAACATAAATAGATATAAGTAAACTGTAGTCCATTTTAACTGACAGGTAACTGTCGTAGATTTTTGATAGGAGAATTAAGACTTGGGTTGGTCCCTTCTGATTAGATTTGAATAAGTGATAGTCACAGTGATAGATAGTAATAGCAATAGATTTCCACGAGTGAGATGGTAGACTGTGATAGAGGCTGTCTCTGAAATCGAGAAATCTTCTCTCTTTCACCTATCTTCTACGACAGATTTAGAGGAGTCAGACAGTCTACACACATATATATATTACATATAAATATAGTTCTATCCACTCACGTGCACGCACATACAAGACGACAGTTAGACGTACAGACGTGGGAAACCTATAAAAAATGATTAAATAGATGTTTTGGAACGAGCTGACCAACGTGCTGATTAATTTCAAAACGAAATTTTAATTATCATCTAAAATTTCATCACAACACATAGAAATTACATCAAAGCATATACAAATAGTCATACAGTCAATACAAATGCTACAAAAAAATGATAGACCCACAGTATGATCTTATCCCTCAAGGTATGCCCACAGTCCTGTTAGAAGAAAGTGATAGCCCCAAGGAATCAAGGATACATATGATTGGGTCTAATATTTCCCCCTTTTAAGGTATGGACAGACTTGATATCTCTGCTCTATTTTAAGGGAAATATGGTTAGCAATACTTGCATAAAGAAAGTTAAGACAGCAAAATGAGTGCCAAATTACAACAATAAAGAAACACTCAGACCTGCATTCACTCTATTTACTCAGCCGGGGCCATGTGCACTCTTGCATACTTACAGCTTTGTTAACAGCATCTGGAAACATAATTTTTAGGACATTCACATACAGAATCGTCAATGGCAGTCTTTGACCAAGAAATCCCCAGTTCCAAAAAGACGGGTTGAATTCTCTGCTTCAGGGAACGATTCCTTGGGTGTTCTTATTTTTCGGATGTCTGTTTAGGTCACATTAAAATTGTCCAGGCACGAACCTTAACAACGAGCACAGTGTCAATAGCTTAGGTTTCTAGAAATGAGGAATGTCAGATCGGTGTCTACTTTTTTCTGGTTAGGACTTTATTCGGTCACCACACCACGAGTCGAAACTCCGTCGGAATGTTACTGACGTTAATATGTTACTTGCCACATAGGCTAAAAATGTACTTGAGTTGGTTCTCAGGAAGAATTAAATATGGCGCGATAGACCTGTTACTTCATTTAACCTATAGGGTACTTGTAAAGATTATGCACCAAGGCTTTCAAGGAAAATGTTTCAGTTCTTCACAGATATCACCCATCAGTACTTAACGCTGGCAAAGTTTTGGGTTAACCCCAGTATTCACTGAATAAAGGAAAAACACATATAAAATAATTATACATACTAGGTACTCGTTATAACTTACATTTTTAAACTGCAAGCGTACAGCTTGACTTATCATTTAAACTTTCCCTTGAAATAAGTTATATAAAAATCAATCATCATGAATTAGGAATACCTACGTATTCCGTCAACACTCATGAGGCATCTAGCATTTATAAGTTTGTTTAGAAAAATTATTCTCGTCTGATTATTTAGCATTAAAATTAAATTCCTTAATAGCCGACTGAGTTTAAGCTAGAAATTATGATTTCTGTTTTCCACTGTAACTCGTCACTATAAAATAATACAGACTATATAAATTAAGCACTCTGCACCAAATCTAACTAGTGAAATATAAAATAAGCGATTATCACTGTAAACACTTCACAAAATATTAGATACTTAATATAATATATTTACCTCAACACAGAACTACAGGTAATCGCACACTTTAGAATTATACGCTGATATATTTATTAGAAGTCTAGAGCTCGGCAAATTTCCGAACAAACTAGGAGCTTCGCTATACAGCTTATTCTATTCACGAACAACCTGTCTACTGCGAATTAGGAGAATGAATGAAAATCTAGTTTCAAACTCTGGTTAATATCTTAAACCAGGACAAAGGGGTCCCAACTTATTTCGCAAAACGAAATAATCTCCCCTTCTCATTAACACCTACGTACCTTAGACGCATGCCGTAACTGCCAGCAGTGCTTCTTTGACACCTACGTCAAGAAAATGGCCCTTCTGAGCGAATGCGTGAGTGTCATGGAAAAACCCAGACTATATGTCTCATTCCAGCACGCTGCATGAGTGTCATAACACACTTCACTTCGAGCGACTAGCCTGAAGAAACGCTGTGTCCGGTTAAAATGTAGACGGTACGTCCCCTTAGGTGGCAGTTACCACACTTCACCGAGCAACTTAGCCATAAAACAGATGGAAATCTCCAGACAAATGTCTGCTCTGAGCGAGCCTGTCTGGCGCGATTCACACCTTCTTCGAGCAACTCAGCCAAGGAAACTCGCGTGACAGGTGCAAATGTAGACAATTTGTCTGCTCATCATGTCTGATGGACTGAAATCCCACCTAAAATTATCTCGTGCAAGGGACTGACGCGTTAGGTAATCTACTGCGTTCCTAAATGAGAAAACGAAACCGGCAAAGTGAAAGTGGAAAAGAAAATATTTCTCGCAAACGAACGAATGCGAAAAATACCGGAAAAAGATAGAGAGTGATAATAAAATAGAGGATACGGGTGGAAGAAAGAAAGAATAATATAGAAAATTTAATGATCATAAAACTCTCTGTGACAGTAACGAAAAGTAAGAACCTACGCGCTAGAAATGTGAGGTACCGAAGAATGTTGTACGTTTCATGAAAATACAACGAAATAAAGAGGTCCGTCAACAACTTTGCAGCCGCGGTAGCGCAGGGGTTAGTACACTTTTCCTAGCTCGGTGGTCCATGGTTCGATCCCCAGTTGGGATTTTTAAAGCCGCAATCGGCTCCGGGGTGGACCCAGCCTCATGAATTGGGTACCAGAGCAACTCTGGGAAGGTTAAGGCGGCCGGCATGATGCTGACCACATCACCCCTAGTGTGCCGATAATTAAGAAAATATGGGCCTAACACCATATTCCCGATATGCCTCAATGGGCATATAACAGGAACTTTTACCATTTCTTTAAAACCAAAACAACTATGAATTAACAGAGGAATTAGGATAAGGGATAAGAATCGGACAAATATTGTGACATATTAAAACATGTAAATAAAACAAAGTTCATTGCAGATACTGACGTAAGGAAGAGATGTGTTCGAGATTTGATTATGCTAGTTTTTAGCTTTATGAAGTACGGTGACCAGGGCCCTTCCTTTTTCCTCGCTATCTTAAGAGCAGAGGTACCCATTTTACAGCTGAGTAAACTTAGAGCGTGACACGACCTTGTTTCGAACCCAGTCTCTTTGCCTAGATAAACAAACGTTCTAACTACTCTACCACTCAAACGCCCAAAAGACCTAAAACTTTGTTTTAAAAGAAAATCAAAATCACGGAAAGAATTGTGTAAGCAAACAGCGACAGAGCTATAACTGGGAAAGAAGCGTACCATCAAAGTAAGAGACAGACAACTCTGCAGACTCTTTACTGTCAAGCGCCGACGCGCAGACGACATTTGCTCAGATCCGATCTCATTTCATTGGTAAACAACTTCGCCAGAAGCCTCTGTCGGCTGCCAGAACCCTGAAGGATTATGTTTTCAGTAGATTGTGGTAATAGAGACCATGACGTCATGGCATCATGTTTTGATGACGCGGTACGCTAAACTGGTGGCTCTGATCATACATAAATGTGTTTTCAAGATTCAGAGATTCTTGTGTGTCAGGTAGACCTCTATCACGGTTTGCCTCCCCTTAGCTCTGCAGTAGTGGTCAACAGTGGCCAAAACTCAAGAGTAACTAATGTGGGTCTTCAAGGGTGTCTACCTTCGCACAAGATTACTCTTGGCAGAGTTGTAGGTAGAAGGATAATGATGCACTACCTCACAGAGTTTTCACAAGATATTCAGAAAAGCGAGAACAATGCTGCGTTGTCTGAGTACGTTAACTCTAGCATCTGCCGTCAACTTTTGTGAAGGTTTATGTAATATAATTTTAGCTCGTACAAGTCCCCAGCTGATTACTTCAGCGAATAACTCTTATTGTTATTTAACTCTGTTTACATGTATTTAAGAAATTGTCTGAGACATACGGTTGTAGTACATTCAAAATGATTAAATCAACGTTAGGTGAGTCTTTATACAAGTAACAAATTTAGTAATCAATTATGTCTTAACAGTTATAAAAATGATCAATTGTTTAGATAAAAATATTCGTCACAGTGTGATGTTATGGTTTTCGATAATGGGCAGTTCACTTGGCACATTTTAAGTTTTACTTAGCTGCCAATAGTTGTTTCTACTCCCGCTGATGTTTGGGTCTTTCCTGGTAGATGACTGGATCACTCGCATTCCTGGTCAAGATTTAAGAGTTGCAGCACGTTCCAAGTAGAATCAGGGAGTAACTGCAAAGCTGGTCCCGCGTCTCTAAGACCCATCTGATGGTTGTGTCTAGCGTCGACTTCAGGCCACTTATACCCTCATTTGTTCCAGAAATAGTACTCTCAACTGGTACCACCAACTAGTATGACACAAGAAGAGAGACAAATACCCTCTGAGTATTGAGTTTCCCGACACATACTTATGTGCCCCCTCTTTTAATTCCACCATTCCTTCTATCTCAGAACTTTTACACTCTCTGAGAATTAATCTTAATCTTAATCCCAGTGGGCGAAAAACTATCTTTACATTTTAAAATGAATAGTTTTATATTTAACTTTAGTTGAAAATGTTAACAATATAGTTTGAATATGTTTACATTTACATCGGTTGAAAAGGTTGTAAACTTTCATTACAGTTAGAGTGAATATGTTTTACATGTACACTGGCTGAAAAGGTTGAAACTTTCATTACATTTAGAGTGAATATGTTTTACATTTACACCGGTTGAAACTTTCATTACATTTAGAGTGAATATGTTTTACATTTACATTGGTTGAAAAGGTTAATAATATAACAAGTATGTACATCATTTCTTTCATCATTCATTTCCTGCTCCATATGGAACTTGGGACTACCTCTGCTTTTGGTTCTTTATAGGAAACGCGCAATAAAGCAGTCACCAGCCCTGGCAGTGGAGGTTCATGAAATCATCATTCTATATGCTGAGGATGCGAGCCTCAAATGACTTGGACATCCGCTAGCAATTGTCACATATAAATATTCACATGTCAGTATATACGTATTAGTTCACATGTTACTAATGAAAAAATATAGAATTCAAAATGTACAACTTACGCCAATCTTTAGGCTCACCAACTGCTGGCTCAGAGAAATAAAGGCACTTGTAGCGGCCTCTTACACTTGGTCTGGGGTGTTGTTACTTTAGCAATAAGTTCCCACTTTGACTTGTGTTTCAGTTCCCTCAGATTCCGGTTTTCCGTGTTAAAATGGTAGCATCTTCCTGGGCTCTAAGTCCTCAATATGCTCCAACATGTCCGGTCTGGTACTATTCTTAACTCTGGCAAGGTCTGGTTGTCTTCTTGGCGCGAGTGAATTTTCACAGTGCTTTCAACCGACCAAAGTGTCAGGTTATATTGCCCCTCTCGTTCCTGATTCGTGTTGCTTGCTATTAGACCAGACCCCAATCAGAAATGTAGTTATGTTTACATCTCGAGTGCCGGCCAATGTTTCAAACATGCGTGTTTAGGATGGGTTAGTTCAAATTATTTCCACATGGAAATTTATGTGCATTACTGCAAAGGTCATGTATTCCAAATATGGAATGAAAACATCCGATCCTTTCTCGGCAATGTTTTCTCAAATACAACATCTTACTTTCATCTAAAGTAATGTCTTTGTAACAAGGTGTACATGAAATAATTATGTCATTCGTTTCCGCCGAGTGCATGCCGATAGATTGATAATTTCTCGCGGGGCACTTCTAGGTAAACGTGACACGCGTTCACTATACGAATATTTACCGGGCCCATCATGGTTTTACCTGCGTCTTAATCTTAGCAAAGCCGAGAAGCGCAAATCAAACATGATCAATTATCACTAGGGAGTGTAAAATTGATAAGAAAATAGCTACTATCTGCTTGATAGCAGATTTTAAAAAATGGGTTGACCACGGAAATTGCTAGTGATTTAGTACACACAAAAAATGTAACTAAATACTGCCGGAGAGGAAAAGAGATCGACCCAATCCTTATGTGACAACCTCTAAGGAGAAATGAATAATACACATAAAGGGGTATGTTACAGAAATAATTGAAATAACGAAGTAGAAGGGAAATAATTACAAAATAGACTATTTATAACGCGCTACTGAAGGTTTAAAAATAAAAAGTTTGCCTCATTTTGGCGAGGCGCGTCCAGTTAAACTTAGTCGGTTATATTAGTGCGCATGTCCAAATATAAAAGACCTTTAAGTCTGATTTTTTTTTTTTTAACTGAAGAAGTAAAATAAGTACGGTGCACAGTGTCACCGTGGGATTTGGATGAACAGGGATTTAGTTTTGATAGAACAAAAGAGTATGAAAAAATGGTTTAAGAAATGTAAATAATGTATTAAATGGACTATTTGTCCTATAGATGGGAGACAAAAGCCAGCTTACTTGTGCTTGGATGGTAAGGGAGAGAACTATTTTTGATGTAAATATTTTCTGTGAGTACATAGTTCTGGTTTACAAAATTTGCATAACGATCGTTTTTAATAAGCTTGAAGTAAGAGAACATAGCATTTGAGCATAAACCACTAAGGGAGATAACCATAATATTAGCGCCCTTTAGAGTTAAGCGAACGGAGAGCAGAATAAACGCACGAGAAAAGTGAGCGAAGTATAGACAGTTACAGAGAGAAGCTCACTGAGTTGTTTATGAAGTTATTAACCGTGATCGGTGAGTGAACTGAACAATGGACCAATCGTATTGACTAAAACAAGGACCGAATCACGGGATAGGAATAGAAGGACAGAGAGAAATCAGTCCCACCAGAAAAGTTGACCGGGCAAGACGTGCCTTGCTGGGCTCGCAAGAAAAATGAAGACCTGCGATTTGCAGGAGGCTCTACAGATGTAGCTAGACTTAGAATTGTAGCGTAGGAATTCTGGAGAATAGTTTAGATTGTGATTAATAATTTGTGCTGAACAGATAGGAATAGAATAGGGGTGCCTAGTAAGAGAAGTGATAGGTGCTGGACTTCTGTTTAAAACGGTAAGATGACATTTTTTCTGAACAATTTATAGTATTTCAGGCAACCATTTTTTTAGAGGTTGATGACTCCCACATGTAAAAGGGGCGTCCACCAGGAGAAGAACATGACAGTTCAACAGAGACATACATACAATATTGGTTTACAGGAGATGCGCTCTCTCACACAGGTTGCTTAACAAATAAACAGTTGATGTTAAAATAGACGAGGTATCGTCTCAGGCATGAGACGTCCACAGAGATACATACAATATTGATTTACAGGAGATGCGCTCTCTCATACAGGTTGCTTGACAAAAAAAAACCGCTGATGTTAAAATAGACGAGGTATCGTCTCAGGCATGATATGTCCACATAGAGATGTACAATATTGGTTTACATGAGATGCGCTCCCAATTATTTGCTGATTGCCAGAAACCCATTGTGTAAATAAACGAGAAATCATCATCTGGCAAGACTAGATTAAGAAGAGACTACAGCAGCGATACCTTGATGGAAGCTGATATTAATTATAGATTTATGAACTATGTTTAGTTATCAATACCATTTTCAGAGTTAGGTTCGACAGGTCTGGGAAATTACAAGAGATGACCTCGTAAAAATGGATAAGAAGATGGAGTTGTTAAACCCTGCTCAATTGAATGATGAATCAATTGCATTGTAAATAAACATTTGGTTGATATTGAAACTTACCCACGCAAGTTGAGTTGGATTATTACATAGGTGTGAAAGAGCAGAAATATAGCACATATTTATATAATCAGAACTACAGGCAAAACCACTAATACGAGGCAGTCGCTAATAACCAACTAGGAGGGAAGAACGTGGACTGGGTTAAAGAAAATATACTTCATCCAAGAATTACAACCTCTGGCGGAAAAAGGAAGCCAGTAAGAGAGATAGTCTCACTTGGAAGATAAGAGAAAGAAGAGGTAGACTGACAGGTTGAATAGAGATTAACTAGGCCTGCCACAGTCACCTAGTAGTTAGTCAATTAATAGAAGACCCAGCGCTGTCACAACAGTACCACCCATTATCCGAGAACGGATGATCCGTCACCTCTTTTCATACTGACAAAATTACGAGTTAGCAGTTGCAACTCCAAAAAATAGTAATCTTCTATTCCAGTACAAAAACAGTTTTATTCTATGGCTGTGAAACATGGAGAATAAAAAAAAAAAAAAAACAGCAGTCAAGAAGTGCTAAACAGTTTCAAAAATGGATATTTCGTTGATGTCACGTATTTCCTCCCCTGCTTTGCAGTAGTGGTTCAACAGTGGCCAAAACTCAAGAGTATCTAAATGGGTCGTCAAAGGTGTCTACCTTCGCACAAGATTAATCTTGGCAGAGATGGAGATAGAAGGGTAATGACGCTTCTACCTTACATATTTTCAGAAGGCAAGAACAATGTTGCATTGGGCTGAACAATTGTTAATTTATATCTGATCCGTCGCCTTTTGTGAAGGACTTAAGCAATGGTTATGGCCCTTACAAGCCCCCAGCTGAGTTAATTCAGCGAATTTCCTCTTATAAGTAATGGCTGTATATATGTAAATGTCGAGGAAGTCGAATTCACAAAACAAGCATTCTGACCAAAACAGTGCGCCATACTTTATGACAGTATATCCTTGACGATCCAATAGAATCGCTTCTGCATGTATCGTGTTTACAAAACGTACTGCTTAACAATGGCGAGCTTAGATCTGTGTAACCTTGGTTCAATTGGAGGTAAGCTACAGATTTAGGAGCGATGTACAGCATGGCAGAGATCAAGAATTCTATAATAGGAATGTTCATCTGATAGTGTGTGAAAAGATTTCCACGGGAAGTAATGTGGGAAGGAAGAAATCTCGAATGGACTGCATCGAGACATAAGGCAAGTTAAAATTGTTGTTGTTTAGGCTACGCCTAGGAACAGACAGTAGTATGATAGTAAAAGACCATTATCGCAATAGATAAAGAATAATTCAGGGTGTAATTTAAGCCTAAGATGAAGGAAATCGGTCCAGGAATAAGGAGGATATGTAGATTACTAGTTTTTCAGATTTGTACAGCTGGACAATGTGTACCTGCATTTCGAAACACAAAACACACATTAGCAGACAAACCCCTCTGTCGTCCGGCCTTGGCCTATATATAGGACGTGCCCTAAATGGAAATAGGCCATTGAGGAAATATCATCAAACAGCACGCGAGAAACTAAAACGAACAACCAAGCAGTAAAAGAAATCATCCAAGAAACGCTAGAACAGCTACTACCTACGATAATTGAAAAAGCACTGTCACAGATACAGGAGAGCAAGAAGACAAAAGCAACAGAAACTATGAGCGTAGAAACACACAAAACAAAACGAGCCAGATAGTTGAGGCAGGACATAAAAAACACCATGAGCGCGACACGGCACCACAAACGGACAAAGAGGAACCCAGACAGCCAGCTAGTGGTCCTTTACAGGACCGATCACCTCCAGGACTACGAACGAGATACCAGTGAAGACGATAACACCCTATATACCCCAATTATAACCAAACTTTCAGGTTGAACAGGGTATTACAGCAGCATAGTAGCGAAAACAACAACAAACAACAACAGGAAATAGGCCATACTAAAATTTTAAATACAGCGAGAGCGCGAGTTCTGTCAGAGAGAGACTTCTTTGCCTTTTGCACCTGAGAGCAGACTGCGTGACCATTAACAGCTCGATTGTATGTACTTGAGCGTATGAAAGAATGTATATATATATATATATATATATATATATATATATATATATATATATATATGTATATGTATGTATATATATATGTATATATATATATATATATATATACATATATATAATTCTAGTTAATTAATTCACTTGTGCGTTAGGAAGTGTGTAGAAGTGTTTCAAACCATTGTGTAATTTCTGGAGGCAAAAAGCCAAGCTTGTGAATATTCAAATAAATTGAGAATGTGGCAAAAGTGTGTCTATAGTTTTAGAAAAGCATTTAAAGAATTATTTCTTGATGGAATGTGACTCACACCATGAACAAAGGAAAGGATGAAAGGAATTGTATTACTGTATTGTTTAAGCTATTACTTAATATTTTATACAAGACCTAATCATTGTATGGAGGCGGATCATGGACAAATGGCTCTAACTAAGGATTTAGAGGAAAATTGTATTCACAGTGAACTGGATTTGGTTGTTACTGCTATTGTGCCGTGTGCGTCTGCTAACACCATGTCTAAAAACTGTCTCACATCCCTACATCTGTAATAAGGGATAGTGATAGAGAATATAGTGGTTAATCCAATATGTTTCAGGTAATATTCTGTCAACCACACACACTTTAAAGAATCAGCCACTACTGCTGGACCCTGTGGTGCGAGCGCCCTTGTTGTCTATAGGGCCGGTTACCCAGTATCCACGGCCTAAAGGAACTTCATATGACTTTTCCTTTCATGTCATATGACTTTTCCTTCCATGTCAGGTGTGTGACAGACTTCAATTAACCAAGATAAGTGGCCAAACAAGGCTACTGTTGAGAGTATCCTGATGACAGCACTATATTAAAATCAGGATTCTAATAAAGACACATTTTATGATGACTTTTGGTGGGCATAGGTATAGTCAGTGATAGCCTAAATCAAATGACTGTGAAATAACAGTGTTATAAAGATATAGATATTCCCAAACAGCTAGTTCAACCAAGAGGGAAGGACTTGCTACAACTTTTTTGCTAATTTAGAACTATTTTCAAATGTTTTATTTATTTAAATGATGTATTTAAAATTTGATTTTCTTGAAAAATTTTCAAACAGAAAAGAAAATCTGTAAGCAAAAAGAAAAATAAATTGTAAATATTTACCAGCAGACTTACTTAAATTCTTTAAGTTAAGTTACAGTTCTTGTTGGTAGATAGATTAGTTAATACCCCTAGCAGAGTTAATAATAATAATAAAAATAATATTAACAGAGGAGGATCTGGAGAGGGGCAAGTAGGAACTTGAGTAATATATTACCATCTTCTCTAGAACCTTATACAGCTTGATCCTACCTTTGATATCTATACACCCTTACTCTTTTAAGAGAAGGGGGTATTACTCATAAGACCAGACTCTTATCTGGCACTCATGGAGCCGCGCTAGCGTAGTGGTTACAACACCGCTCTGGCGACCGGGTGATTCAGGATCAAATCCGGGCGACGGCATTTGAGGATTTTTCGTCGACCGGGAATTGGACTGGATTAACTCGAGACCTGGCGAGGACATTTGAAGGAGTGTCGTCGACCAGGGATTGGCGGCTCCTGAGCCGACCCAGCTCTAATGGGTACCTCCGAAATCGGCGAGTATCTGCCTGAATGGCGAGGGACACCTGTCTCTGTACAAGAAAAGGGATACTCACGTAAAAATCAATGTCAGGTTAGACATTAACAATAACCTGAGATTTCGCTTCGAGTATTAGCGGGCGTACGAAAAAAAAATCTGGCACTATCCTGGTATCACCTGATACAACTTTGTGTCCAGGATATCTTATAATTTCAATATTAATCTACCCTCTCGTGACAGTAAATATATCTCTAGATGTCTATATATATGTATTTATTAAAGAATCATGCTCATACGTTTGCTTTCATACGTATGTAACTGAATAAACGATTATTGTTTTCGTTTTAAAATAACAGGTAAGAAGTTTAATAATCAATTACTCTTTAACAGTTAACATAAATATGAATCATGGGTGAAATTTAAATATATATAAAGTTTCTCGTCATCGAGACTTGATAAGGGATGAATAATAGTCCTTTTGCTGGTGCCCTTTTTTTACAAGAACTTAGCTCTAGGTGAGTCCTGTCGCCGTGGTTTCCGTATGGGGGCCCTTCTCCACACAATTTGCTCAGTGTAAGTCGTTAGGGTTGAGGCTCTTCTCTCACACTTAGTGGCGTAGAACGTTTGTACCACAAACCATATGATAGCTTGTAACCACGAACTTTTTAGACAAAATAGAAAAAAGAAATGCCTCTGCTAAGTACACTGAGTTGGAAGCTTAACAGGTGCATCCTCTCGCTATCCACCCACTGTTACCTATCACTTTGCTCACAGGCTTGTAAATCATCGCTGTGCGCAACGGAGCAGAACGCGAAAACGCTTCGAGTGTAAAAGCGTGCGAGTTGTGGAATGTGTGTGACACAGGTATTTAGTGTATGACGTGGACAGGGTCTTCTGCGGGGGGAACGAAGGTGATCGTTAAGGGCAGAAGAGTTTGGCTTGTGTTTTCGAAGTGTACGGATATTTATGTGAGAGCGACAGACCAGTGTTTATTGTTATAAAATATTTCAGAGTCAGGATAATTGACTCAATTCATTATGATGTGTGCCTGATTGTATGTGGCTTAAGGAGATGGACAGTAAGTAATTTGAATAAATACGG
Source organism: Oreohelix idahoensis (assembly GCA_024509875.1). Lineage (NCBI taxonomy): Eukaryota > Metazoa > Mollusca > Gastropoda > Stylommatophora > Oreohelicidae > Oreohelix > Oreohelix idahoensis. The sequence goes on from JAMPIV010017021.1 coordinate 74,223, forward strand.
ATTTGTAAAGTATGAAGGCGTCGTACACGATACATAGACATTCTGACTTTAAACCGGCACAACGACATTATTGATTATGTCTGCTACTGAACATATTTGTATTACTGATGCACTGTCCTATCATCATATGCTCTCAAAAGAAGTGAAGTACACTTATGTTGTATTGTGACATATTAAATGTGATAAAACGTACAACAAGCTGTTGATCAAGATTATTCAAGTTGGCCATTCCTTACGTTACTGTTTAGACTGTTGTCTATTATATCAAAATACCTTACAAGACCAGTGCAGCACATTAATATACTCGTTACCCAATAGCCTTCAATAAGTATAAGGTAACACCCACCAATGTTAATCTCTCAGAAGAATTAAATTCTTGAGTACACAGCGTAGCTCAATGAAGATGATTAAAATTCCCCAATATTCTTCTGGGTATTAACCTGGGAAAAAGTGTCTGGACAGCGCGAGTAATGGTTTGTGCCTGAGCTAACATTAACATGTGTATCACAAAATGATATTACACCCTTGAGGCACATGTGATGTAATCAGTCATCACTGCTCCAGTCGGAGTCTGGGGTCACCTCTGCTGTCGGTTTTCCGCACGACTAGCCAGAAACAATCACCAGCGTTTGCTGTAGTGGTTTACGAATATACTAGTTTCATTGTTGAGGTTGCCAGCCTCATATATATAACCACTTAGCAAGAAACATGTCAAATTCACATTTGTAAAATAATTGTTACCCTTACCCCAATTGGGTTATACACAATCTCCGCGCACAGGTTAGAATGGACACGAGCATTTTAGGTTATATGCTCTCGAATCACTTGGTCTGGAAATTTTGAATCCCTTTTATGACAGGTGAATCTGCGAAACACTTGGTCTGAGAAAGTTTCTCTTCTGGCGGGTGATCCAATTTTTTAGGTATCCAGTCCTAATATTTAAAGTCCTGGTCCCTTAAGTTTTCAGAGTTTGTATTTCAACATGCGGGTTTACTCTTAAGTTTTCACAGTTGCCCAAATACTCGATTTGTCACTTATAAGTATGGAGTTCTAGGTCCGATCCTTCTTGCTCTGGCTTTTGGGAGTTGCTCGTTTGAAGTTGCGAGGCTGTCTGTGTTCTGTGTCTCTGATTTCGCTAGCTTATATCTCTCATTCTCAGTTCAAATCACAGATTGTGCTTCCGGTGAATTTTCCAATGAAATTCATTGTTTATTCCGGCTTCTCAAATCAAACCAATCGAATCTCTTTAGCACTGGGTTGGGGTGTTTTAATTCAAAATATTCCCCACGTGTTTTAAAATATTAAATTTAATATTCCAACGCGTGACCTCTGTCTAATAAGTCTTAATTCTTCCGATTACTCATATACAAATCTGTGCACTAATTTCCTGCCCAGATGCTTTCCTACCAATATTGACTCGCCAGACAGATTATCTGCGATAATCACACACATGGATGATCTAAGCGGAAGCTATTATCTCATTACTTGTGTTTTTGTGCCTTTTCCGGACAGTCAAACAAAAGGATCGCCCGCAGTGCAGACAAACAATATGGTCTTCTCAGACAGACAGATCGCAACCCAGGTGTAATTGCCTTATTGTCGCTGGCCCCGGAAATGAATTACACCGAGGTCGCTATCCCTCTTCACGTTTGCCGTCTGTATCAAACGGTGGCGAGCCGGCTTTTCATGATAAGAATATCGCTCGCTGACCGGTTCAATGAACGTGGTATTATCACAAGTCACCTGGCGTAACGTAAACAGTCTGGGAATGTCACCGAAAGAATCTTCTTCTTCTTTGATCCTTAGCCGCCGACCGTCAAAGCAGTCAGTGGCCATCACGCCTGGTGGCGTCTTGTAGGGCATCAACATATTGATTCCACTTTGCTCGGTCGGTGGCCATCCTTCGTACAGAGACCCAACTCTGGTTCATTTTTTGCATCTCAGCCTCCACAGTCCTCATACAAGTTGTTTTTGGTCGGCCTCTCTTTCGTTTTCCTTCAGGGGTCCATAGCATAGCTGCTCTTGTGATGGCATCGGGGTCTCTTCTGAGGACATGGCCAACCCAACTCCAGCGTCTGCCAGCTATGATAGTATGCATGTCCTCTTGCTTGCTCCGAGTAAGCAGATCTTGGTTGTTGATGGTATTCGGCCAAAAGATTCGGTGAATTTTTCTTAGGCAGGTTGTGTGGAAAGAGGACAATTTCGACATTTCCTTCTCTGTTACTGTCCAGCATTCCGCACCATAGAGAAGCACAGAAAGCACACAGCTCTGATATAATCTTAATTTTGTGCTTGTGCTGTACTGAGAGGACTTCCAGATGTTGTTTAGAATAAAAAAGGCTGTTCTTGCTTTGTTCATCTGTTGTTGATGTCTTTGCTTGCTCCGCCATCTGGTGTTACTATGCATCCTAGGTATGTGAAGGTGTCTGTCTGTTCCAGTATTTAATTCCTTACTGTTATGGGCTCGGGGTTGCTCACATTGAGTGTCATGACCTCTGTCTTCTTTAGATTGATGTTCAAGCCCACCTGCTGGCTTGTGACATATTATGAAAAAAGCTTCATATATCTTTTTCATTATCTACACTTTTCTTTTACCCTTTCTTCCACCTATGCACGGTTTAACATAAACCCCTATATGCTCAGATATCTGTCTCTTTTTTCTCATTTAGCACGCAGAATTTATTTCTGTTCGCTATTTCTTTGATGTACGTTCTCGAGCAGACCTCTTAGCTACGTTGATCTGTAATTTATTCTTAACGCCAGCGATTGAAACTCGTTGGATAAGATCAGACGGCGATCTAAGAGCAGATTACTGGGATTAAAGGGGCAGACAATTGCTATTATCTTCCCCTGAACTGTTCATTTGATAGGTAATTAAACACGGCAAGATCTAAGAACACTGCTCGCTAGAAATGGCCAGACAAGCAGAGACGTGTAAAATTTGCACTGATTAGCAAATTACGTTATGCCGATCTAAGCGAGAGAGCATGAGTTCTGGTTTTTCGGCTTTAAGTGTGAGAAAGATCTTTGATTTGCAGATTGAACGGAGAATTCTCCGTAAGGGCTAACATCTGGCAGAGAGTCTGGTTTCGGTCAATGGTGTAATAGTCTCTTTGATTTCAGAGATATATATACTAGAGCATTCTAACTCTAGTTATCCAGTACTCCATAGATTCAGAAGACATCTAGCTACGATTCTAGAATCACTTGTAAAAGTAGAGTCTTAGTTTTCGGTGGAGATAGTCTCAGTAGTTTGTGTGAAGGTAATTATTATTCTAGTAGTTGGAGTGATTTAACTAGTTAAATCGTCAATTATATTTCTCTAGATTTTGTGCAGAGTGATTTACTAAATAGGTCGGTAAATAGTATTTCTCTAGGTTTACTGTGTTACAGTGGATAGCAGAACAAATAATAATTTCTAGCTAAACTAGTCCAGCTATAATATAAATTTAATTACTGTTAGTAACCAGTCAGAGAAGATTTTAACCAACTAAGTAAGGCACTGATTCATCATGAGTATTGACGAAATATGTATTTATTTCTAATTCACGATGACTGATGTTTTTAAATGACTAGAATTTATTTCACGGGAGTTTAAACAATAAGACAAGCTCTAAGCTTGTAGTTATATTTAAGTTAAATAACCGAAATAGATTAATATATTATATTTGACGCGGGTTAAGGATAGGATTGTGTATAATATATTATGTTAAGTATTTGTATCTTTTCTCTTTATACAGTATTTGGGTCAAACCCTAAACCTTACCAGCGGTTTCCATGTAAATCTGAGAATTATCACACTAAAGAACATTTTTAACTTAGTTCCGGGTCTTAAAGGTAAATCTGGTCAGAGGTTGTGTTTACACCCAGAGAGAGACCGAATACCAACCCAACGAACATTTAAAGTGACTTTGTAACTGGGCATATAGTTCCAGAGTTTTTTTGCAACATCTAATGTACAGTCGGCCCGTTGCGGCGACATAAATAACCTTAACATTTCCGACGTTTTATCAACTGTGGTGTGACCAAGATATTTTATACTGAGAGAAGTTGCCGAGCTGACATTTCCTAAGTACTGGAAAACTCAAGATTCTGACACTGTGAGCACTGTAACATCTATTACCTGAACTGATTTGAAGTGACATAAACAGTAATCCAAAAAAATTATAGTCGTAAAGAGAACGCTCCCCGGAGGAATTGGAATTTACCAGTCTCTGTAGAGCTGGGGTCCTCTTTGCCAAAAGAACACTGGAGTTGCTGTGGGTGTGTGTGTCCTAAAGCTTGCGCCAGAAGGTGAAAATCAAGTTTGTAGGTAAGAACGAATGTCAGTGGCCACTGTTGTATGGATAGAAAGAAAGCAGGAATGAGTGGTTCTTTGATCGTATAAAATTCATGTACCCACTTTGTACTTTTTTTTGATGAAAAGTTTGTTTGCTAATATTGTTTCCCTTTCAGAATAGATTAACGTATAAACTCTGTTCTTTACTGTAGAGGGAAATCCTAGACCATAGCGTATAAATCTTTGACTCTTTGGGGGTTAAAACCTTGTCTCCTAACGGGATCTTGTCTCAAGAGAGAGAGGGAGGATTACACCAATGAGTCTAACTCTTTATTAATTCATTAACCTATGTCTATTTGTATGTGTTTGATATTCAAAATTTTTGCTGCTGTGAAGTTTAGTTATGATAAAATTTACATAAACTTTATTTACGTGTGTTGGTCAGCTCGTTCCAAAAGATCCCTATTTCATAGATATAGTGTTCACGTCTGTGCGTCTAACTGTCGTCACTTATGTCTGAGTGTATGTGAGTGGTTGTTATATATATATATTAATATATATTCTAGTAGACTGTCTGACTAACCAAGTTCTGTTGTAGAGATAGGCTGAAGGAGAGAAAGCTTCTCGAGTTCAGGGACAGACTCTACTTATTTTCCACCATTACACTCGTGTAAATCTATTATATTATCTCTCACTGAGTCACCCACTATTCTAGTCTATTCAGAAGGGACCAATCTATGTCTTAATTTCCCTATCAAAAATCTACGACATGGCTATACTTATTATAGTCTATCCATTTTTTCCTGGATGTGTTGATGTGAATGTGCTAGTAGTGCAATGTCATCTGCATATTCCAGATCTTCCAATGTAGAAAACGTCGTCCATCTTATTCCTCTTGGACTGCCCTCTGTTGTCTGTCGCATCACCCAGTCTATGACTGTTAAAAATAGAGTGGTTGATAAGGGGCATCCCTGTCGTACTCCTGTCTTCACCTCAAAGGTTAGGTTGCTCTGCCCAACGTTATACGTAAAGTTGGCATAGGGGCTTTTTATTCTTCTTCTCTTCTTCCGTCCTTAGCCACCGACCGTCAAAGCAGTCAGTGGCCATTACGCCTAGTGGCGTCTTAGGGCAACAGCAGATAGGTTTTCTTTGCCATTGTTTCCCATCACACCTATTGGCGTCTTTAGGGCAACGGCAAATCAATCCATTTGCTGTTGTTTCCGTAATCGAAGTGACTGGCAAACGGGTGATCAGCCCGTTGGTAGGGGCTTTTTATGATTGACACTATCTAGCTTGGAATTCCGTAAGTCCTCAGTATTTTCCATAGACTGTCCCTATGTATACTGTCAAAAGCCTTTTCAAAATCAACGAAATTAATGTACAACTGTCTTTGCCATTCTGAGCACTGCTCCATAATGTTCCTGAGGGTAAATATATGATCTGCACATCTTCTGTTCTTTCTAAATCCTGCTTGTTCTTTCCTCAGTTTGTTGTCTTCTGCTTTTGAAATTCTCTGTATAATTATCCTGCCTAATATTTTGCTGGGAACTGAGAGAAGAGTGATTATTCTCCAATTAGAAGGTCTCCCTTCTTGGGCACTTTGACAATTATTCCTTTGTTCCACTCCGATGGTGTTGTCCCTCTTTTCCATACTTGTGCAAATAGTGGTTCTAGTAGTTCTGCTGCTAGCTCAGGGTCTGTCTTAAATAGTTCTGCATTTAAATTATCGTGGCCAGGAGCTTTACCAGTCTTTAACCCTTTGATTGCCGTGATGATTTCTTCCTTTCGTGGAATGTCTGTATTAACATCCAGATCGTTTTCAACCTCAGGAACATTCAACTGTGTCTCTTGTCGCACCTTGTTCAGAGTTTCTCTGAAATGCTCTGCCCATCTTGTTTCCTGTCCCTTTGCTGTCGTGATGAGATTTCCTTGCTTATTTCTTACTAATGTAATATTGTTTGCACCTCGTTTTCCGCTGATGGTTTTAGTTATTTTGTATACTGTGCTTTGTTCATTTCTCAGTGCTGCCTCTTCTGCCTGTCTTGCAAGATCGTCTAGGAAATTCCTTATGTTGGCTAGTGTTTGGCGTTTAACTTCCTTGTCCAGCTGACTGTACTGTTCGCTATATAGTTGCTTTAACCAGGGGGACTTCGCTTCTGTTTTCTTTCTTTTCATTTCCTTTCTCATCGCTATGGTGTTTAATGTTTCTGGTGTTATCCAGTCTTGCTTCTTCCAGTCCTGGAATCCCAAGCATGATTTGCTGCTTTCCTTATATATTGTTGAAATGGTGTTGAATTTCTGGTCTATATCATCAGTCGATGTCTTTTCCTGACTTTTGTCAATTTGATATCGTTTCTTTATATCAGCCGCTAAAGCTTTTCTGGTAAGGGGGTCCTTCAATTTGCTGATGTCAAACCTTTTCTGTGTAGTTACAGTTGGTCCAGCAGTTCTGATTTTCACCTTCAGTTTTGCTACGACTAAATGGTGGTCACTTCCCACATCTGCACCTCTACTTACCTTAACATCTTGTAATGAATGTCTCCATCTACCGTTAATCATGATGTGGTCTATCTCGTTTCTGTCCCGGCTATTTAGTGATTCCCATGTCAATTTGTGAATTTCTTTGTGTGGGAAAAGTGTTCCTCCAATGACCAGGTTGTTAATGCTACAGAAACTTATTAATTTATCCCCATTTTCGTTTGCTGTTTCGCTGCCGCATTTCCCCATTACTCTTTCAACGTATTGTATGTTCCAACTTTCGCATTGAGGTCTCCCATTACTATAATAAGATCGTATCTAGGTGTGTCTTCCATTTCTTTTTGCAGTTGTTGATAGAATTCATCCTTGACCTTTTCGTCTCTGTCCTTTGTTGGTGCATAGCATTGTATTATTGTAGTGTTGGTAAATCTCCCTCTCAATCTTATTCTTATCAGTCTGTTGTTGATGGGTTTCCATTCCAGTAATGACTTTTCTATTCCATTCTGTAGAATAATGGCTACACCTTCATTGTGCTGTCCATCCTCTCTGCCAGAGTAAAGTACTGTTTCTCCTGCTGCTGTTTAACTTTTCCTGTCCCTGTCCATCTGCTCTCGCTTATCCCTAGAATGTGTAATCTATAGTTTCTCATTTTCTTTGTGACCTGTTTTAGTTTTCCTGTCTCGTTCATTGTCCTGACATTCCAAAATCCTATTCTTGTTTCACGTTTTGTGGTTAGGACGTCCGTTCTCGTGTCAGTGGCTTCCTTTCGGCTTTCACCACTGACAATCATACGAGTCTCAGACTTCGGATGTCCGTCCCGCAGCAAAGTTTGTTCATTCTTTTCCGTAACTTCGTTTCTTTTTACATAGACAGGGGTGTCAGCCCTATGCTAAAACCCCCAACCTGGAGGACCAGGATGTCTGCTTTAGTCTGACCCCTACCCGCGCAAACCTGTCCAGCTTGGTAGAACCTTTCAGGAGTAAAACTCCCCCTGGCATAGCTCTGGAGGTAATCAGGGTACGCAAGCCGCCATACCTCGACAAGGTATTGACACCTGTGATGGCAGACCGAAAGAATTTAGGGCGTAAAATATGCAAAATAATAGAATGATGAATGAAAGAAATAAAGAAATGAAGCGATACTGCCGGAGTGAATGAGAGTTATAAATATTGCACGACTGATTTCGTCACAGTTGAAATAGTAAACCTAGGTCACCAACGTAGAACTGATGACAAGAATCAGTTGCTAGCGGAACAAGAGTTGAGAAGAGGATTCTGGAGATGGATTGGATTTACATTGAGAAAACCTGTTGATAGCATTGTCAGACAGTCTTTGTTCTTGAATCCAAAGGTTAAGAGAGGTACAGGAGGATCAAAGAACACGCGGAGAAGAGAACTGGAGACAGTAATCAAAACGATGAGGAAAATGTGGAAAGACTTTGAGCTGATGGCACATGACAGGAGGACATGGTATACGTTTGTTGAAGACCTTTGCTCCCTGTGGAGCTGATGAGTAACAAGCCAGTGAATTGAAACTGCCGCAACTGCCAGACTAGAATACTTTCTGTGTAAGTAGGGCTATACATTTATAGTAAAGTATTTATTTGAGTCATTTCATTAATAATTCTTTCATTCATTCTATTGACCATATATCATTTGTACCTATGCACTGTATTTTGAGCGTCCGATTGACAGAGTTGTTAGAGCATTGGTTCCGGGTTAAATTCACAGTATCGTCACGCTCCAGTTTACCCAGCTGTAAATGGGTGTACCTGACTTTGCTGTTGAGTTAGGGTAGGACAAGACAGAGATTAAGGGGAACTAGTCACGCTACCTTATGAAGCTGGACCTGGTATAGTGAAGTCTCTAACACTTCATTCCGCTACGGCAGTATCTGCTTTGGGACTACTGTTACATGAATTTCAGAGCGACCGATTGGCAGAGTGGTCTAGGTGCTTACCTCTCGCGGCAGAGTTAGTGGGTTCCAGGTTCGAAACCTGGAATCGTAACACTCCAATCTACCAATGCTCTTGAGTTAGGGGAGGCAAAGGCAACGATTAAGGAAACTGATCACGCTACTTCATGAAGCTGGACCTGGTATAGTGAAGTCTGTAACACTTCATTCCCCTACGGCAGTATTTGCTATAGGACTACCTTTACCATGACCTATTACCTGTATTTCATTTGATCATAATCTAGTAGTCTTGGCGCTTTAGACATGTTGTTACTGATCCAGCAGCGCTTGGGCTCTCGCCCTTTGGCCTAATGCTATGTAGTGATATCTGCATGTTTTGCAAGTTGTTTTGTTTCTGCGTACAAGATGTTCCACTTATCTGGCCTCGGAGGAAGCAGCATTTTCCTAACATCATCGAGTGCTGGACACTCTCAAAGAGGTGGTAGTCAAAGTTTCTTATGGGTAGTTACGAAGCTAGCACTCTGGAGAGTGTTGTGGTTGGATTATGTTAGAGTAATAATAATAATAATAATAATAGCCCTTTCAGTCATAACTGACTATGGGAACGCGCCCCTGAGGTGTCAGCCCTCGGCTGCTTATTTTCCTGATGTTCCTTTCGACGTTTTCTCCTCTCATCTGCTTGTTATTTGAGCTTCTTTTCGCACAATCTGAGGTGGTGCCGCAGATAGCATCGCCACTTGGTGCGATCGGCAGCTTCATCCTCCAAAGTTTCTGGATTTATGTCCAGTGCCCTCATGTCTCTCTTATACACATCTTTGAATCTCAGCTGCTATCGCCCAACTGTTCTTTTGCCATCTGCCAGTTGTCCGTAGAAGATATCTTTCGGGATGCCTTCCATGCGGGAGACATGGCCAAGCCAGCGTAGTCTGCGTTGTCTAAGCTTCTGATTTGTCTTTTTTGCCTTCAGCCTTGCGAGATTGAACAGACGGCCATCTAGTTAGTACTGTTGAATTATTATTTATGTGTCCTCCGTTGGTCCGGAGAATCCGGCAAAGTTTAGATACAAAGGGTGCCATACAGTGGCGTATTCTCTATGTGTGCTGTGCGTGCTGCGCACACCTATGCGCGAAGGAAAATAAAAATTTAATTTATTATTCTATAAAATATTTCTCCTCTAAGTTCTGCTTTCGGACCGCACGCATCAGGATAACGGGTTTTCCCGCATAGAATCTACGAGTACATCTAGTTTCAGTTTCACAGAAGCGTTTTATAGTGCAGTTTTTATTGGTTGTAGCAATCGCCCGAAGTTTCTCGGGTAATTCCGTCACAATGCGTGCTGGACCGTTCGGATTCACGTCTAAAGACTGGTTTGTGTGAAACCAGGTCGTGGGCAGATACGACAATACAATGCGAATATGCGTGCGGTGGCCTAGCAGCTCTCGAGTTGTAAAAATCGCCAGTGTTTTTTGTGATTAATTTTTGTTAGTTGCCGGGAATGCAGATTATTACAGTGACAGTGAGTTTCAAGTTGTAAGTTAATTAGTATTTCGAAGATAATTGACATATACCCCTAATAACTATCGTTGCGTAATTGAATATAGATGGTTTTTAAATTAAGAGGGGAAGAAGTTAAATAGTAGGCGTACATATTCATTTTAAGTAGCAGCACGCCTAGCTCGCATTACCAGGATACGCCACTGGGGCCATAAGGTCGGTGGTGTACAAGAATGTGTACAATGCATCTCATATTTGAAGTATGATTTGAATGCATAATACAGGGAGTCTTCGAATTATGACTGGGTTCTGTTCCGATAAGTCGAAGTGGTCGTAAGTCGAATCATCCCGAATGTGTATTGACTTATTACATATTTCCAAGTCTGTATTCCATCATAGCATCATTTGGAAAGGTCATACAATTAAAAAAAAAAAGGTTTGAAATAAAAGATACTAGACATGATTGGAAAACAGTACATACACTTATAACGAAAATGAACAATGGAGACAGATGTATGAAGTCTGAGGATGTGATATCACGTTCAACGGAAATTGTTTATTATCAAAGCCAATCAGTGTTTTTAAAGTTCAGTGCAGTACTTCTTCTGTACTC